>VZTI01002385.1:993-145026 GCA_013397865.1 Struthidea cinerea | reverse complement strand
AGCGGGAGCGGGAGCGGGAGCAGGGGCGGGAGCGGGGGCGGGCTGGGCGGCGGCCAGCGCGGGCCGGAGTGCGCGGGGGGCTCGGCGCGCTCCGGGAGGTAGCGGGAGCGGGTGGCGCACCTGGCGAGGGTGCCCGGCGTAGCCCCAGAGTGACCCCGCAGTGGCTCTCGGAACAGGCGGCCTAGGGCGAGCCGCGCGCTGTCGCTGTCCGGTCCCGGCGCGGTGGCACGGGGCAGTGCCTCGGGAAGCCGTAATCCCCAGATCGGTGTTGTTTCGCCCTCCACTCTTCACGAGCTTTGTAGTTCGCTGGGGTGACATTGCGTGGGCAGTTTAATAGTGAATATGCAGTGCTTCTCCATGCGTGGCACCTTGGGCTCCAAAGCGGGGATGCCTCCCTCGCTTGAGGAGTGCGCATTTGGATGCACATCACATCCTCATTGAATAATTCCATCGGTTAGTCCGGTTGTCGTGTGTTGTCGGAATGTCCCTTTATATCTTTTAAATCTACCACTATTCTTCCAGACAAAGCAGAATGTCACATTGGAAATTAAAATACTTAGGGTGGTCTCTTGCTGAGAATACATTCTCATAATTATCATATAAGATAAGCAGAAACTTAATAAAAGTCAACTGTATTTCCTTACATAGAACTGAAGTCCGTAATTTTGCCATCAGAGTCTGTTTGCAACTTTCTCTTGACTAAAGGTCCAAATTTCTGGGGGAAAAACCACAACCTGACAGTTCCTCTGAAGCAAAAACTTTCTGGTATGTTACTACTAGAAAACTGAGGGTAGCACCAGCTTTTTGGGACATCTTTTTAAATTAGTATGAGCACAGGGCTTTTACAGGCACATCTAAATTGGTAGAAAACTACTGCACTTTTATTAGTGTTTATTTGACATGCAAGTACATGGGTGTTTACCTGGTCTGTCACAGCTGTCTGTCAGTTTTCTGGACTAAAATACTGAATTTTCATTAATAAAATCGGATTGGTTTTTGTTGTCAGATTTGTCAATAGTGAAGACGAACAGATTCATCTCTGTGTAATTTTGCTGTATAATTCTGAGTTGAAGCTCTTTCACATCTCAAAGTAGTGATCCCTACATGTAGCTTAATTAGAAAGCTACTAGTAAAACCCAGGTTTTCCCCCTATGGTCTAAAAGGTGAGAAGTAAACAAGGCCTGATGCTCTTCTTGTTTTCAGCCACTGAAGTTTATGCTCACTTACTGTGACAAAAGAAAGATGAAGAATTTAGTTCAGGAAAATTCTAAGTGTGCAATTATATTTTGTCAGCTCAGTTTCCTAAATGGTTATAATTAGGTAGGAAATTTTTCACTTCCCATTAGTGCGTTTGTAGTGCAAATTCTGTATGTTCTGCTCATTATAGCATAGGTTTAATTTGTATCTTTTAGTGGCCAGTAGAAGTGGGGTTTGTGTATGGTGACCTGTATGGCACGTTTAGCATAGAGAATCCCTGTATTACAGATGCAGAATATAGCAACTCAATGAGTATTGTAAAATACGGTGAAAAGAGCAAGCGTTTAATGTAGAATCACTTTTATAAATACAGATAGAACACTGGAGAAGAGCAAACTAGGTTATTTTTGGGAAAGTATATTAATTCTTGGAAGTTTGGGCTTTATGAATTTGTTTTCCTGTTTATTCCTGGTGGCTGGAATATGCCACTGTTCCAGGTATGTGTTTTTGTTGGTCTTGGATTGTCTTATATTTACTAACATGGAAGAGATCCAATCTGATGAGACAAAAATATGTCTTACAAAATTAATGATAACTGAGTTTATTCGCATTGGGGTGTGGTGGTTGCCGAACTTTGATATACGATTAAATCTCTCCTATTCTAAGGTGAGATTACACTAAGTACACAGCCTTGTTCTTATCCTTGTTGATTAATGATCTATATTTACACAAGCCTGATAGTTGCTTTAATGCACCATGTCAAAGACCATGAAGTTCTAAATTGGAAATGCCTGTTAAACAATAGCACTGTCATTAGAGGACTTTATCTCTTAATTTTATTGCCACAACAGGGTAGACACTTACTGAACAAACAAACAGCACTCATTGGTGAATTTTGCAAATCATGCATTTTACAGAGAGTGCTTGTAGACACGAGGGGAGCCTAGCCTTTGTTCCATTATAATCAAAAAGTATCTGCAAAATTAATATTTTAACCAACCTATAGGATGGTTGGGTTTTTTGTGGACTAATTTATTTAACCTTTGACCAGAAACTCATTTCCATACTTAGAATAAGTATGCACTTTTTTCATTTTGCTTTTGTGTTCTATATTGTCTCTCATATTTTTTGCTTTAAATTTAAGAGCCCTTCAGTATTTCATTTCTTGTTTCTAACTAGTTTTTGAGGGCTTGTTGAAATCATTCAGCTAATTATAAGATACTTTTCCATGTTCCTGTGGTCCTCAGTCAATGATTAAAGTGATAGAATCTGCTGTATTTTATAAACTTGCTTAGTTTTCTACTCTTCTAAATTATGTGGTTTCTAGCCAATTGTGAATTGACTACTTTGAAAGCAGCACTTAGTAACTTTTAAAATGCCCATTTGGTTTAACCAAGTATAACTTGGAAAGCAGTTTTATTTTTCAATGGTGTTTTCTCTTTCCATTAATGGTAAGAAGTGTTATTTTTAACAGTTACTGATTCAGTTGTGACAGTAAAGCTTTGCTTTAGGAGTCAGAACATGTTGTAGATAGTGAAAATATTGCAACCTCATCAGTGTCATTTGGAAGCATATTGCAAAGCTGAACATTTTTTTTCTTCCAATGGAGTTCGTTTGGCTGTCCTTGCTCTTTTGAAACATCCTTAGATTGTTGGATACTTAGTATAAATGCTAAAGGCATGAAGTTAACTAATTACTCTTGGCATCCGACTAATCAGCTCCTCTATAATCCCAAAGCAACCTGAACACTTTGCCTTTTTTTCCTTAATTTGGTTCAGTTTGAGTAGCCAGCAGAGCAAAGCACAGTAAGTAATGGGTGTGAAATGACCTGAAAGTAACAGGCCTGTGCAAGTAACTCTGTGAAAGAGATTAGAGGGATGCGAGGGTAGGGTGGTGCAGATGCTTGGGGACCCAAGTATAGCCTCAGCTCTTTCCTGTGCTGGTGAAATGTGTGTGTGTCCAGGAGGGATTTTTAGTGCTGAGGACCAGGTGCTATGTTAGGCTCACTTCACTGCTAATCACCTCCCACAGCCTCAAATCAGAGTAGCTGCATGCAAACTGCCTATTAATAGTAATCCATAATAACTCCGGCACTGTATCCAGGCATAGTCTGGGGGAGTGTTAGGTGGCTCGGACCAAAATGGTGCGAGAATAATGCAACTACACAGCCTGGCAGTATTTAATGCTATGTCTTAATTTGTTAGGATCAGTGTAGTCTGGGTGTGCAGCGAATGTGAATTACTGGTGTCTCACTGGACGTGTTACCTAGGGAGAACTCGGAGCTGTTACCTGATGGGCTATGGGGGACATAGGTACCAGAGTTCATTCCACGGAAGTCTAAGGGGAACATCACACCTACATAGGAACCTACGTTTCATTAGTTCCACTGTTTACAAAACAGCTCTTTGTTTTAAAGTTTTTTGTGGAACAGTCTGAATTTTCTTGATGAAAAGATAAACCTGTGTAATATTTTTATTTGCCTTCAAGCTTTGTTTGGATTGCATTTACAGGCTTTTCTCCACAACCAGGAGGACCTAACATTTTTTTTCTTTAGGGAAGTGAGTTTCATGCAGTTGCTTGTCTGCTTTCTGAAAAATACAAATGCTTTATATAAACATAAATACATAGAGATTTGTAATAAAATTAGATTTGCTGGCAGATACTAACCTTTGCATTGGAAACTATCAGCTGGCTTCTTCAATGATGCTGTCAGGAGAGGAATCTGATTAGAAAGGCTTCACTGTAAATGGTTTCATTATTATTTAAAAAAACTGTTGGGTTTTTTAGAAGATTGGAGGACTACAGTGCTGAGCTATTTGGCTACTGCCCAGAAACATAGCTAACTGCTGTAGTGTTGTTTTTTATTAACCCTCAAATAATAAGTATCTGAGCCAGGATTTGATAGTGAAAACTTCTAATAATTTAGACAAATAGGGAAATACTTATTTCTAAATAAAATGTACTCGTCCCTAATACTAATTAGCTCAGATTTAATTATTAACTTCAAGTCTATGGACCACTTATGTTAATAATGGTTCTTACATACTTTAAATAGAATGGTGAATTCCGAGGGAGAAGCAGCTGTTGTGTTGAGCCACTTCTAACTGAGGACTGAAAATGCGAGCAGGTAAGGATACTTTGTGTTTGATTTCCACTACATATTTTATGGTTAGAGCTAGATGCAAATGGTAGAAGTTACTTCTGTCCTATATAAATCTTTAATGCTGCATTGGCTCCTTTTAAAGTTGATGATTATAGCTGATTTTCAAAGTGGTGTTATTTTTTTGTTTTAAATTCAGAGGCTTTTGTAAAAGTTGTAATGACAGTGGTAAATACCTGTAGCTGAGGATTCAACAGCCTTTTTCAGTGGTGTGCCAGGTTGCATTTTGAATTCTTAGTTACAAATTAAGCATTACCTGAGGGGAACTAGAACACCTACTGCTTCAAGGGTTTAAATGCTGCTGACGGTAGTATCGTGATTCATAGAAAGGCAGAATGCCAGCTCCTGGCTCTTACAGGTCTGTCTCAGGATGCTGCTGCTCTGGGTTCCAGAGCCAGTAAGAACCCAGAGCTGCTGCTTCTCCTCAGAGACAGTGTGTCACTTCTGCTCATAAACAGGGAGGGCAATAATCTGTCCTCTGCTTTGGCTAGCCCAAGTTTTGTGCTGATCCTGATGCGCGTGCTCTTCAAAATGTGCTTTCTTCAGGAAACAGAGTAGATGGTGCTGTCTTCAGCGACAAGACTGGTGTGTGTGTCTGTGCAAAGCTGCTGAGTTATCCTTGTATGGTTTATAATGCCAGTGGAAATTCTTAACTGATACAAAGTGAATTTGTTGGTAAACTTTCCCTGATAAATAATTCTCATCCTTTGCAATTTTAAAGCATGATTATGCACTTTTTTTTAGCAACAGTGATTATTGAGATAGCAAATTATACTCTCGATTTCTTTTTGCAGTTGAAAGTGAGGCAAAGGCAAAAACCAAAGTCCGCTTTGAGGAAATCTTCAGACGCCATGCTGGCCTAGCAGACACAAAGAAATCAAAGAAAAAGAAGTTTGACTCTCAGGAGAGTATTGTGGTGAGTTGGAACACATGCGGGCTTTGTTTGGTTACCTTCCTTAGCAGAAAAAAGATCAGGAAAACATATTGTAGAAAAAAGATGTAAGCATTTAAATAAAATAAAGTGTAAAGTATGTTTCTGCATGTATCCCTTGTTTTTGGTGTGGCTTTTATTTTTTGTTTGTGTACCAGGAAAGCATCCTTGGAGGTATGCCAAAATTACATAGACTAATATGGGTAAAAAGAAAGTGGCACATGCAGGCATGCACTTATTTAATGTCCACCAGTACTTCTTTGTCCATTCCCTTTTTTCATAAAATTTTTCAAATTCACAGTTGACTTTACCGGGAGTTAATTAGATGTTTGAGGCCTAGTAGAATTAAATCTGTAAATGTATTTGATTTTGAGAGTACTACATCTGTGTAATACAGGTGTGTCTGTCTAATACAGCTGTCAATTGAGAACTGATGAGAAAGTGTAATAATATTAGAGATAATTATTAACTATTCCATTTTGTCCTTTTTTAATCTCAGTAATTAGTGAATTTCTCCATTCAGCTTTGTGTCTTGAGTGGTTCTGCGTTCACATGTCGACTTTTTTTAAAGATTTTGGCTTTAGTTTGTGACTTGCACATTAGGAAGGATTCTATCAACCTGACTTTATAGTTAGATCACTTTTTTGTTTGTGGCATATCTGTCATTAAAAAAGCCTCAGAAATTCCTCTGAGTTATGGTTCACATTGTAGTCTTTTTCCTGAAGAGGAGAATAAAAGTTCAATACCAGTTTATACATACCTGATTATTGACTTGGAAGATTTAGAATTTAGAAAGAAAGCAATTTGCTTAGCAGAGAGATGTTCTGTTTTTTTATTTTCTTCCTGTTAGGTTTTATATTTTCAGCCTTTTTTCTTACAATTGTATCCATATCAGATGCTGGAAATGCCTTCTTTAATACTCATTTAAGACAAATGAGTGGTATTTTATGTAATATCATAAATGTTGCATGTAGTTATATATGTTAAGTATATTCAGAATAGATATATTAAACTTAGTATTGCTATTTGATCTTAGATTGACAATTTGAAATTGGATTTTGCAGGGATTTTTTAAAATTTATATTCCTTGATGTAGATGCTATTTAGTCAATAGTCTATACAAAGAATCAATGATGTCTAAAAATAGCACAGAGGGTTAGAGGGTGGGTTTTTTCCTTTTTTACTGGCATATATGTAAATAAAAGACTAAATTCTTCCTCAGTTAAGTCTACTTTTTAATGAAATGCTAATTATTACTTCTGTAATTTATAAGTATTTTGAACACGTAATTGTATGTTCATAGGCAGCTACCTATTACTCATAAATATTTTAAATTTGCTTTGGTTTTGAAATTAGTTTCCATTCCAGAAGTCTCTGATGTAAAACACTAGTGTTTTGGAGTTATGTAGAAACACTTAAAATCACAGTGACCTGAATCAAAACTCAGTGGTATGAAGCAAATGAAGAAGCATTTTTAGGATCAGTGTGGAAGCCCAAATTTCTGGCTTTTTTGAAGCTATAAATATTACCAATCAAACCACTTAAAAACTAAGAACTTGAGGAGAGCTTGTATTGAAACCTATTACTGACCATTTTGAGTATTTCCTTAAAGCGTGACAAAGTTGCAGGAGCTCAGGTTGGTATTTTCCATGCCAGTTGCATTCAAGTAGAAATTTCTGTAAAAGCTTCAACAAATAAACAGTCTGTTAGAAATAAGTGTGTGTGGGAGTGGAAGAGTAGGTAGATGGAGGTGGTTGGCTGGTTTTGTTCCCGTTTTCTTCAGTTCATATGATTTAACTGTACAGTTTCACATATCTTGAAATAATGTGAAATTTGTCAGTGATGGTTGGCTTTGTGTCATGCACTTGCCATAAATGGTCTCCCAGCTTTGATCAAAAACAGGTCATGGTTCAGAGCCTATTTCCACTTAAAATGTTCCAGTCTGTTTCCTTCCTTTGTCTTTGCGCTAGCCTTTCTTAAAGATTAGTAAGACTTTTTCCCATATAGTCCACTGTTTCTTTGAAACCTGAGTTCTGGAGCTGCAGGGGGTTGCTGTGGTTTTAAATGACAGAAGTGAGGATAAGGAGAGTGCTTGCCTGCTCTGCTCTGTGTGCCCATTGCCTGGAGAGTATGCCTGGAGAGCTAGGAAACAGTCTGCGTGGAAGAGGAAAGGTTGATGTCTGTAGGGCAGGATGAACTTGAAGCCACAACAGATAGGAATGAAGAGCTTGTAATGGAGATGGAAACACATGTCATCTGTGGCCAGTGAAAGCTCTGCTTTGCTGTTCAGTAAATAGCCCCTGGGGCAGTAGGTGTGAAGCCGAAAGGCGTAGTGGGAAAAGCAAGTACTTGAGACACAGTTAGAAAGTGAATTTGCTAACATCCCTTCTAGGCCAGTCACCATATTTATTTTTTACCAGTTGTGCCTCCTATTACAAACTGTTAGAATGAGGCAAGCCTCAGATCAGGTAATGTCCAGGTACATTGATCTATCTAAAGTCATCATGAAAATGATTGAATTTATTTGGTTCAATCTAAATTCTGCGGTTGAAAAGAGGATGTTTAAAATTTTCTACCAGATGAAAAGGTTAGATCCCTTTATGGAGGCAAAAATTTCTTCCCTAGACTGTTATCTGATCAGATTACAATACTGGGATGGACAGGCATTGATAACTTGGGTTTCGTATTCAAGGCAGGACTACAACAGATTTATCTGGTTTACAGGCTGAAAAGCAGTGAATAATTGTGGAGATTTCCACTGGATTTTAGCCTTTTGTTTCTTGTGTGTAAAATAGGAGATTTGATAGTAGTTGACTGTATAATTGATCCACACATTTTCTCAATGTTTTCTGTTAGAATTTGGTGAAAAAGTTCCAAGCCCATCTTATCTGTAAATAAAAGTTCTTCTAGCTTTGAATGTCTACATTTTATAGTCTTACACAAGCAATGGCAGTAGAATTGGTTTCCTAGTACATTAAGATTTTCTTAAACATCCCACCCAACAAGCCATCTTCCTAAGTACATTCATTAACAATTCAGTTGTAAGTAAATGATCTTTTACGACTGGTGCATGTCAGCACTTCGGTGGGCTGGCAGTGTCCATCCCTAATTTTTCAAGGTGTGCCTGTATTATTATGGGCAGAAATTCAGGTACCTCTGTAAATCTGGTTACACAAGTTTCCAGATACCCATGACAAACTCACCCGCAATGGTGCCAGCTTCCACTCATGCATATTTGAGAAGCCCTTTTGAAAAGGTGTAAGATTCTTAGGCGTTGTCCCTGCTATCAGCTCTGGGACATGAATGGCAGTGATGTGACCTGGAGTTGACTAATTGTGATGTGAACCTCGAGTTTCGGCCCAGATGTGTGCACCTTGGCTGGCGCCTATCTCCCGCTCCTCTCAAGCCAGTAGTGCAAGCAAGGCTGTTTTCAGGGGAGAGTGTTTCCTCTACCCTCGTGTAACGTGGCTACAGAGCTGTTTTGAAACAAAGCATTCTTATTTGTTCCATATTTTAGGCTGAGAAAGTCGGGTTCAGGGTCAGCAACCCTCTGGAGTTACCCCAGAAACAGGCCTGTCTCCTAACTACTTTCTCTAACTCAGTTCTGTGTTTGTATCATGTATTGATGATAGCACTTAGTTGATGTCTCTGTTCTTTGTTTCAGACAGAGAATCTATACCAGTATCCCCACCTCTGCCTGAGTCCTAATCTGAAGGTTTTTATGAACCTCTTGACTTTATTGTTTTGTAACTTCACATCTTTCCTCTCTGTTTAATTATGTCATGCAATTACAGCATGTGGAAAAGGTAGCCTGAATTGAGATCATACAGGCTATTTATCTGATGAATTTATGTTTGAGCTGCTGAAGCAGCTTTGTGCTGCCTGCAGTATCTATTAATGTTCCTGAAATTTGCTGTACTTTGAAATTGTGGTTTGTTTTCATTATAAGGAAATGGCTTCAAGTTGTACCAGAGGAGGTTTAGCTATTAAGAAAAACTTTTCTGTTGAAAGGATAGTCAGACATTGGAACTGGCTGCCCAAGGAAATGCTAGAGTCACCATCCCTAGAATTGTTCAAAAGGCTTGTGGATGTGGCACTTGGGGATATGGTTTAGTGGTGCTGGGTTAATGTTTGGACTTGATGGTTTTAAAAGTCTTTTCCAACCTGAGGGATTCTATGAATCTATGATTTTTTGTTTGTAGGCAATAATAGTTAACAAGTTCTAGTAAGTATTTCAAACCAGTTTTTGCATCAAGGAGATTCTTCAAGGAGATTATTCTTGAATATCAGAGTTATTTTAGAAACTCTTGACCAGGTCAAAGATGAGGGCTTTTTGTTTAGAATTTCTCAAATAATTCTACTACTTATGCTTTGTGGATTGATGTTTTATCAAAGGCAAAAATCAGCATGACCTTAGTTATTGGTCACTGTTGGGTCTTAATTGTCAGTGTGTTTTAATCTTCATTTCTCATGCTCTACAGTTAAAGTTATTTATAGAAATAAAGATATGGAAGTGAACAATCTATTAGGAAGCATTATTCTGTTTGGTTTTTTTTTTTTTTGGTTTATACAAAGTCTGATGCTTTAATTCTTTTATTTTCCGTACTCTGTTCTGTATTTCAAGTTATTTATATGAAATTTTCCACATCCTCTTGAATCATTGACTTAGAAAGAAATATGATGTTAGTGGTTTGTTTAAGCAAGTGTAAGATGAAGACACAAGGGCAATTTTTTCATACTTATTACACATATTGTCCCTTTTTACAAATTTTTGAGGTAAACATGATTCTGTAACTGGTATCCTGAATACAAGGGAAGAATGTCTGTGTTTATTGAGGAAGAAGGTCTTGGCAAATAAAACTTTGTATGCAGATACCTATATTTTCTCCAAACTGTTTCATTTCTTTTTGTTGTGTTTTAAAGCCCTTTCTATTGTTTCTATGTTGAGACTTGAAGAGAGATTTCTGTAAGACAACACAGTAAATGAACCTCAATGACTTTATGGAAGTTACATCGAGGAACAGAGATCTCTGTCTTGACCTCCTTACAGAATTAGACCTCAGTTACTTGCTGTGTTCTTTGGCATTATCATAAAATAATGGTTTGGATTGAAAGGGACTTTAGAGGTGATCTAACCCAAGTGCCCTGCCATGATCAGGAGCACCTTCAACCAGATCAGGTTGCTCAGAGCCCTTCCAGCCTGACCTTGAACCATATCCAAGGAGGCAGGGAGATGGCATTATAACTTTTAGTAACCAGAAATAGAAACTTGAAGGAGAGAGGAAAGTTTGCAATGTGTTTTTTATAAAACCATCAAGAATTAGCAGCAGAAGTGCTCAAACAAATGCATTGGCTAAAATATAATTCTGACAAGCAGCTTTCATTATAAGAGACTACAAACAACCGAGCCTGAAATCTCTCTCTAACTTGGATTTTCAGTGGATGAAAGTATTTGTTATTGTGCTGCATGTAGTCTTCAAGTCCTCCATAGTGTAAAATACTGGCATCTGTTTATGGAGTAGACTTGTTGATTTCCTTTTTTCACTGCATATACATAAAAGTCATATGAAAACATAGTATAACATTGAGGATGAGGTGCCCAAACACCAAATGTTTTTTTTTGCAGTGTGACTTTTCTGTTGACTTTTATCTGTCACTTGTCAAATTGAAACAACAAAATAGATAGTTCTTTGATTTAATTTTACTTTGTGTAATGTTGCTGAAGGAATAACATGAAGTGCAATGTTTATCCTTAGAACATGATTTTTAGTACAAGTATGTTTTATGTTCTTTTCATTTATAGCTTGATACCTTTAGAAATAATATTGATCTATCTAAGGAAAGTGTGAATGATGAAGCAATTATAAACAACACATACAATCCTGAAGAAGAGAGCCCCAGATTTACAAAAAATAAATTGAGAGAGAAAGCGTCAATTGCAGAGAAAATAAACAATGATGTTGTTAGTGGAGAAGAGAAGAAGCAGCCAAAGTCGAACAGGAAGAAAAAGAAATCACTGTTACAAGAACAATTTAATGAGGAGGAAGATTTATATGAAGCTAAATTGGGGAGTTTTGAAGAAAAGACGAATGACTTTCCAAAGAAGAAAACAAAAAGTAAATCACAAACAGATGTACCTCATCAAGAAGGTGATAGAAAGATCAAAAATTCCTTGACTGAAGTGAGAAATGTAACTGAATTAGAAGAGGAAGAGCAGCTAATTCAAGCCTATCAAATGCATGTGGCTGAGCAAGAGGCAAATGCAATTAAAAAGAAAATGAGGAAGAAACTTAAAGAACAGATGTCTGAATCTACCTCCACTGTTCAAAGGCATGAAGTTACACTGAATAATGAAGTGAGCAAAAAGAAGAAAAAGAAGAAAGAGCGAGCAGTTTTAAGTGAAGCTGAAACAAGGTAACATGACAAACTGTACACAATGTGTCTGTGAATCTTAAGCAAAATGTTTCATTTTAAGATAGGCAGAAGCTTTCTGATAAATTGTTCATATTTTCTAAGTGATTAACTGGATGATTCTGTTCTGAAAAAAATAGTACTAAATCCTGTCTCAAAAGGCTGTCATGATTAATATTTAGCTCACGGATTCTTTTTAACTTTTTTTTTAAAATATCCTCCATTGCTATTTGATGTTTGTTTGCTCTGGAACTCATTCTTAACTAACTTAAGATAGTTTTGTGCATGATTTTTTTTTAGTGATAAGTGATGGTCCTGATCCAACAAAAGAGTATTAGCTTAACTAGTCACATAAATGGTTCTGCAATTGTCTGGAAATTGGGGGGAAAGGAAGACGGGAGAGCACTGAAAAAGGCAAGACACTAATGGGGTTGGAGGCTGTTATGTTTTCAAGATGCACAGGTGATGAGTTGCAGAATTTCAAGTGGATTAATAATGGCAATGAGTAATTGTATCAATATATGCAGTGGACTGCAGTTGCTGACAGTGATCCATTACCTTGCAGTGCAATGTCCCTTTCTGAGCTGCAGCATCATCCAGAAGAAGGTGGCAATGAAAGTCAGTCACTGGAAACACTGTTTACATCAGGACAGAAACTGGAGGAAAGCATGGATAAACAGAAACCTAAAGCCAAGAAGGTTAAGAAGAAAACCAGAAAAGGTCTGCCAACAAAATAATACTGTACTACTTTGCTGCACTTTTTTTTGTGCTGCTACAGAAATATTTGTCCATAGTAGTAGCACCGAAGTGATTGAGCTGTTTGAGTTACTTATATTTCTTAAGTTACTTAATTGTACCTCTGTTCTTCCAATTCTGAGGCTTATTTTTGAGGATTTTATTTGATAAATCAATTTAAAATCTTGAAAATTCATTTACTGTAAGTAGCTTTGAGTTGAAACAGAAGTTACTTTGTTCTGCTAGTGACAGTTTATTTACTTTGCTCCAATTTCTAGAAGAAACCACGGAAGTTGCTGCAGAAAATGATGAGGAAATGAAGAATTCAGAAATTTCAACTCAGTCTAAATTTGGTTTTGGTGATGATCTTGTTTTGGGAGTTTATATCCATCGATCAGATCGACTTAAAATTGATCACTTGATATCTCATCCTGTGGTTAAAATCCATATTGTTGATCAGAGGAGTGGCTTATATGTCAAGAAGAATTATAGGTGACTTTTAATAAACTGTTTCTGTTATCAGTGATTACAATAAATAAGTATACTCTTCCCTACAAAATTAAATATGAAAATGAAAATGGGGTATTTTAAGCTTGTGTAGTTGTTCCTTAGTTTCCAGATCTATGATAATGTGTACCTATATATATATACATAGGATAAATGAGGGTGATATTTTTCTTTTCCTTTTGGCACTTTTAAATGCTCTGCACCGCTGTATTGCTCTTGAGTCTCCCCAGGGCAGTGGTCACAGCACCAGCCTGACAAGAAGCATTTGGACAGAGCTCTTGGGCACATGGTGTGACTCTTGGGGATGGTGCTGTGCAGAGCCAGGAGCTGGACTTGATGATCCTTGTGGGTTCCTTCCAAGGCAGCATATTCTGTGAATCTGTGATATTTCCAACACATCTGTGATATTTCCAACACGTTTCTTCCTAGAGACAAAATTTGTTAAGTCTCAAAAATATATAAAAGCAAAGATTAGAATATGTAAGCAAAATTCTTGTAGTATAAATAGCATCATTATTAAGAACTTTTGAAACCTTAAATTAAATTTAGTTCTTTATATTTCTAATTACTTCAGTTGCTTGTTTCCACTGTCATTATGCATAATTTTCCTGAAACCAAATTTTAATGGGGTTTGAGCAGTAGACTCCACCATGATCATTATGCATAAATTTGCTAACTAACTTAATTGTTAGGATTTTCAACTTCAGCCTGTAGTTTTTCTATATACATTGCAAATTTTCTTAAATTTTGGGTGGTTTTAGAAATTTTTTTCTAGAATCAAACATATAGTATCTTATATGTTTCTTAGCTTTCAGTAACTGAAAATATTGTTTTGTTTGAGGTTGTTTTTTAAATGCTCTAACAATTGTAATTCTTTGGAAATTTTCAAACAGCAAGAAGGAAGATTCATCTTATGAACAAGAAGAAATACAGCACATTCTTCCTATAATGACACAACCATGTGACTTTAGAAAGTCTAAATCAGCAATTCCAGAGTGGGAAGAGCAAGTAATATTTAATGAGCGTTTTACTTACTTTATTCAAAACACTGAGGAAAACCCTCAGGTTATCCTGTTTTTTGAGGTAAGATGAAATATTTTCCATCCAATTTATGCACATTCTGGTTTTTGGGCTGCTTCTTCAACAACATATATTTGACTGATTCAGGTCTTTTATTTCAGTTCAGTTGGGTTAATAGCATGGCTTTAAGATACAAAATCAAGTGGAGATACCAAAAAGCGGGGTTTTTTTGTAGAAAAGGATCCTGTTTTGATAACAATAAGGAAAACGAAACTTTCTTATAAAATCAGCTCTCAAACTTCTGGGAAAGGCTGGTAAGAGATGGTGGATATCACTCTTTTCACATTCTTGAAATCTTAAAAGAGGTTTAAGTACAAGAAGCTCAAAGGTAGAATTTGTCTGCTTGCAGCAACACCTCATTGTACCAATGAGCAAACTATTGCATTGTTTCCTTTAACATTTTACACATCTACCTCTCCTGTCCCAGTCTTCATAAAGTAATTATTAATTTGGCCTCCAATACAACTATGATTAAATGAAAAATTCAAGTTATATATTCAATGTAATTTTGAGCTTAAGTATTTCAATATTTGTACAGGGAGATTCTGTAGTATAAACATCAAAATGGAAACCTCATACAATAAATATTTTTTTTATTCCTTAGGTTTTTTTCCTATTTCAAGTAGATTGAATATAATTTATTACCATTTTTTAAAATGTTTTGTGATGCTTTTAAGTGAACATATTCATAAAATTAAGAGTCCTTAGTTGCTTAATACAAAACTAATTACATTTGTATGTAAAGATTCTTCATGCAAGTCATGCTAATGTTGGGACCAAAAGTATGATTACACTGAAAAAAAGCTGTTTGACTTCAGGGTTATGAAATAACAATTTGAAAAAAGTATTATTGTAAGGATTTTTTGTATACCAGGTAAACTTCCAGGAGTAGCTAAATATGAGAAAATTCTGGTCCGTGACAGAAAAGTGAAGACTCTCGTAGGCATCCCTGGAAGTGTTCAAGGCCAGGTTGGATGGAGCTTTGAGCAGCTGGAGTTAGTGAAAGATGTCCAAGCCCATGGCTCAGAACTCTGTGATCTTTGAAGATTCCTTCCAACCCAAACTGTTCTATGACTGATTTGATGACAAAACTGATAAAGCTAGGGAAGAAAACCTAACTTTTAGACTGCCGTGTTCCATCTAGATTATTATGCATCTGGTTTTAGCTGTCAGATTTGTGATCGAAGTGATTTCTGAATTATTAGGAAAGCTACACATTACTGTTTCTTCTCTTTTATTGAGACGTAAGGGGAGCAAGAATAGGTTTATTTAAGACTAGACTTTTTTTTAATGGAGGTCATATATAGTCATCAGGTGAATTCATAAGGACCTGTTATTTCTAATTTCATACTTGTGAGGAAGAAACACTGGTTTTGTAATTCCTCAAAGTTTAAATCTGTTTAATTTAGTGAATTGACCAAGCATATTTTCAGCAGGTTTTTTTAATTACCATGAAGTATATATTCATTAGAAATACATTTATATTCATGCTGATACTTCTAGGTCCTTGATTCTCTACGTATGAACGAAGTGAGAGCCAACTCTGATGTACAAGTTCAGGGAGGTCATTACCGGAAAATTTGTTGGGCATTTCTAAAGGTACTGTAAATATTTAAATGAAGAAACAAAACTAATAAGTCCTTTTATCTGAAAATCTCTTACTGTACTAAGTAGGAAAATTTTTAAATTTTTAATTTTTAATTTTTTTGAATATTTTCAGCAACAGAGATGGGAAAAAAAATCCTTGTTTGCTTGGCTGTTCTCTCCTTTTCCTCTTCTTTCACTCCCTGAAATCAACACAGTGACAAGCTTGACATTAAAGAATATGTGTTTTTCAAGAAAGTATAGAATGTGTAAGATTTTTTTGTTTGTTTGTTCACCAAGTTGGTTTTTTTTGTGGTTTTCTTTGAGTTCATGTGATTGTGAACAATATGACAAATCCACTAATTTCTGTACCTCAGCTGTTCTGTATTCTAGTGGCATTTTCAGTTGTCTGGTCTTTGGAAAGACTCCCTAACTTAATTGTAAAATGCTTCTCATTTTCAGTTGCAGAGTTTGAAATGCTGTGGCAATTGAGATACAAATGTGCCAAATGCGAGATACGGGTAATTTAGTCAGCACATATGTACCTATCTACCCTTTTAAGAGATACTTGAATGAATTTGTTCTTTGAGAGCTGACAAACTACAATTTCCCTGAAGATTTGTTTACATCTACCCCGTGCGTGATAGTCGTTGAGCTGTCCACAACATAGAGGAAATGTGAGAAATACAGGAGAAGATAGTGGACTGCAAGTTTAGATGAAGGGATGGGGACCTCCATAGTAATTCAATACAGAGATTCTTCTGAGCTCTGCCCAAGATAAAGCTACTGGAACCAGGGGTCTGGTATCCTGTGTCTGTTAGCAGAGCTTGTAGGAACTGTGCATCCAGGCATTCAGTACAGACTACTGCTGAACAGAGGGAAAAATGAATTTTCAGCTCATAAATATAGATAAAATTATTGCCCGTTCTTCATTCTTACTGCATCTGCCTGCATTATCCTTTCATCTGTATCAGTCAAAGTAGAAATGTCCTGATTCAACATTGATCAGTGTTAATGGCAGTAGGTACATTTATTCTTCAGTTCCATAGAGAGGACTGTCTCCTCCGAAGTTGGAGAGGTTACTACATTGCTGTATCTTCTGCTCTGGAACAAAGCCTTACCAATGCCCTTTGCTGCAGCATTCAAAGAGGACAGATTTGGAAGAAGCTGTTTGAGGATTGGCATTCCTTTGGGATCTGGTTGATTTTAGCAAGTAGCAATTAAAAAAAAAAGTAGAGAAGTGGTACTGCGGAGGTGTTCCCACTTACAAGATATTACTGCTGTGTCTTTCAAAACTAGGCTGCCAACTAAGCTTTAATCTTAGTGATTTGATCCTGGGGGGATTAAATACATGCTTAGTTCATTATCACTTTTAGAGCTGGTATATTTCTGCAATGGGAAGTGGATTTCAAGAGCTTATACTGTTATTTAAGATATTAGAAATTGTTACTTTTATGTTCATTTTTCTTCCTCTTTCTTCTTTTTAATCACCCTTCCAGCTTGTAGGTGCAAATGGAGTTCTAAATGTTGGTGGAAAACTTCGTCTACAATTATATTACCCACCTTTATGGACCAAGTCACATTCAAATGCTGTTGAGGTTTACGACTGGTGGGCAAAATGTCCTAGAAATCGTTACCCATCAACGTTATACATAACTGTAAAAGGCCTAAAACTGCCAGACCATGTAAGTTAAATATATAATACATAAGCATATTTGCAAATATGCAGACTTTTCTGGGGGAACTAGTACCTAGATAGAGGATGTGAGTCTGTGTTCATATGCGTGTGTATAAAAGCTGTGCTTACATGCAGTATATCAAATATATAATAAGAACGTTACATCTCAAGGTAGGTGTTTCAAACTCAGCCCTTCATAGGCATCTTTGAAAGATAGGCATACTTTCCTACCTACAACTTCGAATATTTTGCTACTGACAGAAAACTTTCAGAGTACTTTCTTGATTAATATTCCTTCTTCTTAGCAGAATTGCCATTTTAAGTCATTGGACTCACGCAGGTGTATAAATTCTTGGAGAAAATATGCAAGTTACTTAACTCTGATTCCCTGCACCCTCTAGCTGTATTGAGCTGTATTTTTTTTCACAAATGAAAGCTTCTTTAAAGATAGGCTTACACTGGTATGTGCTGAGATGAGCATTGAAGATAAATACGGCATTTGATTTTCTACAATGCCGGTACAATATTGTTCTATTATATAATTTCCCATTTGTATTTAGAGCTGTAATAATACTTTCTTCTGCTCACTTTTGTACTATGAAGGGGTGGTCTGTGGAAGCCTGGTGAGATGTGCACCTTCTCAGTAGTACAATACAATACAATAGTAGAGTAATTCTAATTTTCACTGACCTTGATAGTTACTAAAAGTAGGAAAGTATCAATTTTTTGAAAAAATTGTGATTCCATTTGGTTGACACAACTTTGGAAGCTTGGATTACTTTCTGACTTCCTGGTTACTTTAAATGAAATTTTGCAATGCAGTTTTCATGTATTAAGCTTTTTCCAATCTCTGTGTTTCAGATACAGCAAAACATTTAAATTAAAAATACCTTTAAATCTTTTCAGAAATTACATTGTTTGCTTTAAAAATATTTTTTCCCTGATACTCAGTTTTGTTTGCCTTAAGGTTGGTCCTTCTTTTCACTCTATGGCAGCTGTTCAACAGGAACAAACTAATACAGCACTGTCAGAGCTCCAGAGAGAAGGATGTGAACCTTCTTCAGAGGAGAAGAAGGAGCCATTTAAATGGTCAAGATTGCCTGGGCAGGTGAAGTGTTTTTCTTTGAATTTTAATTGAAAATAATTTATATATTTACTATATTTTTGTAAGTATTATGAAACAGGTAATTAATTAAAATAATTAATAAAAAGTATTAAACAAAACATAAAAAACTGTCATAGATAGTAGATGAGGCTTAACCTTAGCAAATATGGTTGATTTAACCATTTTTTCACCAGAACAGACAGGTATTTTTATCTGCATAATTCTCTAAGAATTTGAAAGAGTAGGGTTGTGCAGGTAATGGAAGTAAGACAGGAAACCAGTACTCAGATTTCAGCTTGATTAGAAATACATTTTCTTGACTTTGTTTGTTTGTTTGTTTGTTGAAGATATTTTTACACTACAACATAAAGAGCTTACACTGAAGAACCACGTAGCTACTGTGGATATCGTCCTTCACCTTAAACTCTGAATTAAGTTTAGAAGAAAAAGCCATTGGGTCAAAAAAGAGATAATATGTTGGGAGAAGGAAAGGGAACTGTAATACTGGTTCCATTTTTTGGGATGTTTCATCTCTGGTTCTGTCTTTAAAAGTCAGATATTTAAATACAGATGAGGAATGCTAAAAGTGATTTGGTAGAAGACCAAAGGTTTGAGTGCCTGTGGTTGGGTTTCTGAGTTCACACCGCAGTCATTGGGTTATGAAAAGTTGTGCTTAGATTCCTTAAACGAGTTTGACTTATAGTCTTAACTCCACAGCTTACATCATTGATGGTAGGCATTCTCTTCTTAAGACTAAGGAAATTATTTCAATTTTAATTAGGAATAATTAAGGAAATTATTTCAATTTAAATTCAATTAAATTTAATTTCAATTTTTTTAGGTCTTTTTAAACTTGCTAGTTGTTTGTAACAATGGGGCAGAAAGAGATTATACATTCATGTGGCCTAGGTTATGCTGCAAAACTGTCTCTGTTTATAATAATGTCTTTGAATTTTACTTTGGAATGACATTAAGATGTTGCTAGCCTTTTAGAGCTTCTGCATGTTAGGGGTTAGAGTGTATTTTATGCATTGGATAGTTAATACACCTGCCACTTGTTCCCTGAAAAGCCAGGCTTGCCGCATACCCAACAAGCACCTGTTTTCCCTGCGAGGTGGAGATATGGGTTGCTTCTGTATCCGCTTCTCTCATGATGGGAGAACGCTGGCAGCAGCATGTGCAGGAAGGAATGGCTATCCCATTGCTTGTAAGTTTATAAACATTTTGGCTTTTTTCTTATAATTCATGCATTTGGAATTTAAAGGTTAAGGGAAGTTAATTTTTAAATTGTGCTTTTTTAAAGTTTCTGGTTTATAATTGTGATTTGAACATTGTTCTGTGCATTGGAGAGCATTGAGGAAAATGCTCCTTCTGTGTTGATAGGGCTGGAACTGGCTTTTCTTACATGGTTACATATGCACAGTTTAATGGCATGAAATGACATGATTTCTGCCCAGAGGCCTAATGGAAATACTAAATGAGTTTGCAGAAGGAACATAGTTTCTGATGATAATGTTTTAAGGGAAATAACTTTTTAAGCCTCCACCTCATACACTTTTCATGTAAGTTTTTCTCCTAACCTGTCGTGAAAGCGAGATGCCTGAATGTTGTCATCTCCAGACAGGCTACCGGACACTCCTGTATTCCATGGTCCAGTTCTGTCCAAGTACAAACGTTCCTTATAACTCAAATTTTTGACTGCTTCATCACATTAGCTTCAACACAGTTCTTAAACCTTGCATAAGAATTTTGAGATTTAGAGAGAGCAGTATTTTAAGCATGCACAAGTAAGTGTTTAAATGCAAGGAACAGTATATCTAGATTCCCTTATTACAGAGTCCCAGAAAATTATCTTAGTGTTAAGATATTTCTAAGATTGGTCAAGTAGTTGTCAAAATAAAAAAAAAAAAAAAACAAATTAATCCTAATCTGGTTCTAATAATTTAAAGCAAGTAAGCGGTTTCTTAAGGGGTGGGACATTTGTGACATCCATGAACCACTAGATGGAAGTAGATGCTTGCTGTCAGTTCAAATCTAGCAATTATTTCATCCTGTTGCCTCAAAATAAGAAGTCAAGGAAAATGAGTTGATTTATGCTAGCAGAAAATCAGCCCAAGATTAGACTAAACTTTGGCTCTAGTAGCTATATCTATTTGACTGCAAATACTTACAAAACTTTTATTTTTCTGTTTGAACTTCCCTAGTGTATGAAATTCCTTCTGGACAGTTCTTGAGAGAATTTTATGGTCACCTTAACATAGTGTATGATCTTTGTTGGTCAAAAGACAATCAATACCTTCTTACTGCTTCCTCTGACGGCACTGTCAGGTCAGTATGATGAGATGTTCTGGCAGATACCATCACAAGTTGAAAAGAATATGGTCCAGTTCAGTGTGTTACTACAAACTGTGCTACAATGTTTTAATTAAAGATTTGATTACCATGTGACTACAATAATATAAAAATTGTGATTGGGTTAATCACTTACACTGTATTTACTATTTCTAATGTATTTGTATTTGAAACCAAAGCTTTTCCAAAAACTCTAGTAACTAAATCTACAGCGCAGTGAAAAACTAGAAGACTTTTTATTTCAAGAAAACACTGAGACAGTTGTAATGTTCTGTTCCTGGAGAAACTGCCATACTATGAATGAAGTATTACGTTTGCAAATTTGAACACGAGGCAGGAAATTGAAAATTTAAGATTCAAGTTATGTGTGTGAATTTGCCACACTGCATATATGTATGTTGGTGGTGTTCTTTTGGTTTTTGACACTTAGTAAAAGAATTGAGCTAAAATTGCTGTAGATGAATTTTGATACTGTTGTTTCTTAAATCGAATCCTCTACGATTACAGTGTACTTTCATACAGTGTTAATGTTAAAATATTGATCTGTTCAGATCTAAAAACCAAAACCCTCAAAGCTGTAGATACACATGAAAACATGGCTGGGACACTGTACAATTTTATTATGAACAATTTCATTGGATTTCATAGAGCTTTTTGTGGTTTTTTTAACTCTTCAGATCCCTATCTGTTATTTCTGTTATGCAACTCAGTAATGCTACAGGCAGTTGCATAATTGAAATGCCAGAAGAATTGTTAAATGATATATTGTATGTGTGGAACTGTTTTAAGGTTTTTTTGCTGCTTGTATGTAGGCATAAAAAGAGTGTTTTGAGAGTTCAGCCCTTTTTGTTTTTTTAATTTGGGAGTGGATTAAATAATAATTTTTTATATTGAGGTAAATATCAATTTCAGTAATTTATGTTGCCTATAAGAAGGCTGAGCTCTTCCTCAATTCTTGAATTTGTGGCAGCAGGTTGAAACTGCAGTGGTCTGCCTCCTTTTCTGTCTACTATGCACAGTCACTATATGAGTTATTAGTTCCTGTGTTGGTTGTGAGTTGCCTTCAGCTCCTTAAAAAGTCCCATCACCCCATTGCTTTAAAGTCATTATCAGTTTATTCTTTAGATCATCTCGTACTGAATTCTAAGGCAACATGAAGGTAAATTCATGAGCTTATGTGAATTCTTCTTTATATAATGTTTTATGTTATCCTCAAGCCTTCCCAAGGTTTAGTTCCCCATTATTTGTGAGTAATAAATTAGTTTTTATTTTGTTATATCAAAACCATTCTAAAAGATAGGTAGACTCCTTGTGACCTTTCTGCATCAAATTGCTAATTAATTGCAGTACTCTAAAGGGTTGCAATTTTGTAATTAAGTCACCTCTGAGTAAGCTTAGAATTCCTCAGTAGCCACCAGAAGTGATTGCCTCACCTGGAAGGGTGCCACTAAAACAATTTATTAACATACTGTAACTGAACACTCTGTGTAAAGTTTTGCCCACCTGTTTTTAGTGGGTGCTGTTCTATGCTTTGTGGACTCATCTTTGGGAAGGCTCACTAATGAAATGCATACCATCGAATAGAAAACACTAAGAAAAATCTGATCTTGCAGCTATGGGTGGCAGAGGATAGGAAACAGATTAATAGTAAGAAGTGGATTTATGTGATGTAAACATCCTTGAGATCATGATCACTGTGTGGCTGGTAATTATTATTTTAAAAGTTTCTCGGGTTTTATTTATTTTTAATGGCCCTCAATGTTCCTTTAAGGGTTTTCTTGTTCTAATATTGTTTTAAATGAATGATACCCCAGAAGATATTAATTTGGTTATAACTCCTGAAAGAAAGAAACTAATCCATTCCATGGAATTCTTTGAGTATTTTAAAATGAGAAATATATCCATTAAGTAAGTAGTCATTAATTTGTTTTGAAGACCGAATGCTGTGTAAAGTAGTAAATGTTTCATAATTCTTGTTGGAAAGTTCCATCTTAAAGGGTTAAATAGAGGTGGAACAAATTGGTAGGATAAACAGGTGTTGTTAAGTGTTTGCAAGTATTTGCCTCTAGAACCAGTAGCACAAAATACAGCAGCAGTTATACCTCTGTGTGTGACTGCTTTATATGTAGAAATTCTGACTTTGTTTCCTTTTAGAATGTGGAAAATAGAAATGAAGGCGGCCTCTGCAGAGAGAGTTTTCCCTCATCCTTCATTTGTCTATGCTGCCAAGTACCACCCAACTGCTGACTCGTTGGTTGTGACAGGATGTTACGACTCAGTGATTAGAATCTGGAATGCAAATGTGAAAGAAATCCATGGGCAACTACTACAGGAGCTTGATGGTCACAAAAGTTTCATCAACACACTTTGTTTTGATGCAGAAGGTATGTAGTTAATGTTGCTTTTACAAATAGTTGTCTTTCCAATTGAAGACCAACCTGAGTGTTACTAGTTTTCTTTACTTCATAGAGGCAGTGTATTCTTCTCAGGAAGAAATTATTTACTAGGGAAGTGCTGAGACGCTGGATCAGGTTGCCCAGAGAGATTGTGGATGCCCCATCCCTGAAGGTGGTCAGGGCCATGTTGGTCAGGGCTTTGTTGTAGTGGAAGATGTTCGTCCCCATTTCAGGGAGGTCAGAACTAGATGATTTTTAAGGTCCCTTTCAACCCAAACCGTTCTATCACTCTTCTATAAAGAAAATGAGGTGTAGTGATAAGATTGTGAGAACTTTAACACTAGACTGAAGAAGTGGGAAGGTGATGAACTTTTCAATATTGACAGAGAGTAGGGAACACTGAGAGAAAGGGACAGAGGTTTGACCATTGTGAGTCATGTCAGCTGGTAGGTTAACAGCTGAAAGTGCATGTTGTACTGACATGTACTAGTGGAGGAAGAGTTGAAGATGAGTGAAAATTAAAGTTTGACTTTTTCTAGTATTAGTAGCATCATTAATAGGTGGTTCATTTTAGTCACTGGAGTAGGTACTACAAAGATGAAAGCTGTATTTTTATAAAGAATAAATATTTGTGCTTAAAGAGCAAGTGTTGGAAAACACTATTTGTTCTATTTCCAGATTCTCTTGGTGAATGTATAGGCAAGCATTGAGCTATCATGTGAAGCTCATTGAGCTGTAGATGCTCACTTTTTGCTGGTTTTAGAACATGAATAAAAATGAAAAAAATTAAAAATAAATTCTGCACCTCAGTATTTGATGTATATGCTACATCCAAATCTATGGTATCAGCTTATGTTGTGCAAAATGAGCAAAATGCATTTGCAATGAGTATATTATAGCAAAAGAGATGGAATAATTGGTATTTGCCTATTCACAAAAGTGATAGAACAGAATGTTGTTTCTTGTTTTCTGTATTTTTTTTTTTTGTGGGTGGTATTTTACTTACAAGACATTATTTCTCAGGACACCACATGTTCTCAGGAGATAGTTCAGGACTGATAATAGTTTGGGATACGCCTGCCAAAGGAAGTTCTCAACACCTTTTTCAACACTGGAAGATCAATAAGGTAAGCAGATTTCTTAAACTAGCATTGTAATTTTTATGTGCACTGTTCCATATCTATAAATCTGATTTGAATAAATTTTTTTATACATTACCTTTTAACTGTATAGATGTATTTTCTTTAAAAATTGGTGTAGAAGAACTGATAAAATGTGCAGTGATTCACTGACTTAATTTTTTTAAATACTTTTGCAACTTAATTGAGTTGGGCACTGGAACGGGCTCCCCAGAGAAGTGGTCACATCACCAAGCCTGAGAAAGTTCAAGAATCGTTGGGACTCTCAGGCACATGGTGTGATTCTTGGGGCTGTCCTGTGTAGGGCCAGGAGTTGGTCTTTGATGTTCATAGTGAGGCCCTTGCGACTAAGGATATTCTAGGATTCTGTGGTTCTATAATTATTTTTTGCTATATAAAACATGAAAATACTTGAGGTTTGAAAGCAGTGTATTAACAGGTAAATGCTAATGTGTTAGGTTTGTTCTCTAGAGACAAAAAAATAATAGACCACAGGCTTTGAAAATCACCTTTGTTTATACCTTAGAGCCCTAATGTTTAGTCAGCATTTCTGTCATCACCTTAATTTTTTTAAAATTCAGTCACAACAAAATCTGCCTCATGGTTGTAAAAAGTTGATGTCTAGGATGTAATGCCTTAATATAGGAACAAACCTTTTCCTTACCCAAATAAAATGAATTGAGCAGAAAAAGAGTAATGCGAGAGAAAAAGAGGCAATAACATGTAAAAACATGAATTTTGAAACACAAAGTTATATAATTTTCTTTATTCTCCATCTTTCTGTAGGAAATAAAAGAAAATGATATTAAAGGAACACCAGTAAATCATTTGGAAGTGCATCCAAATGGAAGGCATTTATTAATCCATGCCAAAGACAGTACCCTGAGAATTATGGATCTCAGAATGTTAGTATTTTTGGTGACAAATGTCTATTTCCTTTCTGTTTTAAAATTTACTTGGGGAAATAAAATACCATAAAGGTATTAGTTGTGTAGTTGGGGAGGAAAAAGATGTCCTAATAATCTGGATAGAAATGTTAGGGTTAGGAAATGGTTTCAAAACACTGCTGTGTTACAGACCTTTTGGGTGATATTGAGTAAGACTTTTAGAATAGAATATCTAAAAATTACTAGATTACTTGGGAGCCTAAAGTGACATGAAAAATACAGTGTTAGTCTTCTAAAGATTGAAATCCCTTTTAAAATGCAATCTGGGCGTGAAAAGAACTTGGTAACATTTGTGTGTTAGTTTTGCATTTTCAAGACTCCGGGAAGGATATTTTGATGATGAAATGGAAGATGATCATCATAAATACTGAAAAATGCAGTGATGTACATATTATGGTGTATTAAGCAGGCTGTGAAATATTTTTGCACAAGTTTTCTCGTTCTTGATAGTTACAAGCATGATTCTTTGATGATAAACTAAAATAAAAAGCTAGGAGGTTACAGACTCACTTGAGTTTCATGTTGGAGAATGACCAGTTCAACCCAATGATCAAATCACAGCAGCATGTTACTCAGAGCTTTATACAATTGGGTTTTTAATATCTTGAAGGATGGAGATTTTACGACTTCTGTGAGTAACGTGTTCTAGTGTTCATTCACCCTCAAAGTAAAAGGCTTTTTTCTTACGTTTTAAACAGAATTAGCTATATTTCAATTTATATCCATTCCCTCTTGTCCTTCCATTGGGTGGGAGTGGGCAGAGTCTCTCATCAATCACTTACATATGTTGATAAGATGCACTTGAACATTCTGTTCTGGAAAGTCACATTAAAGATATGAAAAAGTTTTCTAAATGTTTCATCCTTAATTTTATAGGTTTCTTTCTGTCCCTCACTACACAGAAAATCCCTGGAGGTATTTAAAAGATGTGTAGATGTGGCCCTTAGGTACATGATTTAGTAGTGGATGGGACTATGCTGGGTTAACAGTTGGACTTAATGATCTTGAAGGTCTTTTCCAAACTAAGCAGTTCTGTTACTGTACTGGATTGAATTTTTGAACTAGGACTTTACTGTGTTATAGTGCACTTTTCTCTTTTGCTGTGGATGGTAACTTACAATGACCATGCTAGGAGCTAAACTATCCACTCAAGCGTGAAATTGCTGGAGTAAGAGAGGGAACCTGTAGTTTTTGAGGCAGTGTTCTTCTGTCGCTCCTCTTTCTAAAACATGTAGAGAGTTTTAGTTTGAGAGGGGAAAATGGGCATGCATATTAATCTTTAAGAAAGCATTTAATATGGGATGCAATTTCACAATTATTTTAAGCAAGTTTATCCATAGAACGTACCGTCTCCTGCAATCTCCCACACCTTTGGCCATGTATTCCTAGCATTTCCTTTTTATCATCTCTATAGATCTTTTGATGAGGAGCAAGTCAGATCAGTGAGCTGATCCAGCTAAAAATTAGCCTACAAATACAAATGATTAATTTTCATTTTAATCAACTATCTGATCAAACTCATCTGATAGCTGCCCAAACACTAGAGAAGAAATAAGGGAGAGCCTGGGAAAATACGGGTGGAGAGGACACCACCAGGACTGCTACTTTGACCACAGCCCACAGTTACATTGACTTAAGTCTATCAATAAACCACAGGGTCAGATACCCAGCAGTGATAATTTTACACGTCAGCATTAACTGTTCATTCCCTGCATGAGAAAAGAGGGGGTGGAGGTCACAGATGAACACAATTCACTTTGATTGACAGCTGGTTGCTCTTAACTTTCCTCTTTCAACTTGCTTTTTTCATCTTTTTGGATAATGCTGCTGTCCTGTCACTTAGGTATGTGATCAGGGATTTGGCTTGGGTTCAGTCCTCTCCTTAGGGCTTCATATGAAGGTTAGTTTTACATCTTGCAGGGCTCTCCTAATGACATCTCAGAGATGCTATCTTTCTTATTCATACAGCTAAAATTCTTATTTGGGTTAATATGGTCTTGCACTGGGATCTTTAAAGCATCCTTTTCTCTTACTTGCCAAATAGAATTTCATCTAGGGTATATTTATTTGGAATATTGTTTAAAATAATTTTACTGTCATATTAAATGCATTACATGTCTCCCAGCATACCTCCATTGTTTCTGCAGTAACAAATTTGAAAAAATGCTGTCTTGTGTCCTTGAGGGCTATGGTGGCCTGTTGCTGTTCTTCTTTCCTCAAATTCTGCATTGTAGTATTGCTGCTGGGTTAGTCTCCATGTTGAACTTCGATAGCATTTTCTAGGCTATGCCTTGTGTTTAAAATAGCCTCTTACAAGCTGACTTATGCTTCCTTCTGTCCTTTTGTGGATTCTCTCCTACTTGATGCCTACAAACTGTTTGACAGTAGATCATTATGACTGTGCTGACCAGTAGTGTTTCACTGAAAAAAGATTAGGATACCTAAGTTGCAAAATAATATTAAACATATTAATGGTAAATCAACATTTATGTCTGAAATCCGTTGATTCTACTGCTGGTTTTCTAACCAAGGAGACATTAGTCTGAAGAGCTGAGTAAGTTTAATCATTCAAGCTCAAGAAGCATAATGAAAACTTTTTTGACAGAGCTTGGAGTAATAGTGACAATTTCCCCATTTTTTTGCAAAGCCCAGGATCAAGATAGTGCAAATTACTGCATCTCTGTCTGTTCTCTAGATCTGAGGAGTTCCTTTTTCTGCTGAAAGACAAGGATGTACACTTTCATCTATACTGTCAGGTGCATTATGAAGGTCAGGGAAAATAAAGGATAAATAAACACTGCGCTCTGCAAAAAGTGTGTGCTTGCATATCTGTTTGGGATGCAAGGTGTATTGATTTTTCTGAGGAATAGAGGGGGGAACTGACACTTTAAAAGTTACATTGTCTGTTCTGAACGTATCTGCTATATCTGTAAACTTTCTTTATCTTTAGCTTGGCTGCAAAGAAATACATAGGTGCCACAAATTACAGAGAAAAGATTCACAGCACCTTAACACCATGTGGTACATTCCTGTTTTCAGGAAGTGAAGATGGAAAAGCTTATGTTTGGAATCCAGAAACAGGTAACTAATTATTTTATGACTTAAGCCAGATTGTCAAGGCTGACGGGGAAAGGACTTTTTAAGGTTTACTGAAACACTTTTGATATGGAATTAAACTTTGGTAACGTGTTCTTAAATCCCGAAGCTTTAGCTCCACCTTTTAAATAGCTGTTATTAATCTCAGATTTAATTCTCTAGAGGAAATTAATAGAGGTAAAACTTGTAATATCCGGCATGACTGGAGCACCTGAGGCTCAGCTTTTGTATACTGCAACTCTTTACATGTGGTGAGGATCTTAAAATGGAATGCATGAAAAATGTTTTACGTCAGGTAAGTTTTTCTGTTGTGTTGTCTAGATTTGAGAATCAAATCTCTCTTGTTCAGAACCACTTCATCTCTGTGGTGGGTGGTCAGAGACAGAATATTTTTGCTGTGTGTTATATAAGGTTCCTCTGTGAATTAGTCCCCAAGCCAAGGAGTTTCAAAATAGCTACCAAAATCTTTCTGCAAAAACGTGATGGAAATGTAGGGTAGAGTTTCTTGTACAGGAGGTGAAAGAGACAAAAATAAGACTAGAAAGTAACAGAATACCATTTTGGATTTGATGACGTTATATTCTGTCTGTAATTATAATCTATATAATTTTTTAAAATAAAAAAAGTAAATATTTTAAAACTGGCAGATAACTAACAGATCTGTTTTGAATTTCTTTCCATGTTTCCAACTACATTAGCTTGTATCTCTGCCACTACATAATTTGCCTGAAAACTTAAAAAAAATAATAATAGTAAAAGGAGGGAGGAACTTTGTTATTAATATGTTTTTATTGGGTTTTGACTTTTGTTTACACACTGTATTTGCATTTACAGTGCCATCAGCTGAAGAGCTGATTTTATTTATATTTTTTAATAATTCTCTGCTCAACTTTCACTCCTGTTGTCAGTACTATATAGCTGAAATCCACAAGTAAGATGGCTATCTTTGTACAATGCAAGCACAAACAAATACTGTGGAACGCCGCCTTTCCAGAACTTGCTTATCAGAACAAGAGAACTCAGCTAACCTGGTGCATCCTCTGGCATTTCCTGCAGCTATTGCAACAGCACTAACTTTCCTGACTTACTGAATAAGTTAAAATCATGCAATATTTCCTTTGTCTTATGCCAAAATGCTACTTCTCAATGAGGAAATTGACTGAACAACATTTATTTACAGTGGCAGACACTGCAGTAATACAACCTTTAACCAGCTGTTAGTTTGCTGTATCGAATTTGTTTCAAATATGTTCCCATGGCATTAATAAACTTATTTCACTTCTGCAGGAGATCAGGTGGCCATATATTCTGAACTCTCCTTCACATCTCCACTTCGTGATGTTGCCTTTCATCCACACGAACACATGGTGTCTTTTTGTGCCTTTGGTCAAAACCATCCAATACTTGTATACATTTATGATTATAAAGGTACAGGACAAATTTTCTTGATTCTCACCTGTAAGGATTTTATTTTTAGAAGTGGTTTGTTAGTATTTGTACTTCTTTCGAAGGAAAAAGTAAACAGTCATTTGATGATAATGCATATCTTTTTTCTGGAAGATACCAAAACTGAATTGAACATGATCCTGCACAACCTGCTCTAAGTGATGCTGCTTTAGGCAAGGGTTTTGGCCTAGCCAAAATTGCCAGAGGTCCCTCAAGTTTAAATTTGTTTTTGTGTTTCATACTGTGTGATTTTTACAGCACTTTATCATATATAGGCAGCATCATACAAAAGCCCTTTTTCCGATATCAAGGTGGATTATGGAACCAGAAAATACAATCATTTGGAAAACTAATTAGTAGCTTAATAGGAATCTCAGTAGTTTGTGCCAGCTATGTTACAAAATAATGTTGAGGAGCTGTATAGAAATGAATGAGAGTGTATAGACTTTTAATAAATAGCTGTTACATCTGTGATGTGATTACGTGAGAGATATGTTTATTCCCCATGTTATACTGAAGAGAAGATAGTGATAAATGCTAACTCTGAATTTTTGGTATACAAGGTAAAATTCAGATTGTGCTTTGCAGGCTTTTTTGGTAGTTGTGTTCAAGTAAGAACATTTGCATCTAGAGAGTTAATGTGTTAATATGAATTATGCAGTAATTTTTTTGTTTGAATTATGTTTGCAGGGAACAGATCTGTAAAGCTAATCCTGTCTTTATACCCTGGCTTTTTAAGTAACATAGTAATGGGATTACTCATTAAAAATCTCGGTGTAGGTTATTTGTCTGTTGAATTGGTTGACTTTTACAGGAACATTAAGTGGAATGACTGCAATCAATGTTCAATGCTAAACTTCAATTAAGTAGGATATATCTGTATTTTAAAAAACAATGAAATTTTGGGGGGGGGGGGGGAGGGATTTCTTTAAAATTTCTTGATTGTTGAGCAGACAGTGAGTCTTAAAAAAGTTAACACCGTAGTTTGAAAAATATATATGTGCATACACATTTAGAGATCACACAGCACAATCATAGTTATTTGTATCTTCTGACCGCTTAACTAAGTCACTGCTGACAGTAAGATTTTGCATAGGTTGTGATCTTTTTTTTGCATTGTTGGTTACTATCTTTTTGTTCCTTTTTTGGTTAAAAGCATGCTCTTTGCTTTTAGAAAATAGTCATACTTGTCATAGTGTTGAAAGAGTTAAACATATAGTAACACTAATTTTAGTCACTCACACAATTTTTAAGGCTCCAACAGTATGTATTTTATATACACCAACAGTTTTATTAATATCCTGGGCAGAACTTCCATGAAGAATTCTTTTAACCTTTGTTGGCTTGAGACCATAGTACAAAAAATTGCAAAAGTCAATTTGTCGATCAGTGTGTCCTGTATGTGTATAATATGTGTGTCAGCTTCTGAAATATTGCTCAAGTATAACAAACTCACTTGAACTAGGCTGGAAAAAATGTGAAATGTCACCAGCTTGAACTCAGTGCTACCTTTATAACTTTATTGCCTTTGAAAAATTCCTTTCTTTTCCCACTCTCCTCCTACCCAATGGCAATATTTCTGCATGAGGAACACTGTTGTTCATAAGCAATACAAAAATACCAGTTCTGTATGAGAGGCTGCTGAACACAGATAACAGAGTTGAGATATTTTGATCAGAAGAGTTAGGGGAAAAAAAAGTGGTAGTAAGGGGAAAATTTCATGTTGTGTTCAGGTTTTCCCTACAGCACTATTGGTACAGTTTCTGATGGTGTTTGACTGAAGATGTGGCTGGCAAAATGGCTGCAATTCTTCAGTGGTTTTTTTGCCATGGCAATGTAAGGCTTCACCTGAGACATTAATATTGGTTATTTCTCCAGTTGCGCAACAGGAAGCTGAACTCGTAAGAGATCTCAGTTCATCACTTACCACAGCTGCACCAAGAGGGCCACACTTCTTTAGCAGTTTTTCTGAAATTCCTGTACAAAAAAACTCAGTGATGTCTCCAGCAGATCAGTTTGTCAATGTTGCAAGAGCATCAATGAGAATGCAGAAGGTGAAACAAAAACTTGATTCTGTTATGGTAAGTCAAATTTAATTAACTTCAGAAGTTTATAGTCTTCCCATATTCTGGAACTGGTATACATAAAAAACATGTGTTGTCATGGCATCTGGTCTTTAGAAATGAATAAATCTCTCACTAATATTAATGCAGGTGTGAGTAGCTCTTAAGAAAAGAGCAATCATAAAAACCTAAATTTTGTTTTTCAAGTACTGATGTCAAGGGATATTTTTGTGCTAGTGCCCATTGCTGTTTGTCCATCTATGTGAAATAATAGATCCATAGACTGTTATGGCTGAGCTTCCTATCCACCTTAAAAATTGTATGTGGTGTAAATGGCAGGGGGTTTCGGGAGCTGCAGGGCTGGGAGGAGAGCGTGGTCTTCCCTGTGCTCAGCACAGCTGTTTCAAGCCAGCTCAGTGAAGGGCAATATGGACCCACTGCACAACTGAAACTGGAACCAAACAGAATATGGCATCTCTGAGAAAACAGACTTAAGAAAGTTCAGAACCTACTAGAGACAGGAAACACCACAGCAGAGGAGATATGCAAAGGAAAACATGTCCCCTTGTGTGAGGGGACACAAGACAGAGGATGAGAGATGTGAGGGGTCATGTGAAATGAGGAGATGTGAAAGAAGACACAGAAGGAGGCATGACGGTGATGCAAGAGACACAAAACAGTGGAGAAATAGAAATATGCGGGAAATAACAGAATTGGCTTGAAGGGAAAGACAAGAGATACTTGAGGACACACAAAAGAAAACACAGATAATGGTACACCTCTGAAGAGGCTGCAACTCATGGAAGAATCCATGCGGGACAGGTACAGTCCCAAAGGGGATTTTGTCTGGTGGAGGATCCATACTAAAGCAGTTGAAAAGAGCAAGAAACAAGAAGAGTCAAAAAGAGCAAGTCACTATGCAGTAACCTCCATCTGCTGCCCCACCCATCCACTGCCTTTCCAAAGGGACTGAGTGTAACATAATGGCAAAAGCAAGGAGACTGGGGACTAGAAAGGAGAAAAAAGAGATGCTTGAAGTGGAGACAGACAAACAGGGATGAAAAGTGTTTTCTTTGGATGGGTGTTTTACTATTTGTCTTGTTTCTCAATACCCAAATTGGTAATTAAAGCTTTTGTAATTGGCAATAAATTTAATTAAATTAAATTCCCCAACTTGAGACAATTTTGCATGCTACAAGGATGCAGTATGTTCCTGAATAGCACTGTGAAGTTATAATTACTTTTCACAATGACATGAACTGCATTAGGGTTTGCGCTTACTGTTTTTCATTTTGAGGTACTTTTGAGTATATGTATATTTTTTAAATGTAGTTTTAGGTTTTGTCTGCATGAATAAGTAGTGAATCACAAAAGAAGCAGATGAGTAGATGAAAGCAGTTGTTCCTGAGGTTGCTGTAACTACTGTCGTCATGCTGTAGGGGTTTTACTTTGGATTAGATTTAGTCTGGTTCCTTGGCTTTGGCATCCCCATTGTGCCTGAGCTTTGAAACTGTCTGGAAGAAAGACCTTTGATTTTTGAACTGTGAACTCCCAGTGAACCCCTTCATGAAAGACCACACGCTAGCTCTCATGGATAACAGTAGCATGCTGCTTCTACCTTTCAATTACATGTGGCCTGACACACGGGAGCAAACCTTTTTTCTGCCTTCTGCTCATTCTCTTCCTACTCATTTAGAGTGAGCGCTAGTACCTTCAAGTGTGTATCAGGGAAGGGTACAACATGGAGAGGATGGAGAATGTAGCCTTGTGTCTGGGACAAGTACTCCAGGAAGATACTCCAGGATAAATTTTTACTGTTCTGGATGTCTGGACATATGAAGAAAAAGATGGGGATAGAGAATTAATGAGAGTATTTATCATTGCACTGTTGACTCCCAGATAAACCAGCAGTTCTGGACTGTGGGAAACAGATCTGGTTTAGCAGAACCATGTAACTAGATGAATAGGTAAGCCTACAACTGTGTTTGGGAGAATAACTTTCAGCCACTGGAGTTTTGTAACCCTAGATTTCCATTGACCATCCATTGGGATGAGTAAATCCGCTGTGAGCAGAGACATGATCAGTGTTTTTGACAGCATCCTCCAAACCCTCTACCCATGTGGGAGATGTCAAAAAGTTCATCTGAGTCTTCTCACTGTGTGAGTTTCCAAACAGTACAGGATGGTGGTTGAAAGAATCCACATGCAGTTTGCTATCTGTCACATAGCAGTAGTGATTATAAACACTGAGAGTGCTTCCTTGCATGGCTTTATGAACCACTGGGATACTGGGGATGAGATTTCTTTGAAAGGAGTCTTGATGCTAATCTTTCCAGTGATCCAACATGAGACTCAAGGGACAGCAGTAGATCCTTTTCAAGCAGGGATAGGATCATTTTTTGCATGTGGCTGCAATATTGCCTGCCTGATTTATTCCATTTTGGACAGCCCCAGAGTAAAATATATAACATTAAAATTTCTGCTCATTTGTAATTGGGAATTAGTTTTTGATGTGTGCAATTCCCTTTCTCATATGAAAAATGATGGATCTAGGTAAGTGCAGTCTTTGCTGGAAGGCTTGTTAGAATGCACACTCGCATAAATGGTTTGCTAAAGTGTTTGTCAAAGTAGAACTCTTAAAAGTTGCCACTCAGCCACATGTGTGAGAATGTGCTAATATTTCTGGGAACAGACAAGCAAAAATGGAGAAAGATGACTTTAGGAAACCACATATAGGGTGGTTTGCTGCCCTGTGGTTGAGTTGGAACATTAAAAATCCAGATGAGAACACAGGTGTTACCTTGTATGTATTTCACAGAATCACAGAATATGTTGAGTTGGAAGGGACCCCCAGAGATCAAGTCCAGCTCCTGCCTCTGCACAGCACCATCCCCAAGAGTCACACCATGTGCCCGAGAGCATTGTCCAAACACTTCTTGAACTCTGTCAGGCTGGTGCTGTAACCACTTCCCTGGGGAGCCTGTTCCAGTGCCCAACCACCCTCTGGGTGAACAACGTTTTTCTTACATCCAACCTAAACCTCCCCTGACACAACTTCAGGCCATTCCCTCGGGTCCTGTCACTGGGCACCAGAGAAAAGATCAGTGCCTGCCCCTCCTCTTCCTCTCATGAGGGAGTTGTAGATGGCAATGAGGTCTCTCCTCAGTCTCCTCCAGGCTGAACAGACCAAGTGACCTCAGCTGCTCCTCATACAGCTTCCCCTCAGGGCCCTTCACCATCTTTTTTGCTGTCCTTTGGACACTCTCTAATAGTTTAATGTCTTTCTTATGTTGTGTCACCTGAAACTGCTCACAGCACTCGAGGTGAGGCTGCCACAGTGCAGAGTAGTCCTTGTCTTTGGGTCATGTTTGCATGCCCTTGTCCTAGAGACGTAGGAAATACCATGTTGGGAAAAGCATGGTGACAGCATGCCTTGTAGACCTGGCCTAAGGTCATGCCTGGAGTCATGTTTTAGGAGACATAGGTGCTGGAACATAAAAACAGGAAATCTGGCAAAACAGGGGTCTCTGGTTTTAACATGTGTGAACTTAACAGCATAGCTACTGGATTCAAAACTAACTTTTAAGTGCAGAGTTTGGAGTTCTGTGACTTAGATACAGGATTGGAAAATATAATGCCAATATATTAAAGTTTGGGTTAAGCTAGATAGAAATAGAGAATACTCTGATCCTGTATGAGCTTGGGTTCTTTGTCTTACGACCCATGCCTCTTTTCCAGGTTCCTTTAGAACCAATAGTTTTTTATTTTTCTGTTTTTCTTCTTTGTTACCTGAACATGAACCTTAATGAATTGGAGATAGATGAAGTTTCTTTTCTTCTCCTCTACAACGTTGCCATTCTTATTAGCCCAGAAATTGTGAAATTGTGTAATTAGAACTGAGAAAAGCTTTAGCAATTCACAAAAGCTAAGACTGTTTGATAGAAAAGGTAAAAATTAATTTCTGTATGGAGCCAGAATGCAGAATTAGCTTCTGTACCACATAGAGAAATTACAGAGTAGTGAATCTTGGCAGCGGTTATTATTTAGCTCTGCCTCAAGGAACTAGTACTAATGTATGATTCTATTCATAGAAGTTTTTGATAGGAAAACATTTAACTCTGGCTCTTGGAAGTGCTCATAAGTGGTTTTCATTCAGTGTTACTGTTTATGTTTTTTAAATTTCCCTTCTATCTAGCAGTGAAAAAACCTGTTTTTAACTATCTGTAACAAGGAGATGGTATATGTTGTGTAGGTATGGAGAGAAGGGCTTTCTTTGAAGATGTAGTATTCCAGCTCTGAAATTGGGCTTTTAGATGTCTGACCCCTTTGTCTCACTGGCGAATAGTGTCTGTATACATTCTGTAGTATTAGGCTTGGAATCAATTATGTCGGCTGCCTTATCTCTCAATATATGAATGCTACTAAGTTAAAGTATGATTAGCTTTCCCAGTCTTTACTTCATGATGTATTTCTGAAAAGTGTTATTAAAAGGTTATCAAAGTGGTTACCAAAATTCTGATACTCGGAGCGTAATAAATACAATGTTAGACGAGTAGAATGTAAAAGTATTCTTTCCTATGTACAGAAATGCTTACAACTATTTGTTTTTTGTTTTTTGTCCTTTGAGTGTATTTATTACTGTGGCATAATTCATAAAGTAAGTAGGTACTGTTGGAAAATCCAGAAGCTTGTGTCTCGGATTGCATGGAATGTACTGAACTTCCATCATTGAGCTATATGACTATAAAATATGTTCATAAATGATACTTTGGTGTAGTATACATCAAATACTATACTGTTTAGTCCTTTCAGGTGGTCTCCTTTTAACATTTAGTGGAGATGCAAAATACATCTTGTGTTAAAATAGAACAGAATTTAAAGCCACTGCTTTTCAGAAAAAAGCGTGCAACCCTTTTGGGGAACACATAAACATGATACTGATACTATCTAAGCCATCAAGTGGAAGAAGAGAGAAACTTGTGCTTTTGTCTGCAACAAAAACCTAGAGGCAGAACTGGATGCCCAAGTGGTGTGTATTCTTTTTTGCTACCATTTTCAGTCTCGTAAGAATCTGTCCTCTGGTTCATCTTGGTTTTGGTAAATTCTGAAATACCATGCTTGACTTCTGGGGTTTAGTGCAGATCTGGAAGGTAAGAATTCTGTAGTAACTTACTACAACTTCTACCTGAAGGTGGAAAACCAGACTTCATAATATATTTAGTACTGAGGACTCTTTTTAAAACATTTCCTATTCTGTGAACGTTCTTGGACTAGTACAAGACAATGGTGCAGTGTCCCTGCGGGCTGAAATAGCTGTTTCACTCGATTGTGCCGGCAATACAAAATTTTTATCTACAAACTACCAGGAGAGGTACTGGTGTTCCATAATCTTATCATACGTATAAGAAATGTGCAGTATCTTTAAAATTTGTTTTTTACTTTTTTATCATATTAGTAGGGAACATGATCCTGTAGCACAGGCAGTCACTTTCCTTATGACCTGCACAATGCATCTCACTGGATGAGAGCTTTCAAAGTAAGTAATTGGGTTTTTTAATAGTGATGTATACTTTTTCCTATCCCTATATTCCTCTTTAGAATGTTGGAAATGCTCTTCTTACTTTAAGAAATTTTGTTGCAATTATTACTACACACATAACTACTCCCAGCTGCAGACTTCTAAGGTTGTATTTTATAAGCTATGATGCATCTGATATCCTATAACCCTGTGCATTTCATTTGCTATGTAAAAATAACTTTTATAAAACTCTTCTCTATTTGCCAGGCAGATACTGTTGAGTCATTGTGATTTCATAAACTGATTGTTGGTATGAAATGGCTAAATTATTACTAGAAGCTTTATATGGGTAAAATACTTAATAGCTTATAAAAGTTTTGCCAGAATTTTGCTTTGTATGTCTTTAAGAAATATTTTATTATACAGAAAGGTTTTAGAAATTGTGATGAATTTTTCTTGCCAATTCATTAAATTTTCTAGGTTTAATAAAGTTGCCTGTGTTAGAAAAAGTTGAACAAATAACTGGGGTTTTTTCTGTGATTCATTTTTTGCTTAATTCCCTCCCCACCGCTGTCTGAAAATCTTACAAAGCAGGTCAGGTTCTTAAAGTCTGCCATATTTTTCTATGTTAGAAGATTCTTTGCCTAATAAGAATTTTTTTATGTATTCTTCATTTTTGGCAACCAACAGGTGAATTTTAGAACAGCACAGTCAAAGTAGATGTATGTGCTGATTTTGCCTAGGTTAGAGTTAAAAAACCATGACCTCTTTCACCATTGTATGTCTCTCAGTGACTTATGTTTTATATAAATGGTATGCCGGCCAGAAAATGAATTTAATTCATTTTTAGCATAAAAATATACTGTTATAATAATTTTATCAGAGGGCAAAATAAGATGGTGCTAAGAATTTTTACTGTGTGAGGATTTACTGGTTGGTTCTTCAAGTTTGTTTTCAGTTTTACTGTTTTAGCTTTTCTGCCACAAAAGTTCATGCAGTTCGTAAAGTTAAGGAAAACTTTACTCACTGATTAAGCACTTCTACTGTGTGTGGGTTTTACTGATTGGTTCTTTAATTTTGTTTTAAGTTTTTACCATATTACCTGTCTTGTCATAAATGTTGGTACAGTTACGGAGTAGTTACTCCATGTTTATTTTGTCCCTGCTGAACAAAGTTAAACAGGGCTATCTGAGTATTGCTATGTGTCTTGGGGCGTCCAAACCGGCACACTATGTTTATTCAAATAGTATTTTAAAGCAGAAAAATTTGGATTCATTTGTGGTAAAACCCAGCAAATTACTTCTCCTTCTGCCAGCTGGCTTGTTGTCACCAAGGTGTTGAGAAAGCAGCTTTTATTAGAAACTTTTAATAGGAGAAAATACTTTAAATGGGCACTGAGTCAATTAATAATATTGTTGACAATTTTGGTAATGGTTATTGGGACTGTGATAGAGTTTCTTGCAACATGAAGAACATTCTTCCTGCCTGAAAGGAGGTTGTGGCAAGGTGGGGGTTTGCCTCTTCTCCCAGGCAGCAAGTGACAGGACAGTAAGAAATGGCCACAAGATGTATCAGAGGAGGTTCAGTTCGGACATCAGAAAGAATTTCTTCACTGCAAAGGTGGTTAAGTATCAGAACCATCTGTCCCGGGAGGTGGTGGAGTCACTGTTCCTTGAAATGTTCAAGAAATGATCGAATTTGTCACTTGGTGCTGTGGTTTAGCTGACAGGGTGGTGTTTGTTCAAAGGCTGGACTCAATGGTCTTGGAGGTCTTTGCCAACTCAATGATTCTGTGTTGGGTGCAGAAAGGAAGTGGATCATGGCTCAAGTACTAAGAGACTATAATTGAGAGTTAAAGAATGATATACAAGATTAAGCCGAGAGTATGACCAGACACGGGGGCTGGGGGGAGTCTGTGTTGTGTGTGGTAGGTGGGGAGGGATTAAAAACGTCTGAGTGGTTACATGAACATCTGAGTGATACCTGAAGCTCTGTACTGTATTTAGAGTCATAACATCCTAATGTCTTTTACCAGCAGGTACAAAGGATTTGTATATGTGTTTGACACATATACAAATATGTGTTTCTATATGTGTTTGACAAAATTTGAGTTAAAAGAATTTCTGGTGTCTTATTTTTCATAATAGAAAGAGAAATAAAATCTTAGGACAAGTATCTTTGTGTGTGTTTTTTATGTGGAACATGTTACATCCATTTTTCATTTGCAAAAAAAAAGAAGCCATTTTTAAATCAACTATTGAAGTAATGGATTTTTTCCCCCCTGGTCGCATGTTTTTTGATAGCATTAATCATAACATGAAGTCGCAGTTTACATAATAAGCTACTTGGCTCTTACTAAACAAGACAAATCTACTTTTTACTGTTATTGATGGTGACATAGCCCATTTCTACTAGGATGCGTATATCTAGGCATGTTCTTAAGGTAAAATGCCAGTTTTTTCCAATTCTGGAAAGGTCGTTCTCTTCACTTTTAATGGCTGAATCCTGTGTCATTCTCTTCGTGTTTAATGGCTGAGTCCTCTGTATAACTGAGCCCTTATTTAACTGTTTTGTGTCTTGAGCAAAGAATTTAGTGTTCCTTGTGGCTAAATGAAAGAAGCTTACTATTCCAAGTGTTTATAATAATGTTAATTTCTCCTCAACATTTTTTTAAAGACAGAAAAAGAAAAAAGGAAGAAAGCTTTTGAAGTAACATGTAATTGAAATGCCAGAACTCTGGCAGAGCTAAGGAGCTGAATATACATAATTACTTTGTGATGAGACATAGCATCTGTAGACAATGACTAAACTGTAGGATGAAGCCTCTTTTAGTCAGTTTTTATATGTATGCCCTGGTCACTTCTGGGCTTCTGTGGGGAAAAATAGTTGAGCACTCAAGTTACAAGGAAACCATATTGCCATGTAGACAAGTTCCTGATCTGGATAATCAGAGTAAGAGGACTGTAGGAAGCATCAGGGGAACATACTTGCTTCAGACAAGCAAAGTAAATCTGTTTCAGTTTTGCCTGTGTGTGGGGATAATATCTCATTTTAGCTATGTTTAGTTTTTCTACTTAGCCTAGAGCTGTCGAAGACCAGAAGTTGTTATCTCTAAGTGATTGCAGGACTTCTACCACAATAGAATCCCAGCTTTCATTGGAGTCCTTCTAGTGCTACTGTCATAGAAGTGATTGTACTTTTACATAGATGTAAACTTGATTCAAACTTACATTGCAAATTTAAAAGCTGTATTCCTACTTTAAGCATTATTGCCTATGTATTTTCTTCTAACATTGAGAAAAATATGAGTTTGTGTTATGGGGTTTTGTTATTTCAGATTCAGCTTTTAAATTCTGAAGAATAATGTCTTAATGCTTTTAAAGTGTCTTTAAAAGCAGTGTCGTAGAGACATAAAGTTTCAGAAGAGAAACCTAAAACTAAGAGATTGAAAAGTAATATAGGGCTGACTAACTTGATTTGGCTTGCAAGTATATATGGAAATGTGATTGCAAAGGTCATAAAATTGCATTCTTAGGAAAAAGAGAAATTTCTTTTGTCACCTTGTCAAGTCTTAGAGCATTCCATATTTTGTCTCATGCAATTCACTTTTAATGTGAAAACTAGTTCCACTGAAAATGTGTATTTGCGTAATTTGCATAGAGCTGCCCTAACACAAAAAAGAAAATGCAAATAGTCTTTGTTTAAACTTGGCAAAGATTATGTAAATATCTTTATTGTGACAAAAGCAATACGAATGTTTTAACTCTTAGTTTTACTCAGTTCATGATAGTAGTAAACTGTGTCTTTGATAAAGCTGTGGTTTGGGCATGAAGCAAGTGGAGCCTGTTGTGAAAAATAAGTAAATTGATGGTTGGCTATCTTAGCCAACTTTGCTCGTTGTTGTAAAGGTATTTAGCAATGCCTTCCCACAGCATGCATTTCAAAAAAAAAAAAAAAGATTGCTCATTTTGTTCTGTGGGTAGTCTTATGTCTGCCTGTTGTAGGAGAATTAATTTTTTTTCATAGAATACTGTACTTCACCTGGAAACAGTTGTGCTTGAATCACTAGTCCTCACTTATTTAACTGAGTGCTTCCCATTTTTTTACAATGTTGTGCCTTTTTTTTCCTCCTTGGGCCTCTTAGAGATCTAAATAATGCTTTAGAGCTAGTGGCAGAAAGGTCATTAAAACTCAGGTTTTGTCTCTGCTTTGGATGGGCAGTCTTTTATAGCTCACCTTCATTCAGCTTCACTGCCATCAAGGGGAGGAATGAATCACTTCCTGTGAGACTGCTTAGATTTAAAACTTCATTTTTAAAAGCTCTTTTATTAAAAACAGTTTTTATCTTGTTTTTAAGGGCCTGGAGAAGAAGGAAGTATTCTAAGAGAATTTATGCTGCATTTTAGTACGGGTGATTTTCTTAAATCTTCAGGACCGCACATTCAATCTCTCTTGTGTGTGTCTGTTGCATTTGATTTATAAGCGTGCTATTTGGCATGTATAGTGAGAGTGTTTGCGTAGTACAGCAGAAAAATAAAGAGAAGTGAATTAAATGTTGTACCGGAATAATTTACATAGAGTTCCATATCTCTTACATAATTTGTTCAAGGACCAGAATCAAGACAAGTTTAGCTTCATAATTCTTCCTTCCAGGATTAACTGGGGAGGCATCTCTTAAGTGCTAGTTTTCAATAGTTTGCTCTGCCCTGTTTAGTTTGGTTTCCAATGGCCACTGTATTCAACCTGTCTTCATTTCCTGGTATTATCTGAAACTTACTTTTTGTATAGCAAATTTGAAAGAGACTTCCATTAAAATATTTGACTGGAAAGCCTCCATTTGTCTTAGAGTGCAGTGTGCACTCAGCAAGAAATTCATGCAGAGGGGAGATCTCATTCATCTAGGGAGAAAGGCTCTCCCGAGAGCTTACAGTGGATTAAAGAAGATGAAACACTGGGATGCTGAGCTCAAAACATTTGCAGAACAGATTATTCTTTCTGTGTTTTAGTAAATACATAAGCTGATGGCTTTCCACCATTTTTTTTAATCAGGGAAAACTTTATATTAATGAAGCTTACTTGCTTGCATATGTAAATGTAGGAAAAGCAGATTGATTTTGTTGTTGCAGTTGTTCAGAAAAACAGGCCTCCATTCCGAAAACATTTCACAGCTACTGTTTACTAGTATTCATTTAAATCTGTACACTGTGGTAAGATCTAGCAGGTTTAATGCTTTTTAAAATAATGTTCAGTGATTGATCTGATTTTCTATCTTGCTTTTCTTTCTGTTGAACTATAGTCATTACAATTGTGTGCCTTTGTGGCAAGAGTCTCTTGTCAGTCAAAGACGGTTTTTACTATAAGCTTCCCTCGGTAGAATTAAACCCATATTCCTGCACAAAAAACAGACACATTAAGATGAAGTTCTAATGTGATGCAGAGCAGATGATGGCAGATACCCTCAGGCCCAGTCAAGTAATTCAACACACATTTTTACTGCTATACTACGTGCATTCCAGTACACCTGCCAATACCCAAATATTATGCATTATTGAATTGAATAATATTTATTGAATTACAGAAATAATAGATAGATAAAATATGTCATTTTTGAGATAGTTAAACCAGAGTGAATTGGTGATTGTCTCCTTTCTTTAAACAGAATTTACAAGCCAGTAGTTTGAAAATTTGCAAAATATCACTGGCCTACAACTGAAGTTTAAGGTTCTGATTTGGAGTTTACCGAAACCAGAGGTACTGCTCCACTGATGGGGAGCTTTTAGTTGGATTACGTGACCATATGCATTTATTCTATATGATGAAACAGGCTTGACTTTTGAAAGGGACAAGAAATATGCTGTCTTATGTAAATAACTCTTAAGAATTTTAGCATATGAATATCTTGCTTGAAGAATGTTACAAATATTTTATTCAAAGCCTATTTTTCTTCCCCTTTGGCTTTAGTATATTAAGGCAGTGGAAATATATTTAACAAACAGTAAAATTCTCAATTGGATCAACTAAAAATTTAAGATAATTAATTTTTTTTCATAGACTGTATTTGATAATATGTCGAGTAAAATTTGGGAAGGGCTTTTGCTTTGTAATAGTTGTATGTATATCAAGAAACTCCATAGGAAAACAGATTTTAAGTACATTATCTTTGTTGCTATGGAAATTAGGACTGGAGTGATGCGTAATTTACATGTAGGAAGTGTCTGGGATTTTGGTGATTATTGCTTTGCAGAAATCAGTTTTGTGCTAGGACTGGTTTAAGATTTTTTTTTTTTCTATAATGGTGAGTATCTCTTCATGGATGTAGTGTAGTTTGAGTACTCAAAAATGAGAAATTATTTTACATTTACAAGTTTATGACCTTATGTAAATGTCTTCTTTTTTTTATACATGAAGATGGAATGAGATGCTGGTTCCAACAATTCTGTTTGCAGTGCTTGAGAGTTTGTGTCCATATATAAACACACAATTCAGTTTATAGCCGTGCCAGTAATTTTTCCAAGTCTATATCTCCAAATGCTAAAAAAAAAATAAATATTGAAGTTGTTAGTCATCATCAACTTGAGTTTTAATTTTTTTCCTTGAATTTAATAGTTATTTACAGTAAGCAAATATTTCTCTTCTAGCTATTGCATCAGTAAGTGACCCAGGAAATTACACTTCACTTTCTGATTTGTCTTCCTATTACAGGCGAGCTCAAATCTCTTGCTTCCTGCACCATCATCTCTGTCACCACACTCCAAGCTAAGACTGCCGGGCACTCTGAGTACTCCACTGAATCCTCTGTATGCTTTCACTACTGAAAGCGGTAAGTGTCTTTATTTCTTCACTCTTTCTAGGGAATGGGTGTTAACTTCTATGAGAATTTTTTTTTTCTGCCTTTTTAAATTTTGCTGTGTAGCTCTTTCAGGGAGTAACCTGCTTTTGTTATATGTGATATTGTTTATTAAGTGCAGTGTGATACAGTCCAATGCTGATGCATGTTCCTTTGTAATGCTTTTTTTTCTTTAAGTGGTACACTTATTTGTTAGTGCTGTAAGTTCCTAGTAGAGGATGAGATTGTCAGCTTTTCTTAATTTAATATTTTGATAATATTTTAATGCTTACCAAAGTATCTTAAGCATGGAAACTCAAAAAGAATGGAATTTTAAAGCATGTATGCTAACAGAAGAACCAGTGCTTGATAATCTCTTTGCAGTTGTGATTAATCTATTTTTAGATTTTTTTCCTAAAGATATTTTGTATTGAAAGATTTTGAGAAAAAGGTAAGCAATGCAATTATGTACATTTGTGATGCTTACTTAGCTAATAATATCTGTTTTGTTGCTAATCACAGTATTTAATAATAAAATTTATAATTTTGTGCCATTTTTTCTGGGCACTTGTAAAATAAGACAGAAAATTGGAACCTTAATTTCGAAGTGTTTTTGTTTTGTATCCTTGAGAAGAGTAAAAAGAACTCCAGAGGGAGGGTGGAATATATAATGAAATGAAAACAGGTAATAGAGATTTAAAATGTAGATAGTAAAGATAGGCATAATCTCTATAATTATATAGAATTATCTCCTAAAGGCAGACAATTTTTTTCGCAAATGAAGTTATGATTACTTTTTCTGAGCAGCTGGGGAAATGGTCCTTAGCATGGTCTAAAAGATTGACCACTGGTCTCAGAATCACTCTTAGTCACTAATTCACCATGCAAATGGCCATACATCAATTAACTTCTGTATTTTCTACCTTAACGAAAGAGCTTAGAGCCAAAATAATATTCATCTGTTGCCCAACAGATGCCTGTTATTTCCACAGTGTGTAAGTCTTACAGAAGCAGTAGAACACATATGCTTACATATTATGAATGTTTAAAATAAGTGGACTAACACTTTAAAGAGCATTAACATATACTTTAAGTTGTTCTAAGTGGCTATTCCTGGTATTGCTCAAACCAAGGAATTTTATTTTCTTGAATTTTACTTTATGCAGCAGCACAGATAAAAACATTGATGGAGACTTCCTAAACACCATGAGCAAACATAGATGTATTTTACAGCTCTTCATGTACAATCCCAATGTTTTCGTTTCTAAAACTGACTGATAGTTCCAAGATAATCCACAGGTACAGGGTATTATTTATACAAGGGAAGCATAGTAAAAAAGGAAATATAGTAAAGAAGAAGCCATGAGAACATGAAGATTTTTAAGGGAGGGCAACCATAAAAATACTAGTGGGCCACAATTGAAATAGATTTTTCTGTAAGAAAATCTTCTAAAATCATGAATTACTTCTCTGTTGTTTTGGGGGCCTCCAAGTTGTTCTACTGTGGTTGAGTTGTTTTCAGTGAAACATGAAAAAGATTTACTCATCAATTTCATCATTCCCCATTGGTTATAAACTGTAAAGATAAGTGCTTGTGTTCATAGTGCCTAACTGCCAGTTAATTTTGCTTTTGAATAATAGAAAATCTGTACTTAAACACATCTATTGATTTATGGATTGTGCTGGAAGGACAGAACCTTTATTTTCTGTGTTGGTTTTATATACAAAATATATTTTCTTTTTGTACTTATGTTAACTGGGATGTTGCATTTTTAACAATTGCCTGTACTAGAGTTCCAGCAGATGGTTACATATTCCTGAAGGTTATGCTGAAGGTTGGGTTCTGTCACCTTTTGCTGTGCGTTTAGTGCTTCTTAAGGCAAAATGCAGAATTCCCATTCACATGCGTAAACCTCTGTTAGCAATATATGTAACCACATAACTGGTGTATGCGCATGCTCTAGTAGTTTGGTGAGGTGGAGCTGATGTTTTGTAGTATGGACAGTGTAGTAGCCTGAATATATGCAGCCCTTTCTTTTTAAAAGACAGTTTCATTGTCTAGGTCTTGCCTGAGGTAGGAAACAGTGGAAAAACAGTGTTTCCATCTTTGTGATATAGGAGCAGTAGCAGTAATACAGCAGATCTTTCCTGACTTTTAAATCTTTTCATATCCAGATACATTTGCAGAATTAGCTGTATGTGACTTTGTAATATAATACTTCAGATAAAAGTAACATTCACTACTATGGCTTTTAAATATGTGTGTTTATTTTGACAAATGGATTCTGTATACCCTGACATATCATATGTTTTGGCTTTTCTTCAAGTGCCTACTTTTACAGGTTTATAGGCTTTCATGAAGCCCCAGTCTTACTCTGCTATTTATTCTGCTATTTTCCCACTTCCCTCAAGATCAGTTAGCTCATGAATGCTGAGGCAAGACTGCCTTTGTTTCCAACCAGTTTGCTCTAAATGAAGTAATTAATTGTTTAATCATCTAATAGAGAACTTCAGTATCTTTCTCAATGACAGAATATTCTTTATGTGAGATGAGTAAAGACAAGATCATGATACCATTGACCATGGAGCCCAATCCTCCTGCTCAAAGTGGATTCGCCTAAAGCTCAGGACTGTGTCCCTTTGGGTTTTGAATATCTCTAAGGATAGAGACTCCAGAATATCTCTGGCCAACCTATTACAATGTTTGACTATTCTCACAGAAAAGATTTCTTACTATCTTTAAATGATATTTTGTGTATTTCAGTCTGAATTGGTGCATGGGATTATTCCTCCCCTAGGTCAGGACTTGGCATTTCCCCTTGTTGAACTTCAAGAGGTTCTTGTTGGCCCATTTGTGTGGCCTGTCAAGGTGCCTCTGACTGGCAGCATGTCCTGCTGTATCAACCCCTCCTCCCAGATTTTTATCATCTGCAAATTTGCTGAGGGTATACTCAGTCCTATAATCCAGGTCAGTAATGGAGAAGTTCAAGTATGGACTCCAGTATTGACCTCTGGAGTGCACTCCTGGTCTAAAGTCTCCAGTTAGGTTTCATGTGAGTGGTTACAAACCTCTGATCTCTACAGCTCAGCCAACTTCAGTCTGCTGCACTGTCTGTTTTACACAGTGCATACTTGAGCTGTTCATCTGTGAGAATGTTATGGGGGACAGTGTTGAAAGTCTTGCCAAATTCAAGGTTAAAAACATCTACTGCTTTCCCATTGATGCTATGCAGTGCTGTGCAAGAGATAGTTTTGTCGGGAGCATGGTTAGAATTACTAGAAAAACGTAATGAATTTTGTCAAATAGTAATTAGCAAAATAAGTACCACAAAGCAGATACAAGACTTTGATCAACTTATTTTTGTGTGTTAGGTATAAAGCATTTCATTAGAGACATTTCATCAGATTAACAAAATTAATTAAAGAAAATGTGCTTTGTGTGCCTTCCTCTCACAAAGATTGTTTTGAGAGAAAGCCATGGAAGTTAGGTTTTCTTACCGTCTGTCCTGATAGCCTGTTAGCTGAAATTTTTCATCAAGAGTGTGACTCATTTTACCATATAGGATAATTTTTGTGTCTGACTCAGTAAAGCTGTAGCTGCACTCATAGCTATTCCAATAATTTGAAAAGTTTGCAGGATGTTTGTCTTTGGAGAAAGTCATCCCCTTTGAGTTTTACATTTATAATTTTGATTCCCAAAGTCTTATGGGTGTTTAGTACTCTTAAGGAATCTGTCCCTAAAGGTATATAATATTTAAGGTTGTTGATCTTCTTTTTTTCTTTCTTTCCTTTATTTTCCTTCCTTGGTAATAAAATTTGTTTAAGATCTGTCTTTGATAGTCAGAATTGAGGTTTTACCTTGGCCTGTGCTGTATAGCTCTGCTTATGCTCATGCTTAGTGCTAGTTTTATCATACCTGGCTATAATGCTGGTCTGCAGCACTGCACTGTAGCATTATCCATGACTTGGTCATAAACATTCCCGTCTCTTCCTTCTCATATGCTCCTCTTTATAACTTCTTCCAGGATGACCCATTTCCTAATTGTTATTTTTTAAACAAATAGGGAAGTAGCAAAAGCTCTAGATTTTCAATTGCTCATTCTAGCTGACAGACATTAAAATACCCTCTGGTTTTGTTTGCCTTTCCTCCTTAAGACTATGAGCATCTTTGAACAGTGAAATCACCTTCCTATGAGACACTGTTTTGCAGGTTTGTGGCATGCCATGAAAGAAATATCCGGCATCTTTGGGCTTTATTCAGCAGTGACTCTTCAGTAACTACCACTCTGTTCAGGACATGCTTTCTAAAATAAGTTCTAGGTTTCAAGTCATTGTAATTAACAGTGACCCTAATTGTTAATTATGTGGGAGATTGAAGCTCGGCTATAAATACTACACAGATCTTTTCACTGAAATTTGGACTTCAATAAAACTATTTAATTAAACTTGCTCTTAAAAATTAATTACGTATGTGCTAGAAACATGATGGTTCTTGTATCTTTAAAGAAAATCTCAAAAACAAAAAACACAACATTTTGGCAGGGTTGAGAACAATTAGAAATTTTCTCTCCATTAACACAACTGACAGTCAAAGGTGTTTTCCACCTATATAAAGGGAAAGCTTCAAAGCACTCTTCATTGTTCTAAAGATATTAACAAAACTGGCTTCACATTTAAGTCCTCTGTTACATTTGATAGACTATTTAAAACTGCTTCTTTCAGTCTCAAGCAAACAGTGAAACAGATTTCTACATCAAAGATATCAGAAATACTTATGCATCAATTAAATGTTCTCAAAATACCATTTTTATTCTTGGGCTTTTTTTTAAGAATCAGAAAACGGAATTATACCACGTAGCAAAATTCCCATTGTGCAGAGATGCTGCAGAAACACATCAAAAGTTGCAGTCTCATATGTATGTTAAATCATTAATTTTTTTTTTTTTTTCAGTATTTCATACTTTCTCCCCAACTCTGTAACATCTCTCCTTCAGTACTGCCACAGTCCTGGAGGAATTGGATGGTTTTGTTTGGGTTTATGCCTTTCACATAATTTTGTGTCACTCAAGGAAGAATGGCTGCAGAAAGCTTTTTCAGTGTGGCTTATTCTTTTCATCTCTTACTAAGAAATTCTTAGGGGAAAAAAGACTTATACAAACTGTTATTGAAAATGTATCAAATGAACAATTGAATTCCATTTGTTGTTCTAATAACTTATTTTTTCTAATTTGAGAATAATCATTAACAAAATATTCCGAAGAGATACTAAAGAAGATGACAGAGTATATATTAATTGAAGGGTGCATGTATGTGTACTATATAGACCAAATATAACATGAAATACAATATTTGTAGTATCTCTTGAAAGAACTGATTGAAAGACAGAAGATGACTAAAAGAAGCCATGTGGTACAGGTGGAAGCATTGCCGTCTTCCTCACACTACTGTGCTGAAAATACGTAATTTTGACCTTGGAGGGGTACTATTTTTGTTTAGAGGGAGTGCCAGTGGGAGTGCCCATTGGAGAAATCTGTTACTGGGATCCAGTCCATGCAGGCAAATTGAATGGCAAACAGATCGCCGAATATGTACTTTTTTTTAATTCTAGCATATTACTGTAAATACTATATTTTAACAAATAAAATTTTAACGTAGGAGTGAAATATTTTCCTATTCACCTTTTAAGAGAAATATCTTGAGTGTATGTAAAAGATTTCTTGCCAAGAATATAAACATAAGAAAATAACTCAATTTTTGTTTTAAAAGAATCTGGGTATATCTGTTCCCTGTTGAATTGTAATGTATGCTGCCTCATTAGCTCATCCAGCAGCTTCATTTAGATTTGCTGTGATGGTGAAAGCAATTAAGCCTGCAGGGCTGCACAGATCAGAGCTATGGAAATGGTGTAGCAATTTGCCATAAGTCTAAGTCGCATTGAGATTTTTCTTTTTATCCCCACATCTTCTTAAAACTGGAGCAGGAGCATATTATGGTGAAGAGAACCAAATACCCACCTAAAAGTGGTTCACTACCCACACTATTAGTTGAAAGTGGTTTGGGTGTAATACAAGCTGCTAGGAGGAATAGGTAATGATAGGAAACTAATTTTGCTTTATTTTACTTATGAAAAAAACTTAGAAAAGGGAAGTAGGTAACGTATAATAATTTCACAAAGTTTCTCAATTTCATTAGCATTGGTGAGTCTGCTGGCCTTTTTTTGTTATTGACTGAGCAAATAATGAAATGATGTTATAAGGCCTGTGCGAAATGGCTGTAGTAGTCTTTGCACTGGTTGCCTAATCTGTTTATCTTTTCCATTTATTCTTTCTACTACAGCAGGAGAAATGCAAGTTTCCTGTTCACTAAGGGATAATCCTAATGGCCTCATGTGATCAGGCAGTCCAGTGGGGGAAATATCTTTGATTAGCAGTCTGCTGCCCATTGTCTTTAAGTCTGAAACTGGATAGAAATGCAGAACACTTTTAGTATGTCCTGTGGAGGTACTGCCAACATAGGAAGTGATACATGAGAATAAGTGCTTGCAGAGTGTTTAGCTTCCTGCAAGCTACAATCTGCTGCTACTAGGTTATGTCATGTGTTTGAAAAAGGGGAATGTACATCAAAGTGAAAGAAATATGTGCCTAATACTTGTCTAAGCTCTCAGATATTTTTCTATGTTTTTATGCCGTTTGCTGTCTTCCTTCTCTGTCACATATCTGAAGAACTAATTCTGCCTGACACTTTTTTCAGAAATTGAAACTTTAAAACATTTTCAAAAGAACTATTCTGGTATTTCTAGAGGTATGGATTTTTTTTTTTTTTTTTGGATGTGACCTTTTCATTTAATTACTCTAATGGGAAACTGATGCCAAAAAATTCAAAATTTTGCCTGGTATTTTCTTTTACATTCCTAAATGTAGAAGTGTTAGTTGCCTTCTGTTATTATGAAAAGTATCTTATTGCAACTTTGCAGAATTCTCACATTTTCTGTAATTTGTAGGATGTAATTGCTTTTAACTCTGTGGCTGGATCAAGTATGTATGTTTTCTTTCTTTTGGAAACTGAATTACTTAAACATCCCCACCACCACTTGGTTTGGATAACAATAATGCAGAATACTAGCACTTTTTAGTGAGTAAACTTGACTTATTTTAGTCCCTTGGTTTTTGGTATATTATTCTGTTGTGGGATTTTGTCGTCCTATTAACCAAAGATAAACATACCTTTACAGTCATTACAAGCCTTTGTTTTAATTGAAGATTACTGCATAGTCACTGAGAATTTATTATAATGAATTAAGTTTTAGATCCAGTTAGCGGATTTTCTCTTTATTTTTCAAAAGATGGTAGGAGAACTCAGTAGAGAGAAATCATCAGTTCAACACCACAGATCAGCTCTCAGCAAGTGTCAACTGACATAACTACACTGATGTTTGCTAAAAGTATTTTTACCATAAGCAGAAGATAATTAAGTCTGAAGTGCTTTTTATATATGTCTCTTAATTTGAATGGGAACTCCCCTGGGGAAAATGATCATTCATTTTAAGATATTCATATCTCTCACTTTGACTTAAGGGAAATGTGTAAGGGAGAATGGAGAAAGAAAGAAAAGAAAACCTTTTTTTGTTACTATTTGCTTATAACGCAATGGAAGAACTCAAAAATACAGCTTACAGATATTTTTCTCAAAGTTAGTTTCTTTTAAAACAATAGGAACATCTATCACAAGATGTTTTGGGTTTTTTTTAATACCTGCTTCTTTTATAAGCTACTTGGCTATAGCATTTACATTGTGAAGTGGCTGTGACTCAGTTTCTTCAGTGCAAATAGATTACAAAGGCTCATGATGTTCCAGCTTACAGCTGACTTTGGCAGTAAATAAAAAATTACGAGTATCAGGACACACCTGTGCCTTCATCACGGCTTACAGGCAGCTCAGGCCATTCTGCAGGGGAAGGAACTTCCTCAGAGTTCTGTGACCCTGCTGTGCTGCCCACATCACTGGACAATGTCAGAGTTCTGGCTCAAGGCACAAGTACAGGACCTTGTTTTAAGGTAGAACAGCTCGGTGTTTACACTTACAAAATGAATTGTAAAAATGATTTTTTAATTTGAAAACATAAGTTGTGTAAATAGATTCATCTAACCACAAAAATGTTCCAACAGAATAGTGAAGACACAGAGACATAACGATTAACATTAATGACAATCTAGTTCTTCTATTCTAAAAGGTTGCTTATCCAGTTTCTTCTATCTGATTGATAAGATGTTATAAATGTCAGAAGAGTTTGTATTTTCTATTTAAACTTGCTAGAATTGTTTATACTGAGATCAAAGATACACATGTTTCTTTATTATATGTTCTTTTTCATGTTTCTTCTAGGTAAGTTAATTAAAATATTTCTCTAAAAATTACACTAAATACAAAGCACAATAACAGCAATCTTTGAAGATTCCAAAAACTTTATCTGAAGAACACCATTTATATTTACTCGAAATTGGTGTGTGTTAGGGTAATTACTGCTGAGCCTTCAGGCTAAAGGAAGTACTCTCAGCCAAATTATACAAGGGTGTGGATTAAATGAAGCATTACTCTCTGTTTGGCAGCAGTGGATATAGATTGCAAAATCAGGGTGTGACGTAGTACTGTGGAAAGTCTCTGCCAAAAGTGATTTGGCCTAAGTGTGCCCTTACTTTCTCAGTCCTGTGGATCCTAAAACAACTGAATCTAATTAATTCCTAAGTTGAGAGGTCCTGTTAACCATTTTCACTCTCAGCTTGTCTGTAATTTTGGTCTGTTGAGCCACGAGACAACAGCATGCTTAGTTGAAATTTCAGCTGATCACAGAGGGGGAAACTCCTTCTGCCAAGGACTGTGCAGCAAAGTATCAGTTCCCTCCTCCAACAGAAAGCTCAGATCAGCAAGGATGCTGTCTGTACAGCAATAAGCATGAGTGAATAAAATGAGGAAATTGATCCCTCCTTGTATTGCTCCAATCCTTCTGTTCCTGTCATTTCCAGAGGAGCTGGGAGGAATATGCAAAAACCCCAGTAGCAGCCATGGTGCACAGGAGGGAGACACCTCCATCTCGCCAAGAGGAGACCAGAATACTTCGATTTCATCTATGGTTTTGACAAGTTAACAAAACCCAAGTACATTAAAAACTAAAAAATCTATGTTTTAAACATACATTATCCATCCAATTTTGGTACACATGCATACTTTTTCAACTTTTTAAAAAAGCCTTTGCTAATTTTGTTGATAGATTTTTATGTGTGAAGCAACTTAACTTCCATGGGTTCATTATGCAGCTTGTTACTCTAGTTGCTGAAGCACCAATTTCAGTGACAGCAAACTTCCCTGACATGTTTCATTCTACTCATATAACACCTTTAAAGTTAACTTTGGGTATATGTGGTCTCCATTATGCTCTGCAATAGGCTGTGGTAGCGATGCAGTTTGATCATTGTAGGTTGATACGGATCATGTTGATCCTGTAGAAGCTAATGACAGAGGATGGTGGCTTGGGAAAGCATTAAGAAAGCAGAAGGCAGGTACGGAGAAGTGAAGGCTCTGTGGGTGTGTAACTCAGCTGTTGCTGTTGTCACAAGTAGTTTAATGTTATATACGGAGCTGGCCTCAATGTGCTGCCTTGATCCAGGTGAAATGAAAGCTTCACTGGAGCCTGCCTGCTCATTGTTAGCTTGCTTTCTTGCTCGCTGGAGGTTGGAAGGAGCAGTGACTCATTGATTGTTGGCCTCAAACGAAGTGCTAGAATTCTTTTAAAACTCTGCTTCTGAAAGCTTGTATTCGGGTGTTTCCTGCAACGTCGTGGCACTCAGTGAAGGAAGAGATTGCAAAGGTTCCTTTCTCATGTTTTCCTCTCACAGTTAGGGCTCAGTTTCTTCATTTTTTACTTCCCCAGGCAAAGAAAAAAGGTTCAAATGACAAACAGGCAAATTCGAAAACCTCTTTAGAGTCTCCCCTGCTTACTGGACCCCAGGCTTTGTTCTGGCTTGCTGAACAGTCCCTTTGCAGAAGGCTCTTACTCGACTGTGTGATACATACTATTTGACACTCTGTAGCTCATCTAAAGATTGATTCCAGCATACTGCATCCCCATGGGATTCTAGGTATCACATCCCCTTTTCCTATCCTGTCAATCTCTACTCCAGCTGTCTGTATATGCTAGCTTCTGGTGCCTCATTGATAGGGGTTTTTTACAGATTAGCTGAAGGGTGTTGCAGTGGCATATGTTGATACAGGTCTTTCTGGAATCTTTTCAGAGCTTGGCTGGTCAAAGGAAGCAGACTGCTGTAGCTAATATGCCGAAAAATAAAATACAGAAAACTGGAGCTTCCTTCAAAATATGCATTGAGCATCTTGTGGTGTGACAAATTGCCTACTAGCAAAAGTGTGTTGAGAATTCATTCACCAAACTTCTGGTTGTCACTATGTACCTGCAGAGCATATTAAGATTCACTTTGTAAGGTGTTGTATTTTCAGGTGAAGACCCTAAATAGGTTTCATTTTCCTACTCTCTGCATCTTTTAGTTTTCATTTATGGATAATCACATTTAAGCAGAGTTCACCTCTCTAGTAAAAAATGATGGTCCTGTCCTTAAAGTGGGGGTTTTTTTGTGACTGTCTCAATTCAGAGGAGGTATCTATGAGATGTGTCACCTCCTCTGCTTGTTCAGGAGAATGTTGTAACAGAGTTATGCATGTTGCTAGTCAAAGAACTTATCTTGTGAGCCAGGTCCTAGCTAAAACCAAGTTGACATTTATCTCCTATAAGGACTCCAAGCATGTTCTTGGAAATTTTCATTTTAGAAATAGTTCAAAACACAAGTTCTGAATGTATATGTTGATTAATTAGTGGTAGCTTTTCACCTTGCATGTCCAGCAGTTCAATGTAATATAATGTATGTTCTGCCCAATTATATTTACTTCAGATTTGGCTGCTTCTGCATAAAAAACAGCAACAAGAGGAGAAGAAATATAATTGTTCTACTGTTATGTGAAAAATTTGAAGTGTAGTGCCCACCTGATGTACATCTATAATATACCACATCATGTGCACCTTGGTAACTACTTTATTGGAAATTTGTTTTCCCTCTGGTACAGAACATAAAGGAGACTTCCATCTTTTTTTGCTACTCACACATGTAAAGGATCTTCAGCAATTGAAACTGTGGTTTCAATTAAGACTCTTCCTGCAAATCAGCTTCTCTTACCAAAACAAATAATTTTCAGAGTAAGTTCCAGGAATCACTCAAAGAGAACAAGGTGTGTCCAGGGTTGTCTGTATCACCAGCTCTTGAGTTAACAATTGGCACGTAAGCGTGTGCAAAAACCATCTAGGAAGGTTTACTGAACAAGGTAATTAAGACATATGCTTTGAGACTTCCAAACTTAAGAGTGTTACTAGACAATTTTGTGTGTTTTTCAGTTGTTTAGTCCTTTTGAAGAAACAAATGTTTGTAGCAGTTGTTGATGAAGTCAGTTTTAAAGAAACTCAGATATTATTCACAATGCATAATGCATAGAAATGGGTGATTCCTTTCAGAATAGGCTATGGAGAACTTCCTGTCCTTGAATGTTCAGACCTTAATCACCCTCCTCTTACTGATGATTATGAAAACTTAGCACTTGCTGCTTTTGTCTGGGTGTTGGTTATCGGAGATGCTGTATGAGCATAGTCAGTAGTGATTTTAGCTGCAACTGGTAGTCAAACCAGAGAGGATGGGTCATATAATGAAGCTTACATGTTAAAGTACTGCAGTTTTTAACAGTCTGGCACTACCTGTGTGATGATGTGAAAAAAGCTGGTATGGTATTGGATTAAGTGCTTAATCAAATTTATTTCATAACACTGTAAAAAATATTTAGTCAAATGATATTTCTTGTTTCATTCATTCAGAATTTAATTTTCATTAATATTTTTGTTTACATTTTTAAACTTCCTGTACTAATAGTCTTGCTTGCAAAATTCCTATACAAATAAGATAGGAATTCGCTGGATAGAACTGTTACTTTTACTTTCTGGCTTGCCACTGACATAGTGGAAAAATCTTACTGTCTTCTAATCCCAGCTGCAGCACTTTGTGTTGCTGATTGAACCTTGGAGAGAATTCTGTTCTCCAGGATAATCCAGAGTTTTAGAAATGTGGTTTTAGCCCAAAGCTGGGCACAGCCTCTCTTTATGAACCTGCCTGTCTTAATTTGCCTTCTTTTACCTCTCCTCAGTTCAGGTACCACTGTGTAAATGAAAGTGAGTATTGCTTCCTAATTATGTTCATTGCAAACATTTTCCAGGCTTATTTTTTTTGCATATCCCCCTCCTAAGACCCAAACATTCTAAAAATCCACGGCTGTAAAAGCAGTAACAAGTTGCTTTTGCATTCTAGAGGACTTTGCAAACCTTATAGGTAAAGGAAACTGAAAAATCAACATCATTGAAATCTGTGCCCAGCTGGATCTCCAATGTGTTGCTTTAATGTTGGACTTAATATTTCAGTATATTTTCTTCTGTAACAGTTTATACCAATATTAGTCTCAAGTGCTTTGTTGTGTGTTATTTACAAGGAAGTATATTCAGATTTTGTTACCAAAGTGGTTGGAGGCCATTATTATATTTCCCTGTACAATTGGATACTAATTGGAAAGGGCTTAGTTATTCATACATGTTCTAATCACTGATAATGTAGAAAAACTTTTTCTTAAAGTAGTTTGTTCATAAATTGTCTGTAGTTTGGTTTCACCACAGACATATTTTTGTGAAATATGTGACCAGTCTCATTTCTGAACTAAAAAATGGAAAGTAAATTCGGGGGTGTATTTTAAAGACATGATTTTCTAATTCTGAATATACAGTAAGAAGCATGTGTGCCATGAGCTTTTTTCCTTACTCTTTTGATTTGAGACCAAATTAAAAATCTTATATAGCGGTTTCCTGATATAGTGTCTGCCAATGGTCCTGCATTTTTCAGGTTTGATAAGGTATGAATTGTTTGTCTATTTCATGGAATTTTCTGGTAATACTTTGTCAAAATTACTATTCAGTACTGGCTGAAAGTGCTAATGTCATAGAGAAAGTAGTGGCTATTCTGGTCATGTAAAGACCTGAAATATCAAGCTGACTTATTTTTCCAGCATATTGCAGATGATGTTGGTGATACTATTCTACCCTGAATCTAAATGTTAGGAAAACGCTACATAAGTTCTTCAAGCAGTTACAAGATTTGAATTTTTTTTTTCCAGTCAAGACGTGATTTGACATTGTGAGGCTTACTGGGTAATGCAGAAATTCAGTAGTTTATGCAGTAAGTCGTTGTTTTTACTTGGCTGACAAGACTTTGCATTGCAAAAATGTGTTAATGGCTGATTTTGAAAAGTATTTGTGGTATTCCAAGCATATTTTCTTACAGTTTTCCACTTGTGGAACGGCAGCCTATTTTGATATAAGTAGCTGTGAGTAACTAGCCATTGCTGAATTTCTGTTGTGGGAAGAACCATGTGAAGTAAATTACTTGGTTTTCTTTCCTTGCATAATTGTCATTCTTTGTCTTTTATCTGTAGTCAAATACGGTTTTTTAAAGACATGAGTAGAGTCATGAGGTCGTAAGACACTTTGAGAGTTGCAGATAGTTAAAGTCTATTTAACTGTATTACATAGGAATTGCCTGTATTAATAAATAAAATTTAACTGTACTACATATTTTTAGAAAACAGATAATCATAAGTCCTGCTTAAGAGCTCCATTTCCTCTGATTCAGGGACAGTAAGTTAAAATAGAAGCAAAACTATCACTAAACTTAAAAGTGAAGGTTTCTACTTCACTTGGGCATTTACAACTCCAATGGACTGCAGTTTTTATATTCCATGAAGTATTTTTTGATAGGGAACACCACAAACTACATGTATTAGAATACAAAATAAATTTCTGTTCAATTTTACTTTACTTTGTTTGCTTTTAAATAGTCCAGGTGAGCTTAGCAAAACTAATAATGACTTTCTCAGGATATCTGCAGCACTAGAAGAAAAATAACTCCTATTATTACAAAGAATACGTCATAGTCTGCATTTTCCTTACATCTTTTTTTATCTGCTATCTAAAACTTGTAAATAATGCTGCCAATCTGATTTCAGAAAGCTGATGGTATCTGTGCAAGCTTATTGATGTTTGCTGTAGAATCACTTTCTGTTCTCTGTTGTAGAAAGAAACAACTGGATTCTATAACCTCTGCTCATTTTCAGTGGTATCTACTGCCATTGTGATGTCACATTAGAAGTTGTCGTAAATTAGCACATTCCTGATTAGCATGAATTCAATAAATGTTCTTTACTTCAAAAGAATGCTTGAGACACGTGCTACTACTTGCATTGTTTATATATGGTACTGTAGAAACTTAACATTTGCAAGAAAAATGTAAGATGATGGTTTGATAAGATTACTCAGAAATAATTAGGTGGGTGTGTAGGCTGCTAAATGTATTTGATTTTAATCTCTAATTAAAAAGTTGGATTTTTAAATTGTTTTTGTGATGCAATAGTTTTTACTTCATTATGCTTTTTGTAAATAGGGGCCAAATTCAGCCTCTTCATTGTGCCTAAGTACAGAATAAATGTTTTCAAATGAAACCCAAAGCCAGTATCTCTGTAGTCCTCCTCCTGGAGGATTATTCTCAGAGTAAAGACATGTATGTGCCCTTGTATACCTTGAGCCAGGAATGAAAATGATGGCTAAACTTGAATGAGTATCTCTATGCATTCTTTTGGCTGATGGGAGATATAATTATGTTGTGGGATCTGGCACTGCCAGAAGCATAGTGTTTTCATGTTGGTGCTGTCTGATTCTGAGGTCTCTTACCTTTGCTGTAATATCAACCAATTCCAATCCTCATGTATCTCTCTGTGGATCTACCGGTGCGAATTTAAGCCTTTCTCTGTTCCACTGCTCCAGTGTTCACTTAACTCTGCTGCAAGGACAAACTACTTGGTCACTTGGGCTGTGGAATCAGAGACAGCCAGATGCATTAGCTAGGGAGAGCTGCATCAGTTCTTGGATAAGGAAGTTACTCTGTTAAAGCACACTAGAGACCAGCTGTGTCTCTCACTTCAGGAAAACCATGACTTGCTCATGGTTTGAGACCCAAGGGTTCTCCTAGCAGCTGCAGTTGGGGCATCCACTGGGAAGTTGCATGCTGTGTTAAAGAAGCTGTGGCACGATGTATGGAACTGCATGGTTCTGAGTTGTGTAACTCCCTAGAGTTATTTTTCTAGATAACTCCTTTTAATACCAGTGTTTAGTGAACAACTGGTTGAAAAGGTAAACATTACTTACTTTTTTATTGAAAGCTTATCCTGATGCAAAGTCTTTTCTATATAGTGTAGTATTTTGAATGGCAAACCAAGCCTGATCTATTGACATAATTTTCTGGGATTATTTTTTTAGTTTACAAGTTTTCATTGTATTAATAGGGATGGGGAAGGGAAACAAAGATAAGATATGCTTTTCCACCTATCAGCACAGCTGTTTCAGCTTATCTTGGAGAGGGTAGGGTGGGGTGGATTTGAGGTTTTTTATGCTTTAGAATTTCTGTCATTGCCATCTAAATCAGTCTGCACTAACTGGAGGAGTGATGTCTGGCAGCAGGAGAGCTGCCAGAGCTTTTCTGTCTCTCATTTTTCTGAAGTGTATATGGCATATAAACAGCTCTCATATCCAACTGGCAAAATAAATTATCAGAAATTTCTCTATATAACTTATAAAAAGTAAAACAGTAAACAGAGAGGGATTCTATTTGTCCTGTAGATTTTTGGGTTTAAGTGGATAGATTTAGGTTAATTGGAATCCCACTTAGAAAATGAGAATGACATTGAGGAGATAATTCAACCTTTTCCAGATGCTCTGATAGAAGCAAAAGGTGGAGAAAAGAAAAGGAGAGTGCTAGTAAAGGCATGGGCTGGCACTGAGTAGACTTCTGTCAGTGCAGAATGCACTGCAAGAATGTAATGGGTGTTTGTAGGACACCTTTGCATTCAGTAATGTTGCAACGCAGCGCCTTCGTATGTACCCGCATGTGAGAACTGTCTATTTTGAGCATATACATTTTAAGGGGTTTGCAAGATCACAGAATCACAGCATTGTTTAGGTTGGAAAAGGCCTACAAGAACATTGAGTTCAAGCTTTAGCAAGAGTCACCTTGTCAACTAGACCATGGCACTAAGTGTCACATCCAGTCGTTTCCTGAGCACTTCCAGGGATGATGACTCCACCACCTCCCTCAGCAGCCCATTCCAGTGCTTAACAACCCCTTCCATGGAGAAATTCTTCCTGATGTCTAACCTGACCCTCCCCAATGCAGTTTGAGGCCATTTCCTCTTGTCCTGTCACCAAGATACAGATTAAACTTCATTGAAACAGCTTTCAATACACTTTGGTCCTATCAGCTCTCCCATTCAATCTAGAATATCTTCAAAATCAAAGGTGCTAGACTAAGTTACGTAGAGCAGAGTTGGAAGTGGGCTTTCACCTACAGCAGTGGATATTAGTGAAACATCTGCTTTGCTGGTGAAACAAAAGGATACGCTTGTGTTAAGTAGGTGCATCCACTCCTTTCATTTTGTGTGAACTGCATTTGAAAATGTTTGTGGTGGGTTCTAAATGTATTTGTGATCCTGTGTTTAAATAAAGGAAAACACATTCTTACCCAATATATAAACAATATTTTTATTTAATGAATTCTGTTTGATCTATTAGAGCATAATTGGTTTGAGGATAAAGTCTTTGAGGGAAGATTAATATATATTTAGATCATTACAAAATTATCTTAATTCATTTACAATATACATAGCTTGAAAAACGAAATTGCAGAAATAGCTGAAAGCTTTTACTTTAAAAACCTCAAAACTTTCCTTTGAAACCTAAAGTAGAGACTATACTGCATACTGAAAGATCCTTTGGTGACAAAGGTCATACTTTTGACTAGGTGACTGTGCTGAAAACATGATTCTGTTTACTGGAAACAGTTTTAAAGCCACAGAAGATGAGTTGGGAGAGGAATGAGCTGATCTACATATACTCATTGCATATCTGACTTGACTTTTTTTCCAGTGTTTGTTATTTAATTGAGTGTATTTTAACTACACTTGTTGCAAGAGCAACCGTGATATAATTCATAAGAATTTCTGTAATAAGAAATACCATTTCCTAGAGGCATTGTTTATTTTCATGTCTTCCAGGATTTTTTGTGGGTTTTGGGACATTAGCAATTAGTGTAAAACTCAGTTAAAAACAGAATAGTGTGTAACTAGAGTAGGTAAGATTTTTTTTTCTCTCTGCATGGTTTAGAGGTGTTTGTCACAGAAATGTCTGAATATTAACATTTTTCAGTTTTCTTAGATGTATATTTGTCCTTTGTTCTGTGATTTTCTGAGAATTTTCCAGGATGAACTTTTGGATGATTTCATTAACTGTAGATTCCATGTGACTGAAATCCTTAGAGATTTATTATACTCAAATACCTTTAGTAATTAAAAAATTAATTTATCAAGAGCATTTCAGAAAGTGGAAAAAAGCCTTCTTTTGAAAAGTTCATTAAAACAAGAGTTCTGTAATTAATGTTATCTAATCCTTTTCTAACAGAGCATTTTTTCACAGAAACATTTCACATTGTGTGGTTGTAGACAGTCCAGTAGGATAATAGTGGAATTATGTGACTCCCTAGAAAGACTTCTTTCCCTGTTCTGCCTCTTATGCTATTAGTTTAAAACAAATAAAATGACTAAAGATGCTGTTATTTGAAAGGAGGTGTTCTTAATTATTGCAAGTACTATTCTGGGGCACTCTTGCTGTTACCATATCAATTTCTATATAAATCAGGTCTGTTTGGAAGTGAACTCATGTACTTTGTGCATTTCAGTCCAACTATTTAAAATTTGATCACCTCACACTAATGTGTTTATCTAGAGCAGAGGGCAGCTTTTCAGTGAAAGCATGCAATAAAACTGGGGACTTGGTAGTACAGAAACATTTTGGACGGGACAAGGGTATGGCTTCTGTCTTCTCTTTAGTTGCAGTTACACTGGCAAAGAATATATTAGCAGAAGTGACCAAGGGGAACTGAGGATGCACTTTCAGTTCACTGTTCAAATTTTACAGGAAACTACCACAGTTTCAGACTCCTCTCAAGGCAGACAGATGCATTGTTTTTCAAACCAGTTCTTTGGTAGTCATTTCCCTAAAGGTGGGCTCTCAACATAATTGTAACAATAGGATTATGTGGACACTAAAGAAGAGCTGTCCTGCTGTTAAATTGTGTCGATGTGAAAATTCTGAGCATTTGAGAAGCATTAGCATCTATCATCTTGAGATGCCTAACATTGCAGTTAGACATTAACAGTAATTCTCCTAGAAATAATACGTTCTTATGTAAAATTCCATATAAAGGAAACCATTGAGGAATCAATGTAGAATAATAGGAAATGCAGTAATTCAAACGTTGATACTTTCATAGAGATTAGCTTCTGAAGATGTATATGATTTTGAAGGTGAAGATAGCAGATGTGTTAAGAAAGAATAGTGTTGGAGAGTTCACGTAAAACATCTGCGTCAATAAAAATGCTTTTCCATTCGTGATTCTGAAGAATCCTTAAGAAAGGACAGTCTAGATTACCCTGGGTGTTTGGGTGGAGGGGGGGCGTGGTTTGCGCTTGACCTTACAAGGGATTTAATGACCTTTCTATAAGCTCAGACTAAGTGAGAGTCCCAGCAGGTCACGGTGTCCTGTAAACTTAATTTTTAGATCAAGTGGCAATGTCCTTCGGGAATCTGGACCTCAGTTTCACTATAGTAGTTGAACAGCGTGTACTGCCTGGATGAGAGAGAACCAAAGCAAGCACTGCTGAGGCTGTTAGTCACACCTGCTTGATGTCATTTACATGCTTCATCAAGCATGGAACCATATCAAGCCACATAGCTGTGTAACATTGCTTTAAAATTCTACTGCTTCATTTGGGGAAGAAGAGATGGATATTCCTTTGCTTGCTGAATGGAGCTTGTTTTTTGAATGGGGAAGATTTGAACAGGGTTTTTTGTTGGTTTGGGTTTGTTTTGTTTCTTGGGGTTTTTTAATATGACCATTTTGAATGTAGGGGCTACTAAAGGAATGCTTGATAACTAAAAACAAGTAACAGGTAACACTAAAGACTACTTTGGGATAACCAATAGGCACGGTCATAGAGTATTTGGACCTAGGTGTGCTGTGGTCTGTTTACACCTCAAGCAAATTAATAAGAATTTTCTGTTTGTTTTGTCTCTAGTCATGGAAAACATTGAGTCTGAACCAGTGCCAGCTTCTAGAATTCCGTACAGCACTCCTTATATCTCTGAGTTACACATCTGTCTCTGTCCTATGCTTGCAGCACAGCAGGTCTGCGCTGCCCTTTTTTGAGGCTTAGTTGGGAATATCGGTCTAACCATAAAGTTTTCACGTGATAAGCAGCTGAATATAGAGGCTGCACAGGAGTACTCACATCCATAAATGTGCAGTCCAGGAGCACTTGGAAGTAATGTGTATTTTCCTTAGAAAAATAAGAAGGTCAATAATGTAAATGATAAAAATGCAGATTAGTGTTGTTTTTAATTAAAACTTAAATATTTTTACACACAAGCAATTATTTTTATCAAATATTTTATATATCTTTTATCTTAGTATGGGTTTGTGTAAAGCATTCCCATGTTCAAATTGGCCATCTTAAAAACAAATTTTTTTATCGTGCAGACATTTTTTTGGTTTTCAGTTTGTTTGTTTTTTATTCTAAGACTTGATACAACATGTGTATGCAACAGTATATCCATATGTAGTATCATCTCTGTAGCATCTGGTTTTCTGACTTTGTGGGTATGTAGGTAACAATATCAATAGGAGTAATAACCGCACTGACTTTTGGTTAGTACTGAACAAATGTTTTAGCAAATAGCTTATTTGAAAAAAGGTTGCCTTCAGGACTACTGTCTTTAAGTAAGGGTTGAATTCAGAAAATGGTTTACATTCTCATCTCTTTCTTCTTCTTAAAAGAGGTGGGAAAAAGTAATAAAAGCAAAGTAAGCCTTTCAAAATAAAGTATTTCAGAATTTATACAAGATTTTTTTAAATTATTAAGATCAAAATGTTTTTAATTCATACATGAAGCTGAATAATCCATTATTGCATGTATTTAGGATTGCTCACAAGTAGGAGGTTAGTCACATGCAAGTTTGCAGAAGCATGGTTTAACTACAGTTATATGAGCTTGCAGCTTTTATTCTACTCAGAAATATCTAAGTATCTTCATGATTAAACATTTATGAGTAAATCTCCTGTGAAAGTCAAAACCACTAGGCTTTAGAAAGTGTACTATAGGTGGAGTTGTGCAAGTTTCCTTGTGGAACTCTGCCAGTACATGGGAATCTGAATCTGAAAAGTCCTCTTTATTCAGATACTGGACTCCTCAAAAGCAGGCTTTTGGTGTGGCAAGTGAAAAATGAGTTTTCAGAACTTATTTCTCTTTAAAAACAAAACTTGCTTCAAAGCTAGTGTCTCACAGAGAAAATCCAGTGAGCTTAACTCTGTGTTGCCTGGCATTTCTGTACTTGAGAAACTGTTCTCCAATGATGCAGTAGCATTTTTCACTGTCATGTTCAACGATTTTCAGATTTTTTTGTATCTTTTCTTTTTAAGATGTTTTCTTAAGTATACAGCTGAGGAGACCAATAACAAAAAGATAAATCCATAGATGATGAAAGGATTTTCGTGAGCTTAGTAGTTAACATAATAGTCTGAAAAGAAAAGAATTTACAAGTACTTGTTCAAGTGCGCTATGTAGAGAGTGAATAAAATAAACAGCAAGATGTGTTGTGATAGGAACTCTGATGATCAAAGGGAACTACTGAATAGGAATAGTTATTCTTTCAGATAAAATAAGGAAGTAATTCCTTTGTGAGTTTTTGTGATCATTTCTGTTGGAAAACTTTGTATGCATTACTTGGAAATTCAATGAAGAGAAAAGCAATACAGCCTAGATAATAGTGTCAGCTTTGAGCACGAGGTGGCATGTGGACATAGCTTGAGCTACTTCTCCAAATCATTTGAATGGAAATATTGGATTAGTTAACCTTGTGTCAGGTCTGTTAGTTAAATAAACCCTCCAACTGTTCCCAACTGAAGGATGCATAGTTGTGACTGAAAGATGCTGCTGCTTTTCATTAGAATTTTGTCAAACATACCCTGCTAACATAATGGTTTTAAAATAAAATGGTTTATTCGATGGAAAAGGATAACAAGCAGAAAATTCACAGCCTTTTCTTTTCACAGGGTGCTTCAGCCCAGTAGGAAATCCTCTTAGTCGAACACTATTGGGTAGACTACAGACGGTAAGGAATTCTCTTTTTGCATTTTTTTTGAATTGATGTTTAACTATAAAATGTCATTATTCACAAGTTCTCATTGTAGAGAGGTGTTTTTTTTATCCTGTCTTTATTCAAAAAAGAGGTATCTTCAAACCAATTGTCTACATGGCCAAATTAGCTTATGCTGTGACCAGCTGGTATTGGGATCAGATATCTGCAAATCAAAAGCTTTATATTTTTTCATTATTTACTTTTTTTTGTTTAGAAATAAATAAGATAAAACCACACTCCTGTGGTTTTTTTGTTTTTACTAGAAAACAGGCATTGATAAGTAGCTGAGAGAAAAGCTAAGACAATACCTTGGAATTAAATTCTCTTTGCAGCACCATGTTTTCATTGTTTACTCATACGTTTAACAAGTGAAATCACAGCTATCCTCTGTTTACTTAATTGCTTATCTATGAAATATTGATTGTAAACTTCTACTAATTATATTTGTTCTTCTCTTTGTTTCTGATTTCCTGATCACCATAATAAAAATCCAACAGAATCTGTAAATGCCATTAATTGCAACTACACATTTGATGAACCTGTATTAAACACAAAAAGTGTGGAGAAACTAGTGAAGAAGGAACGAGTGGTGCTTCTGAATACTGAATGCATTTGTGTGTCTGTGAAGCTGGGCCTGTTGTACTGGAGTTGTTAATCCTCCTGCACCCATGGACTGAATGCCATGGTTTAATATTCTGTTGTAATTGTGCTTATTTTAAGTTTCAAGGGAAGTGTTATAAATGGGCATAAATTAACTTGGATCATTTATAGCTGTTTTATGGTTAATTTGGGGTTTTGTTTGGATTGCTTTAGGATTTTTTGGACCTACCTTTTTTAACAGAGTCTGTTAAGGCAGTTGTGGAAAGCTTGTAAGGTACATAGTATTCACCAAGAAATTTTGAAAGCATGGTTTTACATTGCAGTTGTATTAGTTGCTAAATGATTCCTGTTTTCATGTTTTCAAATTTTTAGCCATCAATATGTAATATTTTAGGGAAAAATATAAGTTGTTCAACCAGTACTATAGTGTTCTCCACACAGCAATCTTGATAAACATTTGCAGGATTAACGGTTTTGTAAAATGCTAGGTAGCAGCTAATTTAAAGTAGTTTTTTCTGAGAGGGCTAGATTAAGGTTTTGAATATATTTGTTACTTCTTCTATTATAAATGCATTGATACATGTAAGTGCAGGTTAATCAAGTAATTAGTATTAAAACTTAGCATATTTAGAAATGGCAAAATAGTTGAAGAGGTTTTGAATCATTTCAGGAGTTGGAGTATTTCACATGCTTCTCAATCTCTTTCCCTTTTTTCTTTTCTCTTTTTTTTTTTTTTTAAATCCTTGTAGGTTTTACTGCAGCAGCTGTATTTGCATTTCTGATTTCTGTTTGTACATTGCAGGTTTCAATAAAGTGCAGCCTGGTGCAGTTTTGGTCCTTTCTTCCTCTAGGCAAATTACAGATTCCCATGCTTACTAAATATTGCAGGACTGTAATCAAATCGGGATTGTAGTCATCTGAAGCCTAAGGAAGTAACTGTACCGTGTCTACACACAGATTAATTATGGCTGAAGAAGAGTATATCATTCTTGCCAATTGATACTTTTAGCATAATTTTAATTTAGCTATTAATACTAATATTTGTACTTCTGTTTCTCATAGACTAAATTTGTAGTTAGATGTTCTGAGCTAGCAATTGCATTGGACCAGAGGATGAGAACAGAATACAAAAGTGCTAACAGTATTCAGCTGCTTTCTTCTAAGTCTCATCTTATTTAGCATTTAATTTAAAACTTCACTTACTGGAATAAAGAGATTACATAGCATTCTCAGGGGAGGAGATAATTAAGTAAATTTCTAACCTATACGTTCCTAAGGAAAAAGGAAAACAATGGAGCAACAGTAAAATCTCAGATTTATTCTGCAGAATTTTAAAATGTTTTAAATATTACCTTTTGAGCCAACCAGGGGTTTTCAATTAAGCTTTGTAAGTTAATTTCTTACTTCTCCTTAAAAAAAAACCAAACCAAGAAACCACCATAAACCAAAAGCTGCAACAAAACAAGCCCCCGAAAGGTAATGGTCTCAGAATGTTGGCTGTTACACACTGAGGCACAGATTTACTAGACAGACAAGACAAGAGAAGCTGTAACACACATTTCTTGTGTCTTTTCTGGAGTGTTTGCAAAAGTAATATTCCCGGTTTCTCTTCCATTCTGGCAGATAGCAGGTATGGGGAGGTGGAGTGGAGGAGGAAGCAGTGCTACTGTCAAGGGTCGGGAAATAGATGTTTGTCCTTCTTCATGTCCCTGAGTCTGTCACTAACGGGAAAAGGAGGGAGGGTGGCTTTGGCCCTGTGTGCATACACACTGGGTGTCACCCCGGTATGTGTAGTGTCTGCCTAAAATTAATCATAGAAAAGCTTTTTTTCCAAGTGTTGTTATTAAGAGTTAATGACTAATTAAAGTGGGACTTAATCTGTATGTTTATTCTGTTACAATGAAGAATATCTTTACGTATAAGGAAGAAGCATATTAAACTAAATTAATCATTAGACTTTATGTTTGTCCATATTTCCTTCTTTACATTTTGATATTTTGGTAATTGAAATATATTGGTTCAGTAGTAGAAAGGAAATGCTGAGATTTTTACAGAAAAGGCAGCAATGACATATCACTTGTTCTTACTCAGTGCTCCTTCTCCTAGGGGAATGAGTGCTATCTAATAGCCAAATCCTCTTGGCCACTATACATCTGCATCAAAAAAGCAAAACCTCCATTTCAGCAATCACTGAAACTGACCCATTAAAAAGAAGCCATAAACTTTTAATTAGGGCTACTATCAGGAATCAATGAAACTTGATACAACAATGTATCAGGTTACTCTCACTTGCAGTGTTCTCTTTTGTATCATCATCGAAACATTTTTGTTTGGTTTTGAGTTAGAAATGTCAAGGGTATCTAGGTGGGTTAGTCATGGATAACCAGTGTGATACTCCATGGTCTGGAACTCAGCATCAACTGATAGATCTATTTATGTTCCTCTGAGGATGTTCCTTAATGCTGAAAGCTCCTAAGAGCTTTGTTCAACCACAATCAGTGTCACATGGCACACTTTTTCAGCAAGCATTTTGTTTCTGTTTCTCACAGATGGTCTGCCTCCCAAAAAGACCAACTCCTTGGAACATAGCTATAGCCCCACATCTGTTCCAGTGCAAGAAAAGGATTAGCTGGTTTCCATCCTGCATGAAAAAAAAAGAGACATTAATATTGTATTAAGAATGATGTATTCATACCATTCAGTATACCTGTTGCTTTTTTGAAATCCTGAAAATGTGCCTTAATCTTGTGACACAGCATTTAAAAAATGATGTTTCTAAGTCGAAAGGCTGGTTTTTTTTTACTGCATGTTTCTTGTGGTGTAACTGGTAGTTGACACTACGTGAGGAATGGCATGGCACACCAGAGGCAGCTCTGCTGCCTTGCAGTAGCTGTGTTTGTGGTAGGCAGCCGTGGCAATTGCCCTGCTGTCTTGGGATGACTTTATGATGTGTATCCCCTATTGCTACTTTATGCCCACCAATCTTTTCTGTGTCTTTAAACTGAGCCTGAGAGGGACAGGAAAAAAAAAAGAAACCATAGAGCATAGAGTAGCATAGGGGACACACATCATAAAGTCACCCCAAGACACCTGCACAGCTGGAGGTAGATGTGTGTGCAGCCGATGACGTACTCAGAGTACCTCTTTAACAGGCACCTCTTTGGATTGTTGTTGCCTTAAAAGTTTAAGGCAGTGTCTGAGAACATTCAGCATAGTCTCGGGGTGACTCATAGGTTTTAGCTTGTTATTTCCACACAGCTTGCTCTCTTCAAGCTGTTCTCGAGTGTTTGAGAGCCACATAAATACTTTATTAAAAAAAGAGAGAGACAGATTGAGACATAATAATGGGGCAATATGAGTACCTGAACTAGATACCTAAATAATATTGCTAATAATTCTGATGAATCATTTTTGAGCAACAGGAGGCACTCCCATCCCACAGGCTAAGCACATTGCCTGCACAGTTCTCTTAACCTTGAGAATGGAAAATGAGAATTAGCTGAAACCTGGACTACCAATAGACCACTGAACAAGCCGTGTACTCTGAACTGCAGCTCCACCAGTCTTTGTTCAAAATTTGTTTATCAAATCAGGCAGTTACACTTTTTTTTTCCCTTCTGTGCATGTACATAATTATTCAGAACTCTTTAGGTGGTAGGCTTAGATGTTCTGGTAGATTATAAGAACTGAGTGCAACTGTTCACTTTTATGCTGAGTTCATCTGTAACTGCTGTGTGTGTCTGTAACTACTGTGGCAGTACCAAAACAATCTGCAGACTGGATGGAGTTCAGGATAGTCAGTGATTTCTTTTCTATGTGGGATAAGCCCAACTAAATTATGAAAACAACACTGAGGGCAAGAATCCCTGTTCTCAAGAATGGCATTTATTCTACGGAGGATTTACAAGGATTTTCTCTGTAATTTGTAATGATGTTCCTAGGATCACCATAATAAAAATAAAAAAACCCCAAACAGTGAAAATAAAAAGAACAATACATTTTAGATATATATTTTTAAAAGCAGAAAAAGATAAAGAAGTTCATGCAAAAGATAGATGAAGGAGTGGCTGTAAAATATGAAAAAGATGAAGTATGTTGGATTAAAATTTTCAAATTTAAACAGTTATAATGCAGTATATCTGTTAGAGGTGGAAATGTTTACTTCACAAAGCACATATTTGACTCTTCTAAAATATTTTAATTGCTGTGTAATATTTCTATTCTGTATGGTAGCATGTATCCTTTGAGGCACACAAAATCGAGGGGAAACTGGTTTCCCTTTATGAAGATAGACTATTGAAAAAAAAATAAGTAACACCAGCAAAGGACTTCCAGCTCTTCCTTTTTTGTTTCCTAGTTTGTTGTTCCTCTACTAACTTTCATAATTTTTCTATTCTAGATGTTCTTTCAGTTTAAGCATTCTATTATTTTACAGAAATCAATTTTTTTTAAGGTGCAGGCTTATCCTGGTCATTGCATTATATACCTACTATTCTTTTGAATTCATTGAAAGTCTGAAGAGCAAGTGGTAAGGATAGAACAATTAGAATCAAATGGAAAGTATTGGTTATTGAGACCAACCTGAAATTCTTCATTATATGGAAGTGACATCTTTTGCATACTGGTTCAGAGGTAAAGTTCACTGCAACAACTTCTTAAATATCTGCTGTAGTGTTTGCAATGCAAACAAGCTTGGACTGCATAGTCATCAGTCCAGTTGTGTCTTTAATGCAGTGTACATACTGTAAAAATTTAATATCTTCTTCTAAACATCTACCAGCCAATAGCCAATATTACTCAGTGTTGCTTAACATCACTTCTGCTTTTTTTTTTTTTTATAAAAAGCATTTTGTTGCAGACAATTCTTACTGTCTTACAGGAGAAATAAAAATCGTAATTTAGGAAAATGCTTCATATTAAAATTTAAAATAATTTATTCTTTTAGAATGATGACAGCCTGACTGCATTGGGAGTGGGAGGAGGAAACAGTTGTCCGCCTGGACAAGAGACAGTAAGTATTATGTAATTTTTTGCAATATGTTCTGTACCTGTTATGCTGTATCTGCCTTAGAAAGCATGCCCTTTTTTTAGCTTGATCCCAAGGTCATTATTTTTCCTACTGCAGATTTTGTAATTCTTACAAAGATGTTCATAACTGGATAACTACATTACTGCTGGGTTTATATCAAGCTTGAAAAACAATTTCATAAAATTTTGTGGAATATAGATTTTTTTATTTTTTGCCTGGAACTGGACACAAGTAGGACTTGACAGATTTTTGAATGTCACACCAGAAGCAAGTCCACTGCTTTAGGTGTAACTGTGAGTGGTTTACATTCTTCTTTGGTTCTGAGGTGCATGTCCTATATCCTGTTATGGTCATTTTTCTGATCATATGTCAACAGAGAATATAATGGCAATTTCAACATTTTATTTAAATTGTCAGGCTTACTAAACCAGTTGTATTACTGGACACATTGGTGTGTTAATTTCTTATTTTGGAGATGCAGACAGTGGGACTTGCTTAAATGGTTTGAACTATTTGTGGCAGTTTCCATGTGACTGAATTTTTGTCATTTTTTCAAAAAAACACAACATTTGCACCAGAAGCGTCTTACAAAAGATACTGCAAAACGAAGTGATTGTTTCTCTGCCTTTCATTGTTTTTCATGCTGCCAAGTAATTACTGTGGCGTTCCTACATCCCTTTTTGGCTTTTGGGTTTTTTTACCTTGAACTTATCACTTAACTGAAGTGGGCACTGTTAGAGCACCTCTTACTGGACATGGTCATGGTGCTTATTAGTGTGGTTTAGTTTGGTTCTGTTCTACAGTTCATATTTCTGTACTGCCAGCATCACCTGTAATTGCTGTTAGCTTTCCTAATGCAAGGAGGGGAGTTATGATAAAGGACATTTCATTGTTTAGCTGCTTTATGTAAATTCAGGGCTACTGAATGCATATTAGATAGATTTCCTGTCTACTGAAAACTGTGCTGATACTAATTCTTTGGTGCTGACCAGCTCACAAATTGCCACATAAAATTTACAGTGGTAGAATCATTTCCATCTTTTCCCATTCATAACTGATTTAATCTGTTTAATTAGTGGCATGGAATTATGAAAATACAAGTGGCATTGCCTATATTTTTACACGCACAACTCGCAGGTCATCTTGCTCAAAGCACAAATACAAATATAAAAAGCACTGTGGAATTCAGCACTCTTAAAATTTAAAGGTATGCATGAGTAATAAAAAAGGTTTTCTTCTATCCCTATCATCATAACTTTGCTGGCTCCTTCAATCCTGTTAACCCTCCTATTGCTCCTAATGATCCCCATTTCTGACCTCCACTTACAATTTTGTAGAGAAATATGAGGTGAAGACTGTAGGTAGGGAAGCAGCACTCCGTGTGTAAAATAGGTCATAATTTTGCTCTTCACTTATGATGAGGGAAGTGAGCAATTCCCTTATTTTTTCAGTTTATTTCTTTTCCTTTCGTGCTTTTCTGCTCAGAGTTCACTAGGACAGATTTTTCTTCATAGGGCATGGGAGATAAATAAGCAATTGTACTTGATATTTTCATATTCAGGGTAGAAAGCAGGCTTCTAGTAGTTTATTATATGTCGTATGCATAGTGCTGATGACTGTTAGTACTCTTGTTCATAAAAGTATAGCTGCACTGTATTTCACTGTCAAATAGATTTATTACATGAAATGGAATATAAATGTATTTTTGCAGGAATTTATAAAATTGTGTATCCAAATGCTTATTTCTGAGCAAAACAAAACAAAAAAAAAAAAGAAAAAAGAAAAAATGGAGTGATCAAAGTAAAACTTTTCAATGTCTTTTTGTATTAAATTTTTCCTTGGTTAAAGCTGTCATACTGTTGAAGTATTTATTCAAACACATATGCTTCATGAGCACACAGAGAATGGGATCTGAAGGTAGTGTAACAATTCTGAGAAAGTGACTGTATGAAGCTTTTTTTTCCCTTTTGCTTCACAAGCAAATTGCTTATAAAACTAACAGCTGCTGTTTTGAAGCTAATCTTAGTGAATTCAATGTTCTTAACCATTTCTGCAATCCCACAGTCCTTTATCTTGCCTCTCCTGCTGCTTTCCCACCACCCCTGATCCCATTAGCAAAACTTGAGGCAGCCTCAGCTTTTACCAAAGTGGAGCTTTGGTTTCAGCTGCTTTTCTGCAAGAGGAAGTGAATGTTGCGCTTTTTTCTCTGTGGCATGGTTGTGATAAAGCTGTGGTGCTCTTATCTCTCTTTTAGGTAGTGGCTCTTTATGACTACACAGCGCATCGATCAGATGAGCTAACCATCCATCGCAGTGACATTATCCAAGTGTTATACAAAGATAATGACAACTGGTGGTTTGGCAGCCTAGCAAATGGACAGCAAGGCTATTTTCCAGCTAATTATGTGGCTGGTGAGAGTAAGTTTACTGCTGTCTTCCTGGTATACCGGTGTGGGTTTAACTGATGCTCCAAGATTTTACCGTGCTGTTCTGCTTATTGTTCTGAAGATAGGAATTTGTGTAGTACACACGTGGCATAATGATGACTTACTGTGGTGCAAAAATTGTATAAAGTTAGCTAACCATTGCACTTGGTTAAACATTCCAGCTTATGGAATAAATCAGCTTATTACTGACTTAAGTATCTGTCAGCTGGATGGATCCCTTGTCTCTTTTAACACAGAGCCACCTAATTTAGGACCAGCATGGCAATGTTTTAGGACACATCAGAGCATTTCACAAACATCTTGGTTTTTTCTTAGGCAATTTCCATTAGATCTAGCTTTCGTACAGACTCTTAATTTTCCCCCTCCTCTAATGGACAATGTTCAGTACCCAAATAACTGGATTTCAGTATGAAGTTTTAAAAGAATGGTAATGGTTAGATCTCACATCTGAGCATTGAACTTGCTACCAGGTTCTTTTCATTAAAACAGTTTTGATTAGACTGATACAGACAAACCTAGATGAATCTGAACAAATAATATAGGAAGCATTCCTATTTAGTCCCCTGCTGTAAAGATGCTCAGTGTGCTGGCAGTTGTAAATATTCAGCTTGTGGACACAGCATGTGGTTCCATAGTACAAGAAATTATTTGCTTTCCTAAACTATCAAACTATCAGTTATACTGGTATTTAGAAATCTTTTAACCCAAAATTTCTCAAGATGGTTTCCCCCATTTTTTAGTTCCTCTCTATGTCTTTAAAGTGAAATCTAGTATTTAAGCCTCTTTCCTAAAAAACACTTGTACATAACACTGTACTCACTTGATGAGGTTAATTAGATTTACTATGCCCTTCCCTTTTGCCTTCTCCTTGTACATCCATTGCATTTTCCCCTGCCTTTCCTCCTTGCAATATGACCCAGAGAGAAGTCTGTAGGAAGAGTCTTCAGTGAAGGCCTTAAAAAAATGTTCTGAAAAACAAACGACAAGAAAAAAACTTAACAAAATTTTTGAGGCAGTTGTCCAACAGTGAAATAAAATCTCTGGTATATAATTTGCTATTTCAGTTGGTGATCATCCTATTATTGAATCAAAAGAAATGTGTATGATACATTTGTTAAGTAGCAGCTGCTTGCTAACAGTATGGACTTTGTTCTTAGGTAAACGTTTGAATGCCTTTATAGAATAACCAACATATAAATCACATTTAAATCTAAACTCACTAGTATAAATAAAGGTTTATGGGAGAATTTTCAGAAATTCTCATACAACATTTGCCTTCAAACGTTTTTCACCTGTTTTAGTTCACATCCTGTTTTTGGTTAGATTGTAATGTCATGGTGGTTCACATAAATTCTTTCATAGCTCTAATAATGGAGAATTATGGTTCCTCTTTTCAGAAGAATACGAAGAACAGCCTTCAGGATTAGTACCAGATTCTGCTCCTCTCCTACCAGAAGGACCAACAGAAGCAGAGGAAGGTTCTCTGACTCTAGATAAGGTAATAATTTGAGATGGAAGGATTGCGTAAGAAGTGGTAGGTTATGTCTTTTGTGTGCCGCATGGACTGTGTTAATTTTTGATCCTTTATGTAAAAATTTCTCATGTGTACATCTCATTCCAGGCCAGCAGGTAGATTTTCAGCAGAAGTTTAATATTTATCTTGTGTGGAATCAGCTGTTCCATCATGTGGCAATTAAATATTCTGCTTACTTGCACCATTGTAATGAGTGGCAAAACTCCCATTGACTCCAAGTTTACAGAAGTTATGTGTGCATAAGAATTCCTGTTTCTGTGATTTTAGTAAGTCAGAATATATGATATGTGCAGAAAAACAAAGAAACAGGGCCCAGTTTTTAGTCCAAGAAAAAAGAGAGATTTGATTTTTATGGGTTGGGTGGTTTTTTTCCCTGAACTTTAGAGATTCTGCTATGTGCAAAGAAGGCCAATTGGCTCTCACTTCTCCAGGACATTAGAAACTTTGCATGCTTATGTTTCCGTTCTGTGAGATAAGACTGATGATTGTCTTAAAGCATGGAATAATTTCTAGAAAAAAAAAGTAATAAAAATTAGTTCAACAAGTGTTAGAATGTAAGAAATTTTAATTTTGAAATGTTTGTGTCCGTAGTAAGTGTGCTTTCCACAACTGTTCATTTACTGAAATGGTACTAACACAACTACTTAAAAAGTGTTGTTCAGATTTCTTTCAAATTATTTGCCTTTTCCATGTACTTTTCTAATATTGAATCGAGTATTTTTTGTCTGATTTGGAAGACACTGAGCATATTCTGTGTTGCTTAGTTACAACTTTTGGGGACTTTTTCTCAGATGATTGATCTATTCTTTGCTCCATAGTATATGGAATCATAGAATTATTTAGGCTGGAAAAGACATTGCAGTGTTCAAGGTTAAAACACTCAAGGCTATTTCTATTGACCTTTTTTATGCAGCTTCTGTTTTTAGTCAGTGAATATAGAGAGGTAGCATTTAATAAATTATTGAGTACAGATTACTCACTTGGCAATCTTGTTGAAGCCAGCTGTCTTCTTGAAGCCAACTGCTATAAATTGAATTACGAAGTGTTTTGTTCCTAACTATACTTGGAAAATGGAATAAATCACTACACTGAGTCATGAGAATTAATCTGAAGTATCCTTTACCTCTTTGTAGCTGAGAAACTCCTAGCCAAACCGTTGTCCAGGAAAGACAAGGATGCATTACTTCCAGATACTTCTGTAAAGGCAGATTAGAATAAGTATGGAAAAAAATTACATTACTGAAGATTTCTTTCATTAATTGTCTACTTTGCTAGAGGCAATGAGGGTATCCCAGAGGGAATATGTTGTTATAATCACCCAGTTTCACTCATACCTAGATCAGAAGAGAGAGAAGTGCTACTGTTATTAGACTTGGTCATTGTTATCCACATCTTTTTTCTGTTTTAGTCTGGTAGGAATCTAGTCAATTTTCTGTATCAAAATACTTTCATGTACACCAACTACAGTTACTAACATTTGCAACCAATATTTGTTATTCAGCTTTGTGAAAAGCAACATTTAATTAGTTTTGATTGCTTAGAATTTCTCAAGCGTCTATGGGTGATGTATTTTTCTAACACTAGTTTTTGTATTACTAGTACTACTTGTTTTAGTAACACTCAGTTTTAATAATATTTAATTAAAATGCTCTTTACTCAAATTCTGCTGGTACCTTGAGTTAAATTAGCGACATATTTAATAATTAGTTGGAATTTTGTAGTAGGCTATATAGTACCTACAGATATTCAAAAGGTATAATGAACCAAATGTACATTAACAGTCCAAAACCAAGCAAATACATTGCTTTTTATTTTGCACAGCAGCCAAAGGCACTACAAAATCATAAAGAGTCCAGAGGAAAGTCATGAAACAGGTCCTGGAAAAAATAGTATAATAATTATATATTATTATTCTATAATATTATAATATTTATGTTATTATATAAATATTATCTAATTTATATAAAATTATATTAATTTTTATATAAAAATATTTAAAAGTTATATATTAAACTAGCAAAGAATGAGCAGTGAAGAGAGCGTACAAAGTAGTACCTGATGTGAAGTCAACGCACTCTTCTTTCTTTTATTTTTCTTTCCTTCTTCTGTTAAACAAGATCAGGGAGCATTAAGCTGGAATGGAACACATCTACTCTCACTAGGAGGAAATTTTTGTTTAGGCCATGCTTAGTTAACCTGGTGAGCTCAGCTGCTACAAGACACTCTTACGTGAGTGTGCTTAGGGATTAATTGCTTTAATGACACTTTTTAGGCTGAGATTTCAAAAGCATCTGAATGACTGGGAAACACGATGTGGAGGATATTTTTTTAATTTCAAGTCACATCAGGACCGTATAAACCATCAAGAAGATAGTGAGTTGAATCAAATGATGAATCAAATCTCTGTAAGACTTCCAATGCCTTGAAGTGTAATAGGTTTACAAAAGCTGCAGAGTTCTGCACAGGAGAAACAACCTGTCATTCAGCTGTTTGCCAGAATGAATGAAACTTGTACAGAGCTTTGGCTTTAGGCAATACCAGAGACTTCTGAGACAAAACTGCTAAGGTGACCACTGAGGGGGCTCATCAGTTATGGCAGTTCCTGTCTTGCAGCAGTGACACAGCAACTTTTCTTCTTATTCTTTTCATTTTTTTTATTATAAGACCCGATGAAGGGAAATGCCAATTTCCTGTATATGGGAAATAAGAAAAGCCATTACTTTGTAATACTCTATGTTTTATTGGTTTTTGTTTTTTTTTTTTTTTGCTTTGGCAGAAAAGCTTTAATTTTTTTAATCCAAAAATATTTATGGAGTAATTAAGTTGTTGCTTAAGTTGTTGACACAAGCAGGAAAATATAACTGAATTTTTTGGTTGTGTTTGTTTTTTGGACACAAGCATGTTTTCCCAAATACTTAGTTATACCTAGATCTGCTATATCTATTGTTCTTTCTGGTTGTCTTTGAGGATTACTCAAATGTTTAGCACTGTTAAGACTGCAGAACAGTTACTGTGAAAATCATCATAGCAATTACTTGTGAGATTTTCCTACCATTCAAGACTAAATAAGGCACTTAAAATGTTGACTATGACTATGGTTTCAATTACTGAGAATACCAGATAGTCTAATTAAAAATAGTTTTCCAACTGCAGATATTACACATGCATATCTAGCTAATCGTCAGAGCTTTATGAGTGAATAAAGTGGAATTATTAACATTAGAAGAGGGTGTAATACTTAAGATCCAATATTAATCTTTGCAAATAATTTTTAGAAAAGCTTTAGTTCAAAGAACTTCCTTTCAAAATACTTTCTACCATCAGTTTTGCATTCATAACATAATAATTTTATGCAAACCTTGTTTTCCTGCCTTATGAGTTGCTTAACTCCTAAGCCACAAAATTAGGTCATAATCATCTTTAATTACAACATGCATGTAAACTGCCAATAGAAATTTCGTGGAGTGAAGTTCTTGCTGCACTGATGAAGAATTCCAAGAAATAGAGATGGACTTAACATCTGGCTGCTCCAGTTAATGTGTTGTTTTCAGGTTCCTTAAAATGAAGGTGAAAAGGACAGGAATTCAGATAGGGTTCTATTAGAAACCAGAATGTGGGTTTTGCAAAATTTTGGCCAATCAGAAACATTTTAAAGTCAATAGAGTGTCTTTTTTTTTTTTTTTTGAATCAGAAATTTTCTGCTGGCTATAAGATCTTGCGAACATGTTTTATAATTCAATGGCCTGCCACTCACTACATGAAATGCATGTAACTGGATTCTGAATATGAAGTATGCAATTCCATGTTACATGAGAATAGTAGGAAGTAGTAATAGACAAAAACACAACAGTAAATTTAAAACTTCCATTAAAAGTGTAAGAAAGTATTCTTTCTGGTATATTTATCTTTGGAAAACGATGCCAAGATGTAAAATAGAAAAAAAAGAAAAGGCTTACTGGCAAGAACCACATTATTGTTCCACAATTTGAATGATGTACCCAGAGGTCATCAAAACTTGATTCCATGTATATTTAAACAAAGTTTGGGATTATCACTGTTCACATAAATAATTCATGGTCTCACTCTTCTTCCCCTAGAGGAGGTTGTTGTCAGACTTTGTGGGTACTTAGCCCAGTGTGTCTGAAACTAACCTGCCAAGCAATTGAAGCTTTTCCCCTGGGCTTGAGCTATTTCCATGTGGGTGATTTTATGGGCTTAAAATTTATTTATTTAATCCAAAAATTTAAAAAGCATAGAAAGCTTGTTCCATATTTCAAAAATAATAGCTAGAAATTTTTCTATTAGTTTCATCAAAAACTTCTGTTTTATAGTTTGTGCTGTTTCTATTTTTTCCATTAATGGTACCTTTCTTCAGGTTACTGGGGAACACTTCAGAGACTGATTGTCTTTTAGGAAGAGGAGAGGGGAAATAGGAAGGTGTGATTATGCTAGTGAGGGAAACACTAAGGAATTAATACAATGAAACTTGCAGTGAATAGAGCTGAAGACTTCTGACACGTCATGAAATGTGTTCATTTTCAAGTTTCAGAGAGAGCAGATATGAAAAAAGATGATATTCAATTGAATTAGAATGTATTATAGTGAAGTTCATAATGCTGGGCTTCATTCCTTGGTAATACAATTACAGATCTCTCTTTCTGAAGGTATTGACATCTGGGCTGACAGAAACTGCTTTTCTAGAATCAGTCTGCAAAGCTACTGTGTAGTCTTCCACATAAATTGCTGAATAGATTATAAAATAGATATATCTTTACAAACCTACTTTTGAAGTAGTAATGACTTTGATTATTCTTTAAGAAATCATTCATCTGAAGGAAATGTTTCTGTGGCACCATCTATGAGGAATGGGCTCTTTTTCTTAATCCTTACCCCACATTAACATGTTTCAGCTTTTGAGTTCTTTAGCTTCCTGTTTCTTGGTACCCTGTTTTTCCTTTAAAATGCAGTTTGTACTGTTTGAGTTAGAATCATGGAATATGAAGGGGTTGGAATGGACCTTAAAGATCATCTAGTCCCAGTCCCCTCTGTCATGGGCAGGAACACCTCCCACTGGACTGATGCCTGAAGAGGCCACCTAAAACAGAGACTAGACAAGAGTAAGGGAAGAAAGGTAGGTATTTATTTAAAAGGCCTTCAAAGGTACACCCTGGGGAGTCCAGAGGCTACTGCCAGACAGGTCGCAAGTTCTTAACACTTTTATAAGTTTGGTTCATTTACATATCAGAGTTAATTCTCCAATTAAAGCTTCAGTTAATGATGTAGTTTCTCCAAACTTGCTCCCCCCTTTTAGAGGCTTTGGTTTACATTTTGGGCCTAGGACGGTCTGAGTGTCCTTGGAGACCAGGCCTGGAGAGGCTTTGTTATGTCTGCCCAGCATGAGAGAGCAGAAGTTAACAGGCCACAAGAAACTTCAGAGTTACACACTAGGCAGTACAGGATTTGAAAAATCTGGAAGTTAAAACCTAAGGCATCAAGACCAGGCTGCTCAAGGCTTTATCCTACCTGGCTTTGAACACTGGCAGGGTTGGGGCTTCCACAACTTCCCTGGGCAACCTGCTCCACTGTTTCTCCACCCTCACAATAAAAAATTTCCTCCTAATATCTAACCTGAATTTCCCTTCTCTCACTTTGTACCCATTATTCCTTGTCCTATCATTACAGGCTGTTGTAGTTTAGGAATGGTACTCCCCAGTTCAGTGCCCCCACTGAGGCTCTCCCAATCCACATACCCCTCTCTTGCTCCTGCTTCCTCCCCCGCTTTCCACTGTGCTGGGATCAAGTTGAGAATTGGAGGCACAAAAGGTGAAGATCGTGGGTTTTGATAAGAGCAATTTACTGTAAACAGCAATGAGATAAGAAAATGAACAGTAACAGCAGCAATATTAATAACAAAAGTGTACAAAAGAGAGAATGATTCACATCCAAAAATGCTCACTGTGGAGCCTGCTACAATAAATTAGTGCCAGATGGCTTCCCCCTACCAAGTTTCTGACTGGAAGGGACACCCTTCTCCAAAAGAGTCCTTCTCCCCCTACCCCTGGCAATGATGTGAGGTCCTATCCCACCTGGGTCCTGGCCATGCCCCTCCCAGCAATTGCACAAAATTTAAGCCTGCCTTGGCTGAAATCAGGACACAAAGAGTCCCTCTCCAGCTTCCCTGTAGGCCCCCTTCCGATACCAAAAGGTTGTTACGGGTCTCCATGCAATCTTCTCCAGGCTGAACAGTCCCAGCTTTCTCAGCCTGTCTTCGTAGGCAAGGTGCTTCAGTCCCCTTATCGACTTTGTGACCCTTCTCTGGACTTGCTCCAACAGTTCTATGTCCAGAACTGGGCACAGCTCTCCAAGTGGGGTCTCACAAGAGCCGAGTAGAGGCTCAGAATCACCTCCTATGACCTGCTGGCCACACTCCTTTGGATACAGACCAGGGTTTGTTTGGCTTTCTGGGCTGTGAGCACACCTGGCTGGCTCATGTTGTTTTTCATCAACCATCGCCCCCAAATCCTTCTCCACAAGGCTGCTATCAACCACTTCTCTGCTCAGCCTGTAGGTGTGTCTAGGATTGCCACAACCCAGGTGTAGGGTCTTGTACTTCGCTTTGTTGAACTTCATGAGGTTTGCATAGACCCAGCTCTCAAGCTTCTCGAGGTCCCTCTGGATGGCATCCCTTCCCTCCAGACTGTCAACTGCTCCTGCAAGTTGAATTACTCTCTCTTAAGCAAGTGTGATGCTACTTTATTTGTAAGTTGGTAGCTATGTGTTCTGTCTCAAAAAATGTTTACACCTGTGTCTATAGTATTATTTGAGTCATTGAAAGTGAAGGTATCTGGTTTACAACCAAATTAATACCTGCTGGGGGGAAAAAAGTAAAGGTGAAATTTCATGCATAGACATTTACTGTAGGTGACCAGTCTGTTTAAAGATCAGAAGAATCAGACTGAGCCACTGAATTGGTCAAGCAGAACTAAAAATGCTGTTGAGTGACACATATTGTCTCAGGAGAAAGCTAACTTCTCCCTTCCCCATTTTTCTCCTTGGGTCCTCATAGCCTTTTTCTGAAGAGAATTGAACGATTTTTATGCAAATGTTGATGCAAAGCTGTGACCCCATATAAATTCCCGGAGGCCAAGGCTGCAGGACTGAAAACAGGTGTTCTAAAACATACTGCTTCAATCCGAAGTATCTTGTCTCCACTCTTCCTCCTCCTTTTGTTATCCCTGAAAAGCTCATGTAGTGGATTTGATTTCTGAGATGCAGTATTTGTTAGTGTTAAGCCATGACTACAGTTTTCCCCCAACAGATTTTCCCTTTTATGCAAAAGAGGGAAATTCATGCCAGTGTGTCTCTTGTATACAGAGCCACAGTTCTGCTAGATTCTCACAACTAAGCTAATACTGTTAGATGTAAGGGCTAGAACATGGTCAGTCTGATTTAGATGGGCTTGTTCTTCAAAAACACTAGAGAGGGGAAAAAGCAATTGTAAGTTAATTGCATTTTAAATAGGAAGGTCAAGACAAGAGAAATACATGTAATTCTGCTAGCAAAGGCCTCTGCCAGTTGTTCATTGAATGGGGAAATGTGTGGACGGGTGCAGAATAGCAGGAAAGAAAATGATGAGTGTGGTGTTGTGTCACAACATTTCTCCCAAACTTGACTTGTTAGAACAGTTTTGACAGCAGGCATTGGCATCGTTTTGGGGAGTTAAATACGTGGCTGTGAATCTTATCCATGGACTGCGTAATAGAAAACAAAATACAAACTTAATACTGAGTGTAGTGTCCTAAAGATGAGTCTGAAAAGGCACCAGAGACATGTTCATTCTTGCCGTCTGTGATCCAATGAATTTTTAATTAGATCAAGTTCTGTAGAAACAGCTTCTATGGGAGAGTTCCTCTGTAGGCTACAGAGCAAACTCATTTACTGTCATGGCTTGAATCATCTGAATAGATTTCCCACACCACTCTATTCTGTCCATCTGCTTCTTAGTCTGCCAGAGAACCTCTGCAGACCATCAGTCTTAGGGCCAACTGTGCACAGCCTAGAGGAAAGCACTCCAAAATGTAGACTTAGGATAAGACTTTGTCCCTAGTATTTCCTTTAGATGCCCTCTGCTTCAGGTTCTTTTAGAAAGTGTGTTCTGAAATACCTGATTGCTCCCACAAGTTGCACAATAAGGGTTTAGTGCTTGATTTACTGCTGTGGATTCTACAGCAGGGATCAGGAACTTGATATGCTTTTGTGTATTTTGCCTTCATTTATATTGCCTTGGTTGCTTCTTATGTTCCAAGCAAGAGGGAATTTAAGTATAAAATAAAAGAGCTGTAAAGCAAGCAAGCCCTTTAGGAAAGAAAAATACATATTTTATTACAATTGCTGTGATTGTAAAGCAAAAGAAACTTCAGAAAATCCAAGCTCCTGCAGTTGACATGAACTAATGCTCTCCTTCTGGTGGGCTGTATCTCACAAACAGGGGGAGAATTAGAACGTGGCAACAAAATTGAACACCTTTAGTGGCACTGTACAAAGGAGCTCATTTTTTGTACTGTGTTCAGTATTTGTTCTTGTGATCATAAAAATATTCATAAGTATCTGAAACATTAGTGTGTTTTTCTTTAAAGCAAACACTGCCCTAATAAGACAATATTAATATTCAAGCTCTGCGATCTGGATAAGTGTCATGGCCCACAACATGCCTGTTCCAACACCAGCTTTACTTCATCTTAATACAGAAGCAGTGATAGTGCAGAGCTGTTTGGAGCTTCATGGGAGATCTGCTCAAGCATCATAAGTGATGGAGAGGTTTAGAAATGGACAAAGATGAGATAAACAGCCTCTTCAGCTCCTCCATACTCCAGCCTTCCCTGGCTTGCTCCTTATATTGACATGTCCTTAGTGAGTTCCCAGTGTGTTCCCACACCTCCTTAGCCAAATACCTCTTGCCTGTTTTCCCAGCCTCCACTTCTTCCTCCTGATGCTTCATGCCCTTGTTTAACCAGGTCCTGCACTGCCTCCATGCATCTGCCACTGTTCCCCTCGTTTATTCAGTACTGCTACTTCTTTCATCACTAGGATGGGAAAAGTAGGTCAAGGAGTAGGCTAAGAGGGACACAAAGGTGTGTGGGACAGCCAAAATGAGGTAGTGGCAGCGAGACCTGCTTCAAACAGATCTAGTATCTAGTTCTTCCTTTGTTACGTGCTTGAAAGGTTGTAGGAATGAAGTAAGAAATCTGTCATACTCACACAGAACTGTGGAGTGTTGGGAGTCTGTCTCCACAGACCTCGGAATTCTCATGAGTTGCCATGTGAGGTGAACAGAGCTATTCGAGTGTCTCCAATTGTGTTCTCTTCTTTTCTTGATACTCATACTAAAAAGCTGGGCTTTAATATATGAAAGGCTATGTGATGAGTTGTTTTTAAAACAGATCATAAGAGCTTTCAGTCAAGTAGCTAAATTTGGTGGATACGTTAATCTTCTAACTGTAAAACAAGGATAATTTTGGGTGTTTATGTGTCGGAAAGTATTAAAAATCAGTCTATTTCTTATAAGAGGTCAGTCTTCTGTAGTAGCATTTTAGGGAATTCTACTCTACTGTTCTTTGGAATGGTTCATATTTGATTATAGTATTAGTACAGTGAGAAGATTCTGTAATATTTACTCAAAAAGGAGACTAAAAATGATTTGACATCATTCACACAGGATTTTCTGAAAAATAATTTGTTTTGACTGCAAACAAAGTGAATTCATGACTGTGTATGGCAAGGAACCACAAGGTTATAAATGCTGAAGGAAGTATTAATTACTTGGAGTCATTCCCTTCACAACACTCCCTTGTATTTTCATATCAGTGGTATTATATTTCCTTCTTTTGTGTTTACTTTTACCATTTACTTAGTCTCAAGTTTATTACTGTATTAACAAGGATTTTGTGTGTGAAGTAGATGATTTTTCTTCCTAGCCTTGCCAATGTTACATTGCTGTATTCTAATAGGCTGACTTTTGTCTAAACTAATCCAGCAATCTGTGTTTTTACAGCAGACTAATTCTAATGACTAATGTTTGAGCATGGTTGTTGTGGGCAGTGTAAATGTATGAATTCAGTAAGTCAATGGGAGCTTGATCCTGTATATTCTAAGTCAGCAGAAAAATAATATTAAACTAATAAAATAACCTGTCCCTGAAGACGCCAGAAGGGCACTCACATTTCCTTATGGGAATTCTTTCATAAAGTATGAGACCTGTTAGAATTAGAAGAGGTTTGTTTGTAGAGGGTTTGTTTGTAAGTTGTACAGAGACCCACTAATTTACTTGGGAAGTGAGAGAATTTACTTTTCCAGATTTGGGAAATCTTTCTAGCTCTGAATTACAAGGTAACCTGGAGTGATTTGAACTGCTTTTGAATGAAACTTGCAGGCTTAAAGAAGACAGGTTTTCCTTGTGAAAACTATGCAATAAGAAGGCTTTTTAGCATTCTGCTTTTTCACTTGTAGTAGCACAAATAACAATTCTTTTAAGACGGTGTGTGTTTTAAGCTGGCTTCAAGCAGATTCATAACCTCTTGTTTCTTCACATACCTGAAAACTGTCTTTTATTTGCAAGTAGCTTGTTTTTTGTAGCAGGGCACTGTTTCCTTGTTTGTAACCACATAGGAGTTAACATTTTATGGCTGATAGACATTCTTTTTCAAACGAGGTATATTCTCTCCTTATTCAGGAAGCTGGTGGGTTTTCTATGCACATGTGTTGGCCCCGTTGTCTGTCATCTTTTTACCTTCCTGCTTTTTTTGTTTCTTTTACAGATGACAACAGTCACCAGTAAGTCAGGGGACCTAAAATTTATCTCCAAACATGACACAGATAGAGACTCACCTGCAACACAGTAAGCAAGAAATGTTTAAAAATTTGCAGTGTTATTTCCCAACTGCTGTTTGAAAACTGAGAGAAATGTTGGAAGGGTTACTTTTTTTTTTAAAGCAAAACAAGAAGTTAGCTTTAGGCTGATCAGTCAGAGAGTGCTTCACACCCAAAATGTGAAGGAAATAACAGTTCATATACATATGCACATCCCCAAAAGACCAAGGACTATAATGTACATAACAATCAAGACTCAGGGATATGTGGTTGCTCACTGGCATCTCTTAGCTATGTATTAGGATTTTATTGCTGCAGACTGCAAACTATTTTTGCACCTTCTAAAAATTAATTAATGTAAATTCCAAAAGGTTTTCACATTCTAAGAAGATGCCAGCAGCACTTTTGATGGTAACTTGCATTTTTTAAAAATCGTATCTTTCTGTTGCGTGAAAGCTGTAAGCACATAAGATCTCAGCATTTTGAACAAGAGCTTCCACAATATCTTTAGCTATTGCAACCATTTATGCTTCAAAAATTGACATCTGAAAATACTTCCCGTGTTTGCCATTGTATCTGTCACCTAAGCAAAGTTATTTCACTAATCATTTTCCAGACTGGTTCCCTCCTCATATAAATAATCTGTGCATTATGCTGTAGATGCAGATACATACCTAATTTTAACCTGCCTTTTAATCTGAATTTTGTATCTCCAGCTGTATCTAGATTTGAAAATAAATTGTGAGTGGAAAGTTTAACCCTCATGTACAATGAGAAATGGGCTGTACAAGTACACATTGACAGAATTCAGTGTTGAATTTTGGGCACAACTATTCTGCTAGCATATACATTAAGGAAGGAAATGCCGTAAGAGCGCAGTTACTGTGACGGTTGACACAGTCTGTTAGAAGTCAGTATCAAAAATTTGGGATGACTCAACTCCATTGGTAGAACTTCAGGAAACAATTATTTTGAGTGACCTTTCCAGGGCATCCACTGAAAAATATGGGGCCCCAGATTTAAAGTGTGGAATTGCAAATGATATAAGCAAATTCAAGAATTTTGAGTCATACCAAATACAAATGTTCATTTTAATGGAAACAAAGGGTATCCTGAGAAGATGTCACACCGAAGGAATAGAGCCCCAAAATCACTTCAGTTACATTTCAGAAAGGTGAGAGAAGACACCTACATGCTTGAGTCAGTAGAATGTTCTCCCTCATCCTGAACTATAGGGAGCAGGAGCATCATGGAGATTCCAGTCTGAATTCATGCATGCTCCATGTCATGGCACTTCATAGCAGTGACCACATGTACCAGGTTTTTTTCACAAAAGACTAGAAGCTGTTACCTTATTATGAGAGCTAGAAGAGAAAAGGATCCTCTGACACTGCTGAAGCCACTAGTTTGAAAAACTCTCAGTATTTCTGTTTATAGGTATTTATACAGCACAGATCAGATAATAAAACAGTTCAGAAACATGGCTGCCTATTTTTCACGAAAACTCTCACTTTACTGTTACCAAAAACATGACCTGCCAGGGCTGTGACTGGACTGTAGTTTTCTTGCTCACTGCAATCAATGTGTCTTGAAATATCCTTTAAAAATTTACATGCATGCAAGTATTGCCATCTTAACTGGAAAAGGTTTATATTTCAGCATCTAACAGCAGTATCAACATGACTTGAGATCCAGTCCAATCTGTACTTAAACAGTGGCTCCACCTAATACTGTTATTTTCCTGTTTTCTGTGGAAATACACTTAATATGCATGTCACATTGATGTATATGATACGAAATTTATTTACTGCGTAATTCATAAGAATCAAGCAAGATGTGGTTGCCAAGTAGACACTTTCAATATGGAGAAGTGAAACTTTAACACCTGCACAACTCACTAAGCCAAATGAATGATTGCTGGCTTGCTTGTTAGGACAATATTGTTCACTATGGCCACAATACCTGCTGTAAAAAAACATGAATGGCAAGTCCTATTGAAATGTCTATTTTTTGAGAATTTCTGGGTGGAAAATACGGTTTTGCAATAGGAAAACAAATTTTATACAAGATGGTAATAGACTTTTATCTTAGCCAAGCAGTTAATGTGTCTTCTGCAGACTCTAGAAGAAACAGAGAAATGATGCTAAATGTTTTTAATCTAAGTTTTGATGCATCATCACATCTGATGTTCAAATAATAAAAAGATGAAAACTGCTTCTCAATATTAGAGTAGCTTTATATTGGAAATAGCATAGTAATCTTACCCTTTGAATATTAATGATTAGCTTCTACTTGTCAGTATAGCCATTATGTGCTTAGACATGTTCCCATTGTATGGTTTTGTTGAGCTGCACTAGGTAGTGCTCTCTGCATAAATTTACACGAGACCCAGCTGAACACTTGGCTTGGTACATTGGTACTTGTATCACCGAATAATTATAACTTTGTATCCCAATTTTGTCATGCAGCAGTACTTCTCAAATTGTTCTACGAATCCTAACACAGAGTGTCTTGGACTCCAGAACCTTTTCCTTAGGATGTTCCAGTACTAGAGCTGCAGCAATCCACATATTCATAAGTTTAGCTTAAAAAAAAATTCCAACTACAGGCAGATATTCATCAGTTCATTAGCAAGTCTGATGTGTAAACATTTTCATCTATAAAATCTGTTTACATTAGGACAGTATCATCAACAGTGCAGCACTTGTAGCACCCTTTTTGTGGAAAAGACACATTACATTCTTCAGTCTCGATTCATCCATTTGCTTTTGTGTTTCAGCAGCATTAAACATAACAATTCAGGCCATAAACCAAGACCCTTTTGTGCTAGGCACAATACAAATTTTTAACAAAGACAGTACCTTCCTTTGAAAGGTTAGAGTCGAAGTATTGTTATGTATTTATAGTTAAATAAAGTTACAACTTCTGCCAAGAGTGGGAATTCATGGTAGAAGTGGTGTAACATCTGCATAATCCCTGCCATCATGTGCAAGACCAGTTAGAGGCATTAACTGGGATGCAGGAGCTTGACTGATCCTTTTGGCACTGTATGAAGGCTGATAAGCATAAATACACATTAAAGTGATTTCAGATTCTGTCCTTATTCAGGCAAATTGAAATGGAAAAACTAATCTTATATACTTTGACTGCCTGTCTTATTCTTGTTGCATAAATAAACCAGGAATGTCTCCTTAATTGTAAGTATTTTGGTGTCTGAACTTAGGACAGTAAAAAAAAAAAAAAAGCAAGTGCAATTGCTTTTATGAGAGGAGGAGACTGGTAATTTGTATTTTTTAATTACATCTGTTGTCTATTGATCAAGACGAGCTGATTTTTAAGATCGTGAGCAGTTCTTTTCAAAGCAATGCTATGATAAAAAGTAGACTGGTGGAGTGGTCTCATATTTTGTCTTCATGGTTTTTCTGTCTTTGTTCTGCTGTGGAACAGTAGTTTTTGTAGTTGTTTCAGCATTGTGCTCAAGAGGATAGGCAGACAATTGCTCTAACACATCAGCTGTAGGTGGAAAAAGCTCTAAATTTGGGCTAACTTTGTGTTTCTTTTACTCTTTTTATATCCACCTTCCTCTAGAGGTACAAAGGAAAAGAAGAAAAGGATACAAAGGAATGAGAGAGAAAATCAGCACAACTTAATGAGTGTCGCTACTCCTCTGTCATCAGTTACAGCTAATGGTGTTGAAAACGAGCCTACATCCCATGGGGTGGAATTGAAGAAGAAGAAGAAAAAGGCAGCGAGAGGCTCAAACTTAAGCACAAATGGAAGGACAAATATTGCCTTTGAGCCCGAATGCCATGACGCAGAGGCATAATTTATTTCTGAATACTGGGGTGATGTTCATTAGACACGTTGAAGGCTGCGATTATGATCTCTCCTCTAGGATTAACAACAAACAAAGAAATTAAAATACTTAAATATGCAAAATGGTACCAGTTGTGACTTATCAATGGTGCAAACCAGTTTTGGATGACCTTTGCCCTGGGTTCCTTGAAATCAACAGAACTTGGAGGTTCAGCTCCTCACTGGACTGGAAAAGAACTGAAACTGTCAAATACCCTGTTTCCTAATTTGATATCTGATTAAACCTTCACTTAGGCATTTTTGTGGGCTGTAGATCAATCCTTTGGGAGCAGAGAATCAAGTGAAAAAGTGTGGTTTAGAGCAAAACAAGCCCAACCACTATGTAAGTTATTAAATTAGTGTTTTAAAGAATGCTGTAAGTAAAATAGAAGAGTGTTCAGAATGGTGAAAAACCAAAGGAGTGCTGATATTAAGGTGTACCTGAAAACAGAAGCTTTTGAAAAATATTTTACTGACATCAAATATCTGTTTGGACTGCATTTTGCAGCTCTGAAGGGAATTGTGAAATAACTACCTATGCAACCACACTGTCTTCAGTAGGTCTACTTTTTCTTATCAAAATATATTAGTGTTGCAAATTCCAGGCAGTTGTATTTTTCAGATGAGGTGTGCTGGACATAGTAAAGATTCAGTGGAGTTTTGTCAGAGTTCCTGGCTGCTTTGGCAGCAGTGTTGCCAAATATACTTTCTTTTGTCTGAATGAAACATTTCATATCCAGCTGTGCTGTTTGTTTTACTTGTAGTCCTTATTCACTTGTAAGCATCATTAATCTATTTTTTTACTTGAGTATTATTTTGTGAACTTTTACTATTGACTTCACTAATTATCTACAGTGTTAAATAATTTATATTTTATATTAAACAAAACACTTTCTATCAGTTAGTGTTGGTATTTTTTCTGGCTGATGATGTCCAGTTTATTTTTATTCTGCTAGGAAATTCTTTCTCCTCCCCCTCTGAAGCAATAAATAACATAAAATTAGAAAGCCCTTATTTAGTAGACAGGGCACTTGATTCCATTAAAAAAAGAAGTGAAAATAACAATGGTGGGCACTGATGTGTGAAATGCACCCAGATGCAGAGGACTAGTTGCTGTATATTGTAATATCTTCCTTGCACATGTTTTGAAGCCAGAAAAACCTGTAAACTTTTTTCTTTCGAGTAAAGCACAGCAGCAAATACTCTTTCTTCGGCCCATTGGTAGTTGTTATTTGCCAGCAGTCCTAACTTTGCTCTGCCTAGAGTATGTGCATGGAGCCCTGCCCTAAATGGGGCTTGCATATGTGTACTGGAAACTTAGTAATGACTCTTTCCCCAGTCAGAGGTGATGTAAAATTACCTTAGTCCTGGGGCTGCCTGATTCTGTCAAGGCTCCCCACCTCTTATGTCCCTGCAGTGTGTTTCAGCTCATCATCCTGTGTGACATGTGGCATTTAGAGATTTTATAAAGAGGAAAAATCTCGACATCTTACATTTCTTAAAGTATCCTGGGTCACGTTTTAAACAAGGGCAGAACGTGACATCAGGCTTCACGTCAGGGAGAGCTGAGCAGTAGCCAAGATCTGGGAGCTCATTGGAAAGCATTGTAAAATGTTAATTTGCCATTGTCGACACTGAAGACAGAAATAACACTTCAGATAAACACCACAGAGAGATGGTAGTTCTAATCAAAGGCACAGCACCTCCTTTCATGCTTGCGAACTAGGGCTCCAATTATGTTCACTGCTCTGAAGCTGAATAGAGCTGCTTTGCCACGCTTTCCAAACTGAGAGGAGAGGCAGCAGTAGTGTCTTCCAAGGCACAGTTCCAAATAACAATTAAGCAGAAGGAATCAGATAAGAGCCAAACATGAAAATGTAGGAGTTGAAAATAAACTTTTCATAATGTTTTTTTGTAATCGCAATAGCTTTTGTTTTGCTTCTATAATTTTTTTTTCTTCCCTACCACATGGTTGGTTAGAGACTTCTATTCCTTTATACACAGTGTCACTGTAGTGCTAGTTTTCTGCATTCATTCAACAGAAAAGGAACAAAAATATCTGAAATTTTGAAAAGTCTATGATCCTTCGGTATTAAAATTAGAGCCTTCACCCTAAAATCTCTGCAACAAATTATGAGCATGGCACAATGGCAAAGATGGTTTTTACCTTTTGTTCAGAAATATGACTGATACATTCATGTTAAGAAGAACTGCTTTTGGGTGTTAGTAGAGTCTTTATTCTTCAGACGTTGCTGTTGGGATTTTAAATTTACAGAAAAGGATAAAACTTTTAAACAGTTTGTATTAGCATAATGGTTTAAAAAGAAGTTTCTAATTTAAAAACTTTATATAATGCTTCTTGTTTCTGTGTTAATGCAATCTACGTATTTTCTAAAATCACTTTACAGTGAATATCATATACATTTGCTGAATATTGTCTATGTACATAGAGGACTTAAATTTCAGTGGAAGACGAATTCCAGAAGGATTCAGATTACCTACTGAAATTTTTCCTTTTTTTTTTTTTGATGAAGCATTACGAGTGTCCTGCAAAATTGCTCCCTGAGCCATGATGTGTGAATTAAAATGCAAGAGTTATAAAAGTCTCTGTGAGACTTCCTTAGAGGGTGACACGAGTTCATTACTGGAACAAACCAGATAAAACGTTGGTTTAAAAAGTGTGAATATTAGATATTTATAGCTTCCTTGTGATAGCAGCATCGTGGGTCTTTCATTGTTCTGGTGTATGTAAGTTTTGTGTGTGTGGCTACACCATACACTTGCTATTACGTTTTTATGACATGGCAGAGATATCGAGAACTGTGCATAAATCAGCAACGCAGGAGAAAATGGATGGCCACGTTTTTCCTGTGTTTCCCAATAGCCATCAAATTGCATTTAGTTTTTTTTCCTTAAAATAATTTGAGGAACAGACATCATAAAGCATAAGAAGTGTATTTGTAGCATCACTTAGTTCAGAAGGCAGTAGGGGATGGATCACAGTCAAACAAGGGCTAATGAGAACACAGAGGAACATGACAACCGAAAGTCTCTGTTGACTAGTGAACTAAATCTGCCGGCTGGACGCAATTGTCTGATGGAGAATTGAATGTCAGGATCATTTAGGGTTAACAATGGCCCATTACAAGCAAAAGCAGACAGCTATGAAAAATAGCCGGCATGGTAGCCATTCTGCAGGGACCGTGGATGCAAACTTGATAATGAGGCACTTCATTCACTACATCCTTCTGCTCTAATTACTCAGGTGAATAGGAAATACTTCATTTAAGGCGGGAACAGACTAAGGCAAAAACACTTGTTTGGTAAACACAAAGAGTGATGGGGTTTTTTAATGATCCTTTTCCAGCATGTATGGAATTAGTATGTATGCAGTGCAACCTATTTTGTGGATGTGGAAATTGGGAGGGGATAGAAGTATTTTCTGAGTAGTGGAGGGAGGCCAGGAAGATTCATGTAGAGGTTGGTACTCCGGGGTTTTTCCCTTAGCATTCTGTCCAATGTCCATACAGAATATTTCGGACAAATTAACTTATGGATGTACACCTGCTCTTGTAAAAATGTGCTGTGTTAGTTCAAGGGGGTTTATTGCTTGGAGTATAGCATACATGCATTAGGAACAAAACTGCTGCGTGTAGGGAATAGAAACAAGAGGAGGTCTGAGAGAGGGAAATAAGCAACCGAGAAGAAAGCTGCTGCCTGGGGGAGTCTTGCAAAAATGTGGCAATTAGAAATTGGAACTTAAGAAGAAGGAACAGAAGATAGCGTGTAGGTGCATTATAGCAGAGCTTTGGTTGCTTCAGTCATGTTTTTAGACTTCAGAAATTCAGATATTTAACCACTTCACTTTTTAAAACATTTGTTTTGTGCCATTTACAGAAGCTTTCTGGATGAACTCGGAACCCACGAACAGCATTCTGTGTCTCTCCAGTAACTCTTAGCTCTCTGTGTTCTGACTCTGAGCTACAGCCTACAAAGTTCCACATAGTCTATGACTTGCAGAGCTGTTGGGATAGATGAAGCTTTCATTCCCTGATTTCTGATACAGGTCTTCAGGAGGCACCTTATTCTAGTTGTTGTCTGTTGCAATAGGCACCTCTGCCTCGATTCAGTCCTCTCCAGCTTCTTCATCTGGCGCAAAACAGCTGCAGCAGAGGTTGGAACTTCACACCAAGACTCAAGCTGCTCTTTTGAACATTTAATATCATATGATCCTTTTCTTACATGTGGATGTATTCGGCTCACAGTGGTTTTGGAAAGAGTTTTGTCTTTTGTTCATCTGTTGTATGCGGTTTCCTTGCTGCCCTCCCCTTCAGAAGGGTCTGTTTACCAGCAGTGAGATGTTTATCTGGAGTCCCAGTCCTGCAAGTTGCTTGGAGTAGATGGACCCCTATACTCAAAGTTCCAGCAGAAGCAGCAAGGATTAGGCAACATCATGGCTGCAATTAGTGTATACTAACTTTAAAGACTGGGAAAACATTTTCCATCTTGCAGTCATAGATAGATATCAGCTCTGCATTTCATCTAAAACTTCATCCACCTGACTGATTGTGAGGACTTTGTCAAGCCAAATGAATTTGCACTACGTTTGGCTGTGACAAGCAATTTTACAAGTCCAGTGTAATGCTCAAATGCAGACAATCAGCAGAAACTGCAGATGACACTTTTAGCGGAAAAAGTGTTTCCACACCGGTAAAGCAATATCAGTAAAATCTATACTCTGAGCAGACTTCAAATTTTTGTTGCATTTATATCGCCTGCAAAGACAGGGAGTGTAATAAACTAGTGTGTAGCAGCTGTAAATTCTCTGAGGATTTATCTAACCACAAATACATCGAAATGGGGAAATAGGTCTATATTAAACTGTGCAAGATGCTGCTGGAACTCAGCCACTTCTGCAACATCCTGTAATTAATTTATTATGACAGGTCTGGCAAACTGAAACACCCAATACGCTTGCGACAGACTGTTATGATATAGCTGTTTGAAAACTCCGTAGTCACATAAAATGCAGGTATTAAAGGAAAAAGAAAAAAAAGGTAGCCCAGTATTAACACTATTTCTCTATTATGTAGAAATTTTTCACCAGATTCCCATTCACCAGCATGCTGGAGTGCACGTGGCAGAGTCAGTACCTCTGCCTGCACTAGCTGGGAAGGAAATTGTTGCAGAATATATTGGCTTAGGTCCTACTGTTCTGGGATCAGAAGGAGAGTTAATGAAGTTCTGTGGACATGTTCGACTGAGGAACCTCTTTTCACACATTTTCTGAGTCAGCGCAGGCCTAGCCATGTCTTTCGGTGATGAAGTTAATAAGTGGAGCTGAGACACTTGGTGCTGGTTTAACTTTCTTCTTGGTCAGTCCATATTTGTTTTTCTGCCCTCCTTAAAGACACTGGGTTTTGTTAAATAATAGTGAGAGAGTTCCAATGAAATTGTCTGTGAGTTGTGAAGAGAATTAGAGATTTCTCACAAAAGGTTTTTTAATGTCTCTTGCTGCTCTAGTTCTTACAGAGGTGACTAGAACAGGTTGTCCTTGCATTCAGCTGCTTATCCTAAGTTCATTGCCTCAGCTAGCAGTTAAGATGAAGAAATACTGAATTCCATCTTTTTCTGGGGGCTATCTTCAGTGTTGAATATCCTGCTATTAATCCACAGCTAGACACAGCCAATTCAGCACTGCACAACTGTATAATTTGAAGAAAATCCTCTTTCTCCCCTCACAAATTTTTGCTAAGTAGAATAGGCTGGTTTGTTCCCTTGCTTGCACTGTGTGCTTTAATGTGCACAAGTTAAGCCTTGGCATATCCATTGCTGCAGGTGAGTGTTGCAGAGTACGTGCAAGTAGTTATCATCACCAAGTGTTACTCACTTGGCAGTGCTGGTTTTTTTGTGGACCACAATTATTCCCTTAGTTTCACCTCAACATTTTTATTTTGCCGTTGCATCATCAGCCAGCTTTTTTTCAGTGTATGTCATCAGGATTTTGACACCTTTGTATACACACTGTATAAAGCAACTTCATGTTATGTTCTGCATTCATTTTAGCGCTTGATGGGGGAATACCATCATGGGTGTAATAGTGACATCAGCCTGAGGCTCATTAAAATAAATGCCATCCGAAGTCAAGCTCCAGCAGCCTGCATAAGCCTGTAATAAGCTTATATGGGGGTGGTTAATCCCCATTGTGGTTTGGTATAATGTCATAATAAAAAAGTGACATCAGGGAAAGGGCAGAAGGGGCCATAAATGTGCTCAGCAGGGTGGCCAAGGGCTCCTGACATCCCTCCTCCTTAAGCAACAGCGTGAGCAGAGCTAAGCAGGTCTGGATTACGATGGAAGGTGACTGAAAATGGCTCTTCTGTTAACTGAGACAGAACTACAGAGCCATAAATATCGCGGGGTGGCTTTCCTCGGTGATGCATCATGGATGTGCACAGGCACACAGAAGGTGTGGAGCAACATGTGGCTCTGCACTGCCTTGCTTCCCAATGAAGGGTACAGCTTCACTGGACCTTGCAGGCTCTATTCTCCCAAGGAAACATCAGGACTCCTAGTTTACACCCCAAAGCTCCTAATTTGTTGCCTGTATCCAAAGGTTTGGATGAGAAGGGTCAGCAGGCAGCAGGGCGCCATCACTCCGCAGAGCAGGGGCACCCAGGGCACCCTCCTCATGGGTTGGTACTGAGCAGGACCAGAGCTCAGGCTTCCTGCTCCCCAGGGATGAATGCCAGTCACTGAGCCAGCACTGGGAAGGCAGGTGGAAGCTCTAGACAGTGCTTTTGCCTCACACACAGTTGAAGTGGTAGTTACAGTTGTTTTTTCTTGCTCTTCTTTCAGTCAGGGTTAGATTTTCTCTGAAAGAGGAAAAAGCCCTAAATGGCAGCTCTTTGAATTCAGTGTCTGGCATTTTGCCCTTTTTACTCTTTGTCAACAAAATAATATGGGTTTTCAAGTCATGTTTGGGAACCTGGGCACCTGGCTCTTGCTGAGACTTACTTGAGGCAGTGGTTTTTACATCAGGTTTGTGGGACAAGAGTTACAGACTTGGCTGCCTCCAGTTAGATCCCTGATAGCCTGAATTCACAGGGTAAAAATTGTCTGATAATTCTCAGGTTCTGATTGTTGGTCAGGTTCTGTGTTGGAGGACAGAGACCTGTGCAGACATGGTTTAAGATACAATTTTCTGATGGTTTGTGCTATCCTCTAGCAACAGCTTGATTCAGTTTGCTTCATCAGGAGAGTTAATATTTTTAACAATGCTTAGCATTGACTGTTTTTTCATGCCAGTGAAACAGGAGGGGATACAGAACAAGTGATGCTGAAAGCCATTACCAGCACCACTATCAACAAAGATTTCTCCTGAGCCATGAAAAACTAGGAGAAGAAAGCTGTAAGGCTCAAATATCTTCCAGCCTAAATGTATGTACAAGGCCTGCCACCAAAGGTGATAAACCTAATATTTAGCTCAGGTTGCTTGGCCTAAAGACACATTTTATAAGGAGAGGAAAGAGTGACTAGTTCAGCACATTGGGGCTGACACTGGTCAAACACTGTCAAGGTTTGGTCTTTTTGTAGGCTGAGGTTGCTTCGTTGAGTCATTTGAACTCCACCAGTTTCCCATGCTAAGATCAGTGCTGTAACACCTGTGAATGTTTTGGTTTATCTTTTATATATATATATATATATATATAGTTTCGTTCCTTTTTTTGTTTTGAATGTGTGGTAAAACATATTTGAAATTTGTATAATTTAAGAAATCTATTCATAATTTGTTTGAACAGTTGGTATATTTTTCCAGAGCTAGAATTAGCTAAAGTTAGATATTTGCTTTCTTAGGACCCAGCAATGGACCAGCACGGCTTCCAAGTTGCAGATGCATGTGTTCGTGCCTGCAACTGTAGCTGAATGCTGGTTAACCTCACGTGCAGAATTCTGGTGTGAATTGGAGTTTCCTGTCAGGAATATGTCTCACAGGGTCAGATTGAATCCTGTAAATTGAGTAAGAACTCAGTCAGAAAGAGGAAAAGAGAATTTGCTGCCATTTGAACCTGTGCAATACCAGCAGAAAAGTGCTTGAGCAGGCGCGCAGTCTCTCTGCACAGTGCAGCAGTGTGGAAAACAGGCCTGGCTCTACGTGGATTTGTAAGCAGTGGCACATGTCACACAGGATTAAGGACTCCTGGAAGGACACGCAATTTGTGGTGCTGCTCCCATTCTCCCTCCCAGCCGCCCTCAGTTCCCTGCTGGCCTCCTGCCTCCTGTGTAAAACTGCAGCTGAAATGGAGAAATGGGATGGGTGGCAGCATGCCAGCTGCCTGGGCATCAAGCGCCGCTTATCTCTCTGACGGACACCCTGCCGTCCATCCCCGGGGGTGATTCACTTCTTCAGGCACTCGTGCCTCCTGTAGCTCAAAGAACTTACTCCTGGACAAATCTGTGCAAATACTGATATGACTGCCTTGTTTTACATCAGCCCTTTTGAAGGTGGGCTTTTTTGTGTAGGCAGGTTGGCGGCTGATTTGGCACTGCCATTACAACTTTTTTGACTAGAAAGATGTGAGTAGAAGTAGTTTTTGCTTCTTCTGTCCTAAGCTGTTAAAGTATCTGCTCTAGGAAGAAAAGCATTTGGAAATGCTTTGGAAAGTTAAAGTTGTGATCTGGGCTCTTAGCGCTGTTGAAAACCAAGAAAACACTTTGTCAAGAGGTGTTGAAATGATTATTTATTTCCACTTTGCTGGGTTTAATTTACAGCTGTTTTTGCGACTTTCAGTGGAAATCAGATTAATTAACTTTAATCTGAAACTGTTGTCTAAATACTCAATGACCTAATTCATTAGCTGTATTTTGTCAGAATTTGCTAAAAAATGCCAGCAATGATTTTGCACATAGTGAAAAGCATAGAATTACATTGTCATAGGAAATACTGAAACTGTTGACAGTTTTTCACAAAGAATTTCTGTGCTTATTTAAAGACCAATTTTGGGGAAAAAACTTTCTATGAAAAATATTGATGTTGGATATTTGAATGAATTCACTTATTTGGCAGTAAAACTGGTCTAAGTCAATAAGAGTGTATAATAAGTGTTGTGACTTTTCATTTCAGTAAGATTTTTGATACTGTCTTATATGATATTTTTTATAACCAGAGGATGGGGAAATATGGTCTGAATGAAACTATCACAAGGAGTTGATGCATAACTAATTAAAAAAGAAAAGCTGCATTCAAAAAAGAGTTATCCAAGTTTAGTTATCATACCAGGGAGATATTGCAAGTGAGGTCCCTGAGGTCAGTTCTCTGTCACTTCTATTCACTATTTCCATTAGTGAGCTGGACGATGTAGTAGTATTTATGAAATGTGTGCGTGACACCAGGAGCTTGCAGGCTGTTTGTAGGACGTGATCAGAATTAAAAATTATGTTGGAAAATGGAAGTAATGGTGCAAAACAGTAAAATAGGAGCCAGTAAGATTTGTGCTAGCGGAAGAAGGAACCAAAGAAAAAATATAAAGTGGTTTTTCAGTTTTATTGCAGAAAAATGTGAAAGGTGACAGGTTGAAAGGCAAACTAAGTGAATCATCAACACACTATGACTGTTTGAAAAAAAGGGTCATCTGAGTGATATTAGCAGAGGTGAAGTGTGTAAGATCAGAAGATTATTACTTCTTCCCAAATTATGCTGGTGAAGCTTCAGCAGGAATACTTTGCTTTAGTTTTGGGCACTGAATACTGGAGCTGGCAGACAAGCTGAATATGGTTCAGGGAACAGCAGTGGGCATGACAAGAGATTTGGAAACCTATGAAACATGTGCAAGGGATTGGAATTGTTACTGTAGAAGAGGTAAGGATTGGGAGACACAATAGGGATGCTCAATAATGCATAGGTTTTTACAGAAAGGAAGAAGTTAGGCAGCTCCGTTTGGCATGCCCATGTGATTTCATTACAAAGCTTGTCTATTATTTTTTCTCTCTCTCTCATGGAAAAGCTTAGTTTTATCTTACAGCAGTGTGATGGAACAAAATATAAGTTCTTCTGGATCTATTTAAATTAGATGATCATATATTTCCTTTCTTTCTCTTTGTTGTGCGTACTATTATTAGTTGCCTTTTTCTTCCTCTAAAATAGCATCTGTAAGACTCAGATCAGTGTTGGTGCATAAAAACCATTCTTTGAGAGGAAAATTGCAGTGAAAATGTTTTATTCATTATCTCCTCTGTCATAAATCTCTAACTGGAGCAAAAATCTTGACCCTGAATCTTTCTCCAGAACTCATGAGCCCATGGCTATTCAGTTTTAATTGTGCTGCTCCAGTGATTTATGGCATGACCTTGGGTAAATTGAACCTCCACCTCAATTTCCCTGTCTTTAGCTGAAGATACTAATATTTCTCTTGTGGACAGCCTGAGAGATAATCTGTGTAAGACTGCCTTGACAATGTCCAGTCCTCAAGCATAATCTTAAAAGTTTAGCTGTCACCTACCTATGACTCAGTAGTTGAAAGTCTGTATTTATGGTGGGACTAAGTTTTGAGGGTTTGGGGTTTTTAAAGTACTTCTGTAAAATCATGTTTTTCAGTCTTATGGCTTGGAAAGGCTATTTTGATTATTTTATTTTTGGGGCTGGCACTATCAGGCATCAGAGGAAAAACCTCTGGGAAAGGCCTTTCTAAAGGTGGATTACTCAATTGTAGTTGGACAGTGTAACTTATTACAATACACTCTGCTGGCAGCTAATATAGTAGAGCAAGCCCCACTGGAGCTCCAAAAATCGGGGATGGGAGTCTGGCCAGAAAAACTGAAAGCCTTGAAGTATGTTTCATGGCAAGGAAAGAGAGGTTACTTTTCCCCTCAGGTTTCTTGCATTCAAAAGTGATAATTACCACCAAAACAGAGAGAGAAGATAGATGCTGGATAAGATGGCAAGGAAAGGGCCCAGGCTTCTGTCCGCTACAAACAGGAATGCCTGCCCAGCACATAGGATGGTGTCTTGATTTGAAAACAAAACAGAAATGTGTTAAAAACTAGTTGAGGAGACCCGGCTTATTTTCCATAACATGAGATAATAATGTCATATCAATAGATAGAGGGGGTCACGCTGCAAATCCAGTATTTATCTCAATTGTAAGCACTCTTACATTAAGGAGTGGAAGTGTCTTTACTTTGAAACAGGACTAATAAAGGCTGGCACCACTTAGGCTTTTGAAAAATAGGCAGACTTACATGATGATAGTAGGTAGAGGAAGGTATTCCTGGTGGGTCCTGACCTATGCACCTTCATTTCATTAATTCATTGAGCCATCTGTTTAAACTAAAATAAATACTGTGGTACAGCTGGAAATGTCTCACTGTTGAAGAACTTGGCCTTTTCCCTGTCCATTTCTCTTCTTTTGTGATCTCAATCAGTGAATGGTTTGTAATGTTCTCACATTTTTTCTTCGTGGTCAACCCTTTCTCCACACCTCAGAATTAATAAAATTTCTGTTCAGGAAATTAGGTGCTCGGTGAATGCAACCATTTGGTGGAAAGGAGGGAAATAATAGTCAGGAAATTAACTACACCACATTTTGGTTGTGTTATTTTCCCTACCCTTTCCCATTCCCACAAACCCTCTGAAAGCACTGAATCTACTCGAAGTATTAGTCTGAGAAATCACTTTTTGCTTGCAGTGTTTTCTTTAGTTTCATGCTACACAGAGTACATGTGGATTTTATGGCACATACATTGAATAATCCCACCAGCCTTTCAAATAATTTGGGTTTTGGTGTCAAATGATGGAAGCTGGACATTTTTTCTAAAGGGGTTGGTGATGCACAGCTGAGTGCACACAATCAGTGCCTTTAATTGTCCACAGTGTGCTGCACGCTTGTCCCTGAGAAGGCTCCAAAAGCTGTAGGAGCAGCTTTAGGGGCAACTTTCATCTCACACCCCTTACCCAGACTGAGCCCCTGTCAACTTCAAAATGTGGAAGTTCTGCAAATGGAGCTGTTTATGGGCTTCACTGCTGGGCAAGTCTCTCTGGAGTCCTTCGGAGGTGCTGGGCTTCCCTGCTCTGGAATACCCTGACAAGGACTCCAATTCACCCTTTCTTGAGTTTGGGCAGCTGGACTTCAGAGGGTCTAAACCAGAAGGAGCCCCAGGAGGCTGAGCCTGAGCAGCGCTGGCCCCTTGCCCAGCTCTGTGCATGCACAGCCCTGCCAGGGTGCTCCCTTGTGCTGCCACGGCCACAGAGTTAAACTGCAACTTCAGAGCCTGGCTTCTCAGCCACTGGTGCCTCGTGTAGGTCATGTTGGCAGCACCTATTGTTCTGGAGCATTTGAAGGGCATCCAAGTTTTGGCATCATTAGATTATTGCCATGGTGCTCTGGCTGCAGATCCTGTACAATAAAAGGGGTTTTACTTTAGGTTCAATCACTATTAGCTGTTATCTGCAGCTTTCATCTAGTCTCCATTAATGAAAGAACAAATAATTCCAGGGACTAAATAGATGTTTGGCCATTCAAATATATGCAAAGTGATACGATTTATAAATGGGAGGAAGTTGTTTTGCAAGCCTAGAATTCCATTTGCCGTGGAATTTCAATTTAACAGTGTGAATCCAGTTAAATCCTGAAATACTATACTTAAGAGAACAAGTTTTGTCATACTTCGGCTCCCTTTCAGCTGAAGGCTCTTAGTGGCTGATATTTCTAAATCCCATTCCATTTCATTAGAAGGTAATTATCTGTTAATACTAACATGGCTGCAAAGAGGAAAACATCAAGCTATTCTCCATGATTTTGCTGATTAAAAAAGAAGGAATAGGCTTGAACTGCAGTGAGGAAGATTCAGGTAAGATTTTGAGAAAACATTGTGTGAGGAAGAGAGACGTCTGAAGAAATGGGCATCACCACCACCAAACAGTGTTTTCTATTTTTATAGCCAAGAGAATATCCAAGACTTGCTGTTGAAATCTCCTGGCAAGGGAAATGTTTTCCCTTTCACTGAGCCTGCACATGGCATTCTTCAAAGCGAGGGATATAGAAGGCACAACTGGCACAGCCAGGCAAGTTTTACTGCAGCATAGCTGATGATTGCCAAAGGATTGCATCACGGCCCGGCTTTCCAGCAGTTCCAGCCCCGTGGCAGACTTGTAGCTCTTGGGTCTGGAGGCATCGCTTTCCCTGGCGCTGCTCCTGAGGGTCAGAGTGGGCGTTTCACTGAGGGCCAGGAGTGTGACTGCAGCTCAAGAATCCCCAGCTTCGGGCTGGTGAGGTGTTTTGAGCTGGCCTCTTTGAGGTGAATCAGGGAGGGCTCAGCGGCTCGGACACCAGCGCTGAACTCTGCTGTACCAGCACAACCAAGCATTTGTCCCTCATTTTCGCCTCTTTCCTCCCAGACCTGTGCGTCATCCTCTGTTTACCAAAACTGCCTCATTTACAGCTACAGAGGCTTTGGCAGAGGTAAGTCTGGGTTTTGTCAGAGCTGGAGAGCAGCTGCAGAGCATCCTTACGAACTCTCCACACTGAAAGCTGAGGCACCAAAGACTGAAGGTAAAAACAAGCCCAGATGTTGCCTGCCTGTTTGGCTTTTCTGTCCTGCCATCACTCAGCTTTTGGTGGTGGGTAGGAAGCTGTCAGAGTTCGTGACAAATCAGCGGGGCAGTTAATTCTAATTCAAGTTGCTATGGAAAAACTGATGCTGGAGGGAAAAGTAACCTGGACCAAATATACTTTCTGCGAGGCAAGAAACTGCACTGCAAGTGAGGTTACACAAGCACTCAGTGTGTGATTAGAGAAGGGAAAAAAACCCCAGTGCATTTTGAGAGGGGCATTTTGAGGTATCAGGTGATGGCAGCAAGAAACAAGGACCTTTCCCTCTCTGCAGCCACCGTGGTGAGCCTGGTCCTGGAGGGCTGGAGGGACCCTTCACTGACGGGTGGATTCCACGGAGGCTGTCAGAGAACTAAATATACCCTTGTTAATGACAGCCACTTAGCTGGAGAGTGAAAAGGAGGCAAATATGTGTAATACACCAATGGTAATGATGACCATTTTCTTTTTAATGGAAGGAGGTATAAAGAGCAGGAATGAGATGAAAATGAGAAGCAAAACTTAGGCTACATGTAAATGGAAAAATCTTAACATTGGGATTACAGGATCATCTCCTCAGGGTAGTAGCGGAAGCCTGTAGTTTAGAACTCGAACAACCAGACAGAGAAGGAGCACGAGATACCACATTGCAAGGAACAGTCCTGCCTTTTGCACTCGGATTTCCTCATAAGGCTCCTTTGCCACCATTTCTCCTTGAGGATCTGAAGGAATGTTTAATGTCGACGGCTCAGCTTTGGGAATTCTTATCTATCCTCGAAGTCTTATCTTTTATTTCAGTTGTTTAGATTTGCTGACTTCCTGTCTACAGTGCTTATCCAAGTTTATTGTTCAGTTTTACTATCCCTTGCTTAACAATTGCTCCTTTACTCTTGACGGTGCTTCTTGAGTGATTTCTCTGTTTATCTTTACCACCTTGTTCAGGTGTTGGAAGTAACATGCTAACCTTGGAGCTGTCTCGGCAATCCAAAGATGCAGATTTCCCCCATAGATTTGCTGGGTTTTTTTACTTGCATAGCAACCTTTTTATTTGTAGCACAGTTCTGAACTAGACGTGATTCTTGTGTTTCTCTGCTCATGTAGTTTTATTCTTGTTCGGATAGCTTTTGGGGTTTTTTTGATTGGTTGTTTTTTCTCTCTGATCCTTTCTAGGCAAAAAAAGGGTTAATTAGCCTCAGTAAAACATTGACAGTCACCAGGGACTGCTGCAACTGAGATGAAAAACAAGACTGCACCTGTATGCTGGTAATTTCAGATAGATTCTGGTCAACTATTTTTCTCTCCTGCTTTGTTCTGCCAGCTGCCTCAGTGCTTTGGATGCAGGTGGAAGGATGGACTTTGCTATCTATAAAAAAATTAAATGGTGAAGACCAACTTCCGCCTCACCTCCCCAGGGATCAAAGTGATTGCCACGGAACATGGCAAAGAAGGAAGCAGGCTGCACGTGGTCTCCATGTGAAAGAAATAGTCTGAGACAGATTTTTCCCTTTTTGCCTCCCTCCTTTTTTCTTTCTCTTTATTTTTTTGGAAGAGACAGTGAAAGCATGGAAGGAATCCCAAATGGACTGACCATTACTGAAGGGACAAGCCACCACTGTATAGAACACACCCTGCAATATCATTACTGCAGTTCCTCGATAGAGGAACTGTTGCAGCTCCTCCAATAATCCAAAGAAAGGCAAAAGATTGCTTGGGAGCTCTGGCTGTATGTCTTGATGTGTGCTTATGAAAGAAGCCCTGTAGATTTATGTCATAATCTGCCCGTGTATGATGAAAATGAGTAGTCCCTCCTGCTGGGAAGGTGCCTTCGCTGCCTGTTGCGAGCAGCAGAAAACTCATGGACTCTCTGAAGGTGCAAGAACTATTCTTACAACAATATTTTACTATTAAATAAATCTCCCAGCAGCAAATTCTGCTTGACACAATAGGAACTTTCTGGGGTTGAGCTATGCTGTGTCCTACAGTCAGGCTTTCCGTGGCGTTTTTGGCTGGTGCTGTGATAGAAATGAACAACAGGTAAATAGCAGTAATAAGATCTGAGATATTTAAATGTGAGTGGAACATAAGACTTGCAGGATAACAGTCTCCATGAAAGGGCTTTCTGCAGGGGGAAAACCCCAAAATATCCATTGGAAGAGTTAAAGAGTTATGCACTGTTGGTGTGGGTTTCGAAAATACTGTCAGAAGGAAAAGACATCTGATTTTTTCCCTCTTTTTTTAGTGATATGAACAGATGCTTAACTTAGGTTGTTTTCTCAGGTTGTTGTTTTACATCACTGCTCTACAAGTCCACGCCTTCGAAGTGCCATGAAAAAAAAGAAGAGGAAAAAAATAGAGAAGTTGCTAAATGGAGATCAGTGAGTTACAGCAGCTGAAATTAACCCACATGCATATTGCAATGAAGTGTGTGGGGACTTCGGAGGAGGTAGCTGGGTTGGGTTTGTGTAATTTTATTTTGAGCTGCCTATGACCTTCTAATGCTAATCTGTCTTTAAACAGTGTATATTTATATGTATAACATACAAATACAAAATAACACTTGGTATTAAGAAAGATTAACCAAATCTTACATGTCAGGGCATGCAGTACCCCAAAAGGAATGTCTTTGTATCCTCTCCACCACTGCAGAAAATACTCACCTGATTTGCAGATAGTTCTTGCCTGTCCCTACAGCACCAGGTACCACCACCTGCAGTGTGTGTGAGGCAAAACAGGATAATAGCTGGATGGAAGATCTTACCTGCTTTAGTATATACACAGTGTGCTCCTGTGCCTCTGTGCTGTCTGGGCTTTCTGACATGAGGTGTCAAGGCCACCCTTAGCTTTGTGTAGGAAATCTTGCCAGTACTCGTTTTGCACCACCACTTTCAGATGCAGTCATGGGACAACACTTTGTCCCACGTGTGTCATGCAATTAGTGAATGCTCCTGACCTGTGATTGCCCAAGGGTGCAAGTGAGGTTGTGCTTTCTGCTGCAGAGAAAATCAAAGTCTGTAATATCTTTACATAAGTTCAACCATTGATCTAAGGAGCTGTATCAGGTAGTCTAATAAAAATATTGCTCTCCTTGTAAACCTTGTCTGACTCTGTAGTAAATGAGTTACTTTTCCTGATAGCTGATGAGAATTTGCTTGGTGCTTGAATGGGCTTCTGAACTTTCTATCCACATTCTGCAGTTTTATCTTATGTTTTGCAGAATATTGGCATCATTAAGATAAATGACTCTCTATTTCTCTTTGGTATGGAGAGTTACATAAAGCAGTTATGATCCTGTTCATAGGATGCCTTGTTTTACATACAGATACATTTCTAATAGTTAATTTTGTCTTATAGAGGATGAATTTAAGGTTATCTTTAGAGTCTGCATTTTTTACCAGAGGTGCTATTTGTAAATAGGCATTTTTATGCTGTTGTGAGCTCCTATTTGACACAATTTTCAAGTTATTTTGAGTTGTTTTCCAGTGCAGACACGTGTCAGGTGTAAGTGCTATAGTCAGTGCAAAATGGTGGAGCTGAAACCTGAAATATTCTAATCTGTCAGCAAATAGTGGTAACAGGAAAGTGAATACTCATTGCTTGAACAAATGAGCAAGTTTTTACCTCAAATGGACTGAGCCTGAAAGGCAAGTGTGATTTCCTGAAGAGAACTCCCTTTTTAGATGCACAAACTTTGGATGGACCCAGGAGAAGGCCCGAGCTGGATGCTATGTTGTTTTGCTGCTGGCCTTTCCCTTGGGTTTAGCCCATGTTGGCTGGGTGGGGTTGTATGTGGGGATGGGCTGGGAATGGCATCTAATGGCATGTGTTTTGTAGTGTGAATGCAGAAATGTTCTTGGCAGGCAGGTGGTACTGGACATGTCTGATGATGAGGGGGGGTTTGATACTCCACCTACTGAGCACGTTAATGGATTCCCTAATTCAGGCCTTTGCGCTTTACACATTTTAGTGTCTCCCATGAAATATTAGGATTTTTTTCTTGGCAGAAATCCCAGAGCTACTAATGTCATCCTTGCCACACTGAAAAATGCAAACGGACCATTCAGTCTTGGATCCCTGCAGAAACTTACACAAGACTTTTTGCGTGATGAAATACTTAGTTACCATACTGCAACAAAACCGTGCTCAACAGTAATAACCAAATCCATGGGAGTGAATGAATGCCACAATGCTGATTTTCAAAAGTAGAAATTACACAATGAATCTTGACATTGACTTAACATAAAGGGAATGCCATAGCTCTTTGAATCCTAAAATAAGATTAAATGAAGGTGTCATATCACTTTCCCTGCCAAAGGTTTGTTTTGACTGTCAGAAGACGGTAGTGCACAGCCATTACATTTTTTTTGTTTAACAGTACTCACCTCTGAGGCCTTCCTTCGTGTGGGAAAGGTATGTATGTCTAAGTGATAGGAAGCTGTATTTTCTTTCAGGCCCAAAGTACAGAGGTTTCTGAAGTACTGAAACAGTACAGAAGTGCTGAAACAGCATAGGTGTTTCTGAAGAGGTTTCAGAGATCTCATCCCTATCTTTGCTCTAGCTGCAGTTCTCTTGTAATGCTATTGAGCTGTTCCAGTAGCCTTAATATGATCAGATATGAATATGAGGAATAAATGCTGATCTTCATGATGAAGTCAGTGTCTAAAATATAAATAAGTGTGGTTAGTGAAGCTTTGCCTGTATTAATATGGTTGTTCACTTTACCAGTGCTTAACGCAGAAGGGCATTCTGCATATCTGTTTAGTAAAGGCATTTGCATCTTTTCAATTACTTTGCTTAAATGTAAACTATTGGTGTCAAATGTTGCCCATCTTTTGAATAATCAAAAGGTAAAAATTATCATTTAAAGTATAAATTAAAAGATCATTAAGGCTTGGGAGTGCAGTACTTCAAAGTTAGGGGAGTCAGAACTGAGGTTTGACATGCAATTAATTCACCCTCCCCTCACTCCCCACTTTTCTGTATATTCATTACAACACTAATCTTAATTACACAGTCGCGTTTATGTGTGTGCACACATTCATACACACATTTACATCTGGCTCCTAGCCAGTAATTCCCATTGCTTCCAACTCGCCTTTACACCCACCTTGCTCTGCGTCCCTCTGCATCGGTGTGGTTAGGTAACCTCGTCCTTGCCGTGCAACAGGCTTAGTGCAGAGCAGCAGGAGAACCCTGAGAGACCCACGCAGCTCAGCTCAGCCCCTGTGACATTGCACCGGCCCCTGCAGCACAGAGCAGGGCAGTAGGTGACCGAGTGCAGCCCTTTACCCTCAGAGGGGTGGTGTGTCCTGCCCAGGAGGGGAACTGCCAAACTGAGGTGAGCGCCTGCTGCTCCTGCGCTGAATGAAATGCTCAGAGGCCATGACTTGGTCAAGTTTGTACGAATCCTCACAGGAATAAGAGTCACAAATTGCACTCCTGCCTAAAGTTTTGAATCCCTGATCCACAGTGTAAATCCAGGAGAGTTTCTTAATTGAAACTAATATAAGAATATTTAAACTGGTTATTATGGTTTGAGACAAAATGACGGTGGGGAACCTAAATGGGTTTTTAATCACAGTATATGCAATGCAAAGCAAAAAGTCAGTTAAAGTTCACAGACTTATGCTATGCTAACTAGACCTACCAGGGCAAGGAAAAACGAGTTTTCCTCAACCTCATTCTCAGAAAGGGCTGAACCGTTTTTGCTACAACTTTTTTTTTCTTCGATATTTCTCTTTATTTATTTTCCATTCTAGAGTGTGTGCTCTAGTCATTCTCCTACCTGTGGTTAGTGTTACTCAAGGAAGACACACTGTAACTGAAACTCTGAGTTCCCTCCAGCTAGTCCAGTGCCACCTCAGTTGTCTGAGAATCCTGAAAATAGCTAAAAATAAACATGTTTTTCAAAGTGGACAAGGCTGCCTTTTTAAAATCAGAACAAAAAATCTTAGCTAAGAAGAGTCTGGGTTTTCATCAGAACCAGGCACGTGACCGGCTACCCTGAAATGTGGTGATAATGTATGTAAATATTTTTCTACTGAAGAGCATTCACCAGGTACATTTTTGGCTGAATATCAGCAATTTTGTGGTGGGAGATGATTGTGCAAGGCGTATGAAGATGCAAATGGTTCAGTCTTCCCTGTGTGTAGAAGAAACTTCTGATTGAAGTGTCATGTCTGGAGTACAAGTTCTGATTTTTTTTAAATCTTAAGCAGTAATTTGCTCAAGCCTAAAATAATCAGGGCTCAGACTATTCATGTTTTGCAATATTTTTAGCAGCCAATAAGTAATCAGTGTGTCTTTTTTTGCACTTTTCAACCTTGATGAACAATTCTGAAAAATAAAGCTGTGTCATAGATTACATCAGTCCCAATGAAAATGCAGCAGTTGTGCAGCCCAGAAAGCTGTGGGTTCCCTGGTGCTCAAACCATGGTGGGAGGCCAGACATTCACAGGATGTCCTGGAGCCTACGATTTTTTCAGTCAGACTTTCTAAGTCCTCCTGAAGAAGATGGCTGCGACACAAGTTGACCAAGCATGTTGTCCGATCAGCATGGACAGCTGTGGCTTTAAACAATGGCAGCCATTGTTGGGTCGATTTTAAAGTAGGTCCTTAAAGTTAATGTGATTATGCAAATGTTGCCCTAACTACCATGGCTGTCTTATATCCTTCACAAATGGGTGCATTGTCACTTTTCATTATGTGCATACAGCCCTGGTGGTTTGGTGGTATCATTGTATCTCTTGGAAATGGACCATGTAAAGGCCATTCACTGTTGGCACCGCATTGTGCTCTTCCCCAGGCAGACCAACCTTGACCCACAAATGAGGGTGGTAGAGATTTTCAGGCTGAAACCTGTGTGTGTTATTCACATGATTAGTCCCATTGACTTGGCTGGAAACTCTTGCAGCAGGCATGGCAGAATTAGGTTAAAATACTGTTGTGAATTTAAGTCCAGTCCACTCTAAACCACAACGTATCTAGACTAACCTCTGACAACCTTACTTCTAAGATAAAAGGATTTCTGTTAAATCACTTGCAGCATAAATTGAAAAAATAACACATTATTCATTGGGGAAAAAACTTCTAACATGTCAGACAATTTCTGGGTATGGTTTTTTTCCATGGTGTCTTTATGATTACTATTATTAATTTGATTTTAATAATGAAATGCCCTTTTACGGAAATCTGTGATCACAAACAAGGAAGCTGAGAAATCTCAGGATCTGTGTGTTCTGGAAGGTGGCAGATTTCAGACGACTCATCAGTTGGGGGACATGAGTGATTTCAGACTCTTGGTTGCTTTGCTTTCAATGAAAACCAGTGACTTGCAGTTTCAGTTCTCATCACAGAGGACGTTCTCACAGCAATCTCTTGTTTGGATGGTTTTCTCTTTTTCTGAGCGCGGAGTCTGATGTTTGTCTGAGTTCTGTCCTTTGTGATTTTTTGTTCTGGTGGACAAGAGTCTCCATAGTGCAAGCACATGACACACAGCCCGTGATAGATTCAGACTGCTGGTTGGGATTTGGGCCTGCTCGGTAAAACAACCTTCCTTTATTTCTAACAGAATAAATAATATGTATATGACATATATAACCAAAAGAGATTTGCATGCACTTACTTAACATAAGTAAATGTAAGGAAAAATCATCACCTGCCAGGGAAGTCCTTTGCTGACTTGCAGCAGCTCTGTTGTGAACACAAACTTCCTCAGGAGATTCAAGTTCTTGGAAACTTCAAGGGCAGCACACTCTCTTGCTTGGTTGTGTTATTCCACATGCAGCTTCTCAAAACATCCTCATCCCTGCGACACCTGAACACTGCTCCAGAACTAGCATGACCTTGGCCAGCCTGTGTGTACAGTCAAGAGAAATCTGGTCAGTCCAAACCTACACAAGAAGCAGTTGGGCTCTCCTTCTTTCGCAGAGCCCAGTTCTACTGGAAAGGTTGGATTAGGGTGTGGAAACCTGCTTCAGTACAGTAAGGCTGAAGCTGCAGCACCCTCAGCATTGTCTTCAAGAGAGTACAGAGCCACCTTTGGGACATTGAGCCTTCTGGAAAACTTCCTGTTCTCTAGAGCAAAGTGGATTTCTGTTATTGGAAATCCTTTGGAAAAAGTTATGGGTGTTAAAGAGGAAATAAGAGCTTTTATCACTGACAGGAAGGCAAGCCACGGTATCAAATAAATTTCCACATTCACTCTGTTCAAGCTGTCACATAAAAACCAAGTTGCTCCATTGATCAACTGCCAGAGAGGATGTAACAAGTAGGTTTTGGATGTCAGACAGACAGCACAGCAAAACTTGGAAGCGACAACAAGGAGGGGGGACTGCTGGCATAATCCAGCATCTTATTTTAATCATCATGCTTGCTGCTTTGTGATGCCTGTGGCAAAATTGTGTTGCAGATGTGTGTCGGGTTCAGTCCGCCCTGATCATGCTGGGTCTGGCTCTGAGATCCGAACAGTAGCTGCTCCAGCTGGCTGCAATGAAGGCTTGTACTAGAAAGCCCCGGGTTTCAGAGAAGTGATGGAGGAGTGTCTATCACGTCGGTTCTGTAGCTTATCACCATATAAACTGCATTTGTAATTTGCATTTGTTACGGGTTTTCTGTTAAAGGATGTGGCCACAAATCAGAGGTTGGCAAGGAAAGGATTTCTCTAACCTCTTTGATTAAAGAAAATTAAGGCTGTTCCTGTGTTAGTGGTAACTCAGGAGGGGAGCCTGTGAATTGCTGCTCCTGGACTGCCACCATGGGACCTTCATGGGGCAGCAGGAGAACCCATCCCCTTCCTGGGCAGGTGGGCAGCTGCTGAGAGGGTGCCAAAGCTGGGTGTAACATGGCCTGTCTTGCCTATTCCTGGTGGGCCTTCCAGCTAGGGGCAAATCACCTCCAGTGAAAGGCTTTTGTGTACCTCCCTGACTGGAGGATGTTACTCGAGATACAACCAGAGCTTGCTTTTCAGTGAAGATGATCCTGAACCTGGGGATACCAAGAGCACCACTGTGAGTGTGTGGGACCTCTGCTGAGTGGGAGTGGCAGGAGCACATCTGCCATGGGTAGGGAAATGATCCATGTCCTTAGTCCTGGCCAAGTGTGGGCTTGGGTTCACTGCTGTTGTGGAGACCAGTGACTTTTATCAATCTATTTGCAGCAGTGTTTGGGCCTGATCCCACTTTGGTGAAACAGAGATTAAGTAAGTAGGGGTGCAGAGGGGATGGCCAGTATGAGCAGAGCAGAAAAGAAAAGCAAAGTATAATATCTTTTCTTTATTATTTCACTGAAAGGTATTTTAGGCCTTTGACTGCAGCAAACCACAGCTGTTTCTCAGTTTATTTCTTTGGTGCAGGAAGGCTTGGCTGGGCAGGTAGCAGCTCTAACCTCTTGCAGATTTCCATTTCCCTGCTGGCAGCACAGGCTAGCAGCACCTTTATCTGCACAGGAAGGCTGAGCCAGCACCTCAGAGGTCTCTGCCTTGAGCTGGTAGGAACACAGATACCAAAAACCCATTACTGAAATAATGATAGCCTCCCTGCACCTTCAGATAACTCCTGTGCTGATGTACGCAGATGAGAGAGTTAATGAAACATGAGAGAGGCAGCAGGCAGGAAAGCACACCTGCAGGCACCCCTTCAAGGCTCTCTGGGGGCTGACTCTATCAGGAGGGCCACGGCAGGCTTGCAGCTGGGCTGGCAGGAACTGGGAGATGCAGAGGTGGTCTCTATGGTTAGTATAGAAACCTGTCTGGGGACAGCTTCCTGAAACTTTCTTCTTTGTCTTCTTCGCTTCTCTGACAGATGTGTGCACAGAGCGCGTCTTGGAGCTGTCGTGATGGGTGGTGACGGGTAGTGATTGAATCAAGCAGTAGAAGTTGTTTTCCCCATGAAACAAAATTTCCTCGGCTGTGAGTTGAGCTAGGCTGTAAATGTGGATCTGCACAGTCTGAGAAGTGGAGGCTGTTTTACAAAACAATTAAGAAGTCAGCAATTATTCTGATACCCAAATGGACTGGAAAAATGCCTTCTAGAAACGTCATGTATCAAGAGTGATTGTAAAAAACAGAAACAAACTCAACGACCTGATCACCAATAATTTATGGAAAAGTAATAGCAGAGTGAATACATTTTGCAGCCCTTAACAATGAACTGTATAACCATTGCCAGCTTGTAAACACAGCTGAAGACAGAATTTGGACCTCTCTGGTCTACCTTCGTTATTTCACCTCCATCAGTCACTGAGAGCAAAAAAGTCACAAACAAGTTTATGCTGGTAGCAGGGTCTTCAGTGAAGACTGCTGAGACATCAAAGTCAAGTTCAAAGAAGAGAGGCAAACAAAGGGAACAAGTGCATTTGGTCAGGAAACATGACTTCCTTTTGAATTAAGACATTAGACTGGAGACTGAAAGATGTGACCAAGGTCTTTCCTTGGCCACCCACGCAGAACTCCACCATTGCTCCTGAGCAACATCTGGGCTCTTGACTGACTCTGCTAGAAAACAAGGTCGCAGGCAAAATGCAGACCAGTGCCTCAAAACCATTCTCTCCCAAACTGAAATTTTTTTGACATGCACCTTCAACACAAAACAAATCAACAACCAACAAACCCCCCCCCCCCAAATGCTTACACACTTTAAATAGATTTCTAGGAACAAGCCTTTTGTTCTGTGCTTTGCCATCACACCTGTCTCAGATCAGGAATGAGGTAAAAATACAATTAAATGTGGCAGGAGTAAGAAGAGGTGATGATCATGATGTTCCAGTCACAATCTTACAGAAACATCCTTTGCTTATGTGCCTGCCTGTGTGGGCTTGAGGGAGGGCTGATTGCCATTGACTTAGCTGGCACAGATAAGGATCAAGATTACAAATATGGAAAAAAATCCTTCTGGCTTTTTTGAAGGATCACTCATGCTACAGAATATTCAGTGTTGTGCTTGCTCTCTGCTTTACCCTCAGCAGATTTATTTTGGCTCCTAACTACAAAGTCTGGCTCTTTCATTCGAGCTCTAATATTTTTTCCCATACCAATTCAAGCTCTGGCCCTTTTTCAGTTTAGGCTTATAGCTGTCACATGGACCTGTGGGAGTTGAATCCCGAGGATTCCTGGCATAGAAAGCTGAAGAATGACAGGGAATTAGCTGGGAAACACCTCACACTCTGGTATTTTCCTTTATTTTTTGCCCTGGCTCCTTTGCCTCTTCATTTTTAATTAGTGGCACATGCTGAAATGATAATTTAAATTCTTCTCAGAAATCAAAAGAATTCCCACTGACAACACCATTAAGTTATAATTACGGAGAAGAAAAAGTTTAATAGGATTTTGAGCCAAACATCTACTCTCCATTAACAGAGAACTTGACTGAACCTGCTTTCCTTTCATTTTGGTAGGTTACTCCAGGTTTAAATGGGTCCAGGATGGCCATACACCTGTGCAAAGGGCCACTGCTAGGTCAGGTTGCTGTCACCAAGACCATTTACACAGACCTATCTCAGGATAGCTCTTGCCTGACCAGGTCAAGACGGAATTTACCAGAGAGGTGGGACTCCTCTTGGACCTCTGAAGGATGTGTATTTCAGACAGTGAAGAGAGCACGGTCACATGGGAATATTTGCGTGAGAAAGATGTGTAGGAGGTGGCACTTTGCTGTAAAGGAAATGTAGACACTACTGGTGGAGGGAAAATAATCAGCTTCCTGGGTCTAGCATCCAAAGAAAGCCTCTTCCTTTGCCCATGCTGGGCACCACATGTGTGCAGAAACATATGCAAATCTGCCTGAATCTACTGAGTGCTTTGCATTTTCAGTGAAACGAGAAAGGGGGAAAAGAAACATTTTCCTCTGTATTAGTTCTAAGAGTGTCCATCAAGAAGACAATTATTATAAGAGTTTTACATCTTTAAAATGGATTTTAAAGCAACTGAGAGTGTAGGGGAAAAAAAGCCCACTCCTTTTGCTGGGCACCTGCAGGCTGAGCTTCCATGGTTCCGAGCACTGGGATAATGGTCTGTTTAAACTCAGTCAGGATCAGTGCAGTTACCGCTGGAGCGGTACAAGGCAGGAGCTTTGCCTTGAAGTCCTGTTGTAAGCTTGGCATTTCTTTTTCCTTTTTTTTCTTTTAAAGCTCTAACACGTTGCCTAAGCTGTGTGGCACGCCTCAAGGCAGGCCTTTCCCTCTTCCCACGTTGCACGCCACCGAGTCCCACAGGGCACTCTCATCTTGCACAAGTGTTTTTATGGCGTGAGCCCACAGCTCCGGCACAGGCAAGGGCTCCCGCAGACTTCCCCTTCTCCGTAATCCATGCCCGGCCCCAGGGTCCTGCCTGTGGTAACCGCTGAGAAACTGCCTCGGGGCTGGCTCCCCCGGCCCCAGCATTGGGTTGAGAGCCCAAACCGCACAGGAGGGATGGATGTGAAACACATGAAACAACTTGGAGGGGGCTGCTGCAAGCACCAGTCCGTTCTCACACTGAAAGCCAAAAGCACACGAGCAGGGACCCATGCAGAGGGTGAAAAAGGCCTTTTTGCTCCTCCTTTTCCGCGCACTGCGTGGTTTGAGGGCCAGCATGTGGCTTCAGCTGGGAGGACTAGGCAGGTGCTGGGTAAGGAGCAAAAAGGACTGGAAGGCACCTTTGGGGCTCAGCACATACATGGCTACTCTTCCATCATGGAGCTGAAGTCTGCTCTCATGAGTATCAATCTGACTTCAAAGTGCTTGCATCAGCTAACATTTCAGCCATTTATTTTCAAGCTACTCAATAAAACACCCTTTTTTTTTTTTTTTAACAGGTTGCCTTTTTATTTGTTTGTTTGTTTTGTCAGGAGTTGCTTTTCTCTCTAGTCTTTTTAGGGCTGAAAGTCCCTCAGCATGTCAGCTGTGTGAGGCTCTTGCTGGTCTGTCCAATTATTTGTTGTGAAGCACAATACATCAGGGTTTCAAAGTATATTCTCATCTCTGTTTTCTCAAGACAAGCATGAAAAAAGCCTGTCCTACAGTTATAAGTACTTCAGAATATTTTTCTCTTATTCAACTGGTTCCTGACCTGATTGTCCTTAGATGAAAAAATAAATTAGCCAGCATTGTGGGAGAAGGGCAGTTTTGCACAAAAGGCGCAGCAAGTCTGCCACTGACTGAAGCTGACCTGGACTTTGGTGTCAATAGAGATGTGCCCTGAGACCACAACATGCTCAATACTCACTCTTTTATGCTGTGTTCCTTCCACTTCCTTAACAATCAATGAGAACCAAGGATTTTGAGGCTATGGTGTGCAAAACTCCATTCCTTGCTTATCTAAGTGTGCTGGGAAAAACCTTCTTGGCTTGATTGTTGCCTTTTTGCCACCACCGCCAAAAAACTAAAGACAAACAAGATTAGGAGGCCATACAGGTTTAAGAAAAAGGAACACACTTTATTTATCTACAAGGCAGTACATTGTTGTATAAAAAATTAAGTGCAGATAAAGCTGCACCAAATGCTATTAAGGCAGCAAAGTCAGAGGCTGTTATAAAAACACAAAAATATAAAATATAAAATAAAATCAGTGTTTTGCCATATCAATACAGATTGGATATGGCAGTACAAAGAACCATGTATTTCTAAGAACCTGATTCAGTACACAGGACCCCAGTTAGGGAACAACTAGCTAGACATGGAACAAAAGAGACAACATGAACAAGACAGTGTTCTCCCAAACATATGAAGGTGCAATGCATGCTGTTACAAACCAATGAGAAACAAAACAACACATCCACACAAAAAAAAAAATCTCCCAAGAACAGTGTTCAAAAATATTGCTTATAAAAAAGGGGGGAAAAAAATAAATGATGTAAAAAAAATTAAAACAAAAAGGTCTGAAATGCTAGTGCATAGTCAATTAGCTAACAACAACATTTGTTTTTTTTCCATATAAAGCTCTACTGCTCCTTTTACACTAGCAGCATGTCTACACGCTAAGGTCTGTAGCAGCAAAACACAGTATTCATTTGGCATTTACAAAATTAAATTACTGAATAAAAATATAATTTTTCTCATAAATCTATGTTTTATACAGTAATATTTTTTAAAGCAAGCTAATTACCCACCCCCCCCAACACACAATGTATAATGGCCTAGAACCAAAACAGAAAGGAGTATTTCAAGAGGCATGGATGTTTGAGCATTCACGATCTTGATCAGCTTTCCCCTTTTGCACAGACAAGCGTTTGCAGTAATGCTTTTCACTTCGGTATTTTACACCAATGCATTTCGTTCAGTGATTTAAAATACATCTGTTTGAGTACCTGCTCTTTTATTATTAAAAAAACAATATAAAAAAACCACAAAACAAACTAAACCCCACCCCTGCCTAGCACATCACTGAAATAACAATCCTGGTGTATTAAGTCTGCTTGATCTCAAAAAGTACAAGAAAAATTATCTTTATTATAAGACTGCACCTAAGATCATTAATTACGGATTCAAACTCAATACCTAATAATTTAGGCAAGTATCGTTAAAAAAACACAAACTCTTAAGTTGGGTGAAATCCAACAAGAATATATATGCTGAGTGACTAAATGCACTTTGTGCTGCTCCCAACTGTTGTACCACAACAAAGATAGGCTCTTCTCCCATTCATGACAAGTTCTCATGCAGAGGAACAGGAATTTCCCAGTGGAGGTGAAGTGTTCTCAAAACCATAATGCTTCTCTGTGTGTCGACCCTTTCACATCACCAGAGTCCGGGTGGGGAAGGCGGCCATGTATTTGCGTGCCTGATCCGTCAGAGCCATCTGATCTTCGATCTTCCCGCAGGACGCTGACTCCCAGGCGTTGTTCAGATGCTAAATTAGAAGAGACAGAGAGATTTAGGTGAAATGCCGTGTGATTAATCCATAGCCTCAGCCAAAGCCAGGCCCGCTCACAATTAACTGTTCCATGAAAAGTTCCATCCAGGCAGTGGGATGTTGTCCCGTCCCCGAGAAATTGAAATCTCAACACAACAGGCAAAAAAAAGTCACCCTGACTTCTCAGCTAGCGACCACAGGGGCAGACACACCCGATGATCTGCAGAGGGGCCACCACAAGAGCCAGGATCCAAACCTTCCTGCTTCTCATTCAGACAGTGTCTTTTCTACAAGGCCATATCTATAGCCTTGCCTTTAATCCTTTAGGAAGGCCTAAAAGAGAATGCACTTGGCAGGCGGACTTTGCAGTCAACAGCATGGACAGGCTACAGTCCACAGTTAAAATATCCAGTGTTATGACCATGCACAAATTCCTGCTGAACCTCCATTCTAGAAATGCAGCTGCTCTGTCCCAGAGTTCCTTAAAGGAGCCTGACAGCCTCGACAGCCCGACCACCGCTGCCAAGCATTCCTGCGCTCAAAGCTGCTTTCACCTGTGTGCAGCGATCAGCACCCGCCCAACAGCTCAGCTCCTCTGGCAAAGGAGAAGGGAGGGAGGCTCGACTCTCAGTAGAAACAGCTTTTTAATTATCGTGTAAGCCATTTCACTTCTTGTGGTATTTATGGAGGCTGCAGACAGCATTTAGTACAATGTTAAAGTGAGATAAACATATCTGCAGAGGGCTGTGTGCGCTGTATTTATTTACTCACTACACGTGAGACATTTCTCATTGCCTTGAGCTATAAACAGCAATGAAATTTCAAAGCTCCTGGAATTTACCAGGATACGCACTTTAATTTTCTTCTACTGAACTCTTTCATTTACCCAACCTTTCCACACTGAAATATTCTCTAAGACCTGAATAAAACGTCTGTTATCACGTAGTTAGCTGTACAAAGACTCTGCATTCCAAAAATGCACACAATTGTGCTTATCTTTCCACAAGGGGATCCCAGTACTGCTGAATATTGAGAAGGTGTATGCTCAGGATCCACCAGTAAAGACAAGTCAGAAGAAACCTTTCTCTGTTCTCCATTGCATTCAAAAAGGATCATCTTTGCAGTACAATAACTACATTGCTCAGAGATGTCCAAATCCTTCCCAACCTCTGGGACACTGGATGAATCATAATTAGTGGACTGCAAACCATCTGCTAAGAGCAGAACTGTCCTGGCATGCCCATGGCTCTTTCTGCCAACTTCTAGTTGCTAACTTCAACTTCTCGTTGCTGACTTTGCAAAAGGATCCTTAAATTATTCTCTGGCCTAAATGTTTACAGAATGCTCTTGTGACTGTAAACGGTGTTATCTGAGACATATAGATAGTAAAAGGCTGGGCAACTATGAAATACAGATAACATGCCCTAATCAGGGCAGCAGTAACAAACACAGGGACCGAGGTTCCTGCCTTGGAGGGCTTATACTCCAAACGGGACAAACCCAGTGAATAACTAAGCAAGCATGTTAGTCCTCCGCAAACTTCTGCTGGGCTTCCCTAGACATGGCTTTCTCTTCTCTGTAGAGAAGTTCCAAATGCTGCCTCTTCTCCTGGATGCCATTTTGCAAGCAAAACTGCTGAACTTCAGTAGGAGTTCCCTTTCTGAGGGAGAACCAGGTCAGGCCTCAAATCATTACGTTTCTGCAGTTTTTGTGGGAAAGCTGCATCTGTGAAGTGAGCAAACATGCCATACACCTCTTTTCTACAGCAGTTCAACCTGGGCTGGCTGTGTACCTTGTGCTGTGGGCTCAGCCTAGGGCACATGCCAGAAAGCAGGTGTGACACACTTTCTGTGTGCCACAGACATGCATGCAACACACCACAGCTTCTTTTATGTTTTGGTTAAATAGCTTCCAGGGTAACTTTTTCAAAGGCACCTACACAAGCTGGGAACCTACAACCCCCTACTGATCCTCAGTGGGACTCAGGCACCTGTGCGTATTTTCCCCTGCTGTTTTAGAGGTATTTGCATGAGGAACCAAATTAATGCCTGGTACAATGCCATTGGTTTTACTCAGAAGTCGGATTTGTTCTGTACACCTCAAAAGCAGTTGATAGTTCCCGAATATCCATCACTTCCAAGGACAGAAATATGTGTCCAGCCAGTATTTCCCTGTGATCCCCCAAAGCTTCAATGCACTGGTCTAGAAATAAGAGATCATCAGTCCCCTAAATAATGAAAACATGTAAGGAAAAGTCCATTTGTCACAGTATGTCAATTTCTAAAAAATATAAGCAACTTCAGGCAAGGAGTGTCCCTATTTCATAAATTAGGCTTAATTGTTAGTATCTACACTGAGCTCTTTGTATTAACAGACATGTGCTTAGTAGAAAAAAAAAATCAGTATCCTGATATCACCAACATCTCAGCAGGCTGCTACATGTCACTCATTCCACGGAAAGCCTGGTCTTCATCTTTAACCTGATGTCAGTGTGGCAGAAGCTGCTCAGGCAGGCAGTAACCCTCTGCCCTCCCACTGGGCTTGGCTGCCCCGGGGAGCACTGGGCAGCAGGCACAGCAAGCACAGGAGGACCAGCTCCACCCCTCACTTGAGCCTGCTTGAAACAACTTCAGCTTTGCTGTAGGGACAGAAAAGTTTTCATCCATGTATTATTTTCCCAGAAAATTAGACTACTTACACCTACTTTTTTTTCCCCTATTGTGACAAACTTTTAAGAAGAGACTAACTTTGCATCTCAGTGATGGTGGTGAGAGCTTTGCTCCAGTGAAGAAAGCAGAATTTGACCCAAAGTAGTATATTTTCTGATGCAGCACATTTACTAACACCATTTTCAATTCTACCCTTGGGGAACTCAGATAACATTTAAGCGGGTATTTTTAATAAACACTTTCTGTCTGAAGCCCTGCCTCTCGGCAGCCAACACAAAACAAAGCATAATGCCTGTGCTTTGCCAGCCCTGCAGAGCAGTGCCAGAGGCACGTGTCAAAGTCATCCTGACAGGAGCACTTTTCCTTCCCTCCTTGGCAGGGAGTGCTGGGTCCTACAACCCAGGCAGAGCGTCTTGCCGGGCCTGGGCACACACAGCTATGGGATCTCTTAGTAAAAAGGGATGCCAGAACGCCTCCTTCCACACCAGCATTGCAGCAAGTACTGACAGAGCTCTGCCACAGGACAGTGGCAGTGCCCCATAGACAGCAGTGCTCAGCAAATGCATCAGCAGAAAAGAGACCCAGGCAGAAGGCTGCAGGCACGCAGGAAAACAGCACCAGAAAACCCAGCCAGAACACTCCTATTGCAGAATGCTCATTGCATCCTCCTGACCACATTTACATGTCTAACTCTGCAAATCAATGGCTGGAAACACAAGATCTTTGTAACCAGAAGCCAGAAGGCCTGACCCAAACCCCACCAAAATTGATGGACATGTTTTCATTGATCCAGTGGATTTATCCAGCTTAAACTCAGTCATCTAAGAATGTGGTGTTCGTTTCGGTACCTAAATTCCTAGCCAGTGGGGAGTGAAAGCGATTTCCACAGTAATTTTTTCCATATACAAAATTTTTCATGGCCTCAGAGTAGGAGACTAGTCTTAATTTTGCTGTCAGCTAAAAGAGTTTAAACCTTTTCAGCCAGTACTTTCACTGTATTTTTCTCTTCCATCCACAGCAGTTTCTCTCTTTAAGTTAAATCAGGGAGTGGGAGGGAGAAGAAAGTAGGGTATTACGAGTTCCCATAGGATAAAACTACAGATCCATGGTATAATTCCAGCTATATCATTATGTTATTCTCCCTGTCCCTTTTCTTTTTCTCTCTGACTCTTTTTTTTTTTTTTTCCTAACCTCAGTAATCCTACCAGTATATCCTTCTCCTGGCAGCAAAACTACCTTATTTATCCTGTAATATGCCTTCAACTGCCCTCAGGCAAAAGTGAGCTGTAAACAAACTGTCAAAGCTGTAACTGGGCTATCCAGTTAAAGCACTTTAAATAAAAACTTGGACCATCTAGAAAAAACAGACCAGAGTAAGGGAAGAAAACACTGTGGAAAGGTGCTTTTCTAACAGAACTAGTCCTTCTGCACTTGCAGCCCAGACTGCCTCTACATGTGCTGTCTCTATAGCTTAAGAAAGCTCCAGCGTTAAGATACCTTTTGTGTTAGGATGCCAAAACCAAACACTGCTGCAGTCCTGCAGTGCTGAGCTCCCAAACTGATTAAAGTGTAGTAAAAATCCTTGGGCAAAGAACTGTGTTAGAAGACCGCTTTAAAATCTTCGCTCTGCTGGCAGGTAGCTTCAGCAACTCCAGCAAAGTGAGTGGTGTTACAAACATTCCCACTAATTTACTCAATATTGTAAAAAAATTTTTGAAAATCTAGTGTGTTTAAAATATTTACAAGGCTCAGACTATTAGAAGATCTCTTATCATGTTTCCCTGCTGCAAAAAGCTGCATTTCTTGCCCGTTTTCCCTTAGATTACATGGTGTGGACTGTCTGCAGAATGTGCCACTGAAAAGAAGGCTTGCAACAGAAATGCAGCACTCCTGAAACAGTAAAACAGTGCACTAAACAAAACAATTTCCCAGCAGAATACAATGGACATCACGTAGAATGGCTTTCTATTCTGTAAGGATGCAGAACAAGCAGAAACCCATCTGCTTATCAAGCCCAGACAGTAAAGACCAATTTAAAACTAAAGTGACCATAAATGAATTTTCTGCCTCATTTGACAAGACAGACCACTATTTCTACCTGTCTTGGTAGCTTTCCTCTGGGGCACAGGACAGACTTCTCCTAAAACTCTGGGGCTTTCCCAGTTGCACAGCTTGCTAAATGTGAAAGAGTAAGATGGTCCAACTTTTCAGCTTCTGTTATAAGCATGATACCAGAGCTAGAAAGAGCTATTTGATGGCACTTTTAAGAGCTTAACCCTGAAGCTCTTGCTCAGACAAAACTCCTGCTCAAGATGTATGAGCTGGTCAAGTAAGATGAATGAATGAAGCATGGAAGTGGGCTAAGCACATGTAACTCATACTAGGATATTCAGCCCCTTTCCAGTTTTGTCCTTAAGTAATCTTTTTTTTTTCCCCCAGATCAGAATACATTGCTGCAAATGACTAATAGTTAAGCAGCCACTTCTTTTCTTCCTGAGAGACCATCCCCAATTCAGGGCATCTGTTTGCAACCCAAATTCTGCCGACCTGGGAGGAAAACGTGCAATGACTGACCTGTAACTTCGAACCTTGTCTGGCTCCCTCAGCTGTGCCAAGCACAGCTCCTTCCTGTACACATCAGTCACTGGGGACAGAAGGGGCAACACAAGTGAGGGAAACCTGTGGGGCTACCTTCCCTTGCTGTGCAAACTCAAACACAGCGTGCTTCCCCCTCTCCCTTGATTAAACAAAGAAGAATATGAGATTTCAGGACGTTCTTTCCCCCAAAAAGCCACAGAGGAAAAACAGAGAAAGCCTGCCACTGCAGGAGACCATGCTGCCTTCCTGGCCATTTTGTCTTACAAACAGCTGCAAATAAAACAACATTTCCCTTTTTAAACTGAGAAAATGAAGCTTCATGACAGCTCAAACACTTGAAAAAAGGTTAACCAAGTAACTGTTCTAAAATCCTTTAAACTTACTCTTTGAAGAAAATGGCTACACAAGCCGCCAAAAATCAGGAAATTCAAGCTGAAATGTGTCAGTCTGTGGTTAAAAAATGGAAAGTGACAGGAGCTAGGGGTTGAAGAACATTCTCTTTAGCTTGGCAGGGCTTCTACCTTGTGTTGTTTCCTTTGTTACTGGGGGAAGAAGATATCAAAGCAGTGCTATTTTCTTAAAAGGCTCCATTTCATGGTGTCTTTTGATAGCCTGCAGGGTTAGGTGGAAGGTCTGTGATTTAGCCTACTTTTCTATCTGTTAAAATGTCTATGTTAGGATAGTTTGTATTATGTACCGCTACTGCTACAGAACATAATGTGAAATAAAATTTAACTTTTACATAGGAAGGGCCAGAAACAGAGGAGTTTTTATGTAACCTCTTACAAGGCAAAATTCAAGCACATGCTCAGTACAGATCATCTGTTTGTCTTGGCATTGGAGTATGTTATCCCAAAATCTTAACCCTTGGAAAAAGTTTCTAGTAAGGCCCAAATCTCCCAATATGCAACTAAGTGACAAAAATATAGGGTGCAAAAATACAGGTTTTTACTGACCCCACGAATACAAAGCAGAAGTATTTGGGATCCATGCAGTGGAGAGTAAGTCCACCCCAAGGCAACATGTGGGTTTGGTGAGACATTCCTGTTCCTGCCGGTCAGATAATACTCAATGCACAACCACAAGATTTGTCATGTAGGACAGAAGAACTGGCTTAACCCTCATACCTCACCAGAAAGATCTTACACAAAACTGCCTCTACATCCAATGTCTTAGAGAGACTTAACAGGGGATTGAATGAGGAAAAAGCCCAAACTCTTCTTGGGTCTATGGAGGCTTCTTCTCCCTTTGGTCTATACAACACTGACACCACCACACTCCAGTGGTGTTATTTGGAGCTACCTGACCTCACATGCCAAATGATGCAACATGCTGTTCCTGCTAAGTGATGGTGAATCATATTGTGCTATCTGATATGGTCATCAGCTGCTATTTACTAAATGGTATATGATCAGCCATGCACCCAAAATGCAGTAAAAAATATCCTTAGAGATCTGTTTGAACATTTGCTACTCTTTCCTTCTTTGGAATTTAAGAGCAAAACAATAAGTAATCAAGGATTTTGATCAGTTTATCGCTAGCTAAATATCTTTATGTAAATGCAATGCAAATTATTAAAGCAATGGAAAACTGTGGGCTGGTAAATATACTGCCTCCCTCTTATCTAAGTTCAAATTTAAAAGAAACTGGAATTTTAAGAACCAAGCATATTAAAAAACCCCTAAGCTTAGTGCTGTCTTTGTTTCTCTCTTCCCTCTCCATGCACAGATCCCAAGGTGAAGAGATTGCTGTAATTCTTTCTTGGACTGAAGTCAATGAGAATTTGCCTAAGTAAGAACAGTTGGATCAGGCCCAAAATATTAACAACAGCAATGTCAACATATGCAGACACAATTAAATTTCACCCACATGAGTTCCCTCATGCTTAATGTCTGCTTTCATGGGATCAGTGGATTTAGTCCAGTGTTTATTTGTGTCCATGCGTGTGTTCATGTATGAGGGTGAGATATCAAATTCTAAACCAGGAAGGGTAAAAAGCATAGAACAGTAAAGTGTTAAAATCTGGTCACGTACAAAACGCAGCCAGTCAACAGCAAGCACAAAAGCTAACGTTTTCCGTGGCTTTGCACCTTTTGGACATGCCCTGTCCTAGTCACATGAGTACATTTACATTGTAGTGGAGGAGGGGAAGTGTTACGGTCAGAGCAGCAGCAGTTTCTGGTGTGAAACAGAGCCAGACTACACATCCTCTCTGAGCTGCATGGGGCCAAACTCCACCCCTCTGACATGAAGCCAAGCAGCTTCACCATTACTTTTAACCACGACACCAAGTCCTAACCAGAGAGTGCAACCACTGGCAGACAATACTGCATTGCTATAAAAAGTCTGTATTTCATTCCGAAAAAGCTGTCTGTGCCACCATCACAGAAACCCCAAGCCTCATTCTTTATGTAAGATTACATTTCAGCTGAAAAGCTCAATGTTTCATCAGCAGAGAACAATTTTATCTTCATACTAGTACACCAAGAAGCTGCATACTAACTATTTATTTTGGAGCTTTTTACAACTACTTTTTCTTTCAGTTCAACACACTTTAAACACTGAAAGGAGTCGGGAAGTCCTTTTTAACTCAGCTCCTACTTAAGAAAAGGTCCTCTTCATCCAAACAATGAGAATACCTGACTTTTAACATGTTTTTCCTCAGCAAGGACTGAAGAATTGAATCCAGAATGATCCACAAATTGACTCATGTAAACTTCCTGAACCAAATCAGCATGAGTGAGGACAAAAGGTTAAACAAGCCCTTTCGTTTACAGCAGCTTGTAAAGAAATTATTTTTAGATAGCAGGAAACATAACACTGTTACACCAAAGATCAAAAGACCCTATTTTACAGACCTCTCAGATGCTTCTTTTTTATTACACCCAGAGTGCAGGCAACTACCACTAACAGGACAACACACAGCCTATGCTGCTCAGCTACCTGAAAATCTTGCCCTAAACCTATGGAGGAGCTCAGAGTTTGGCTGGGGTCATGGACAGGTGCTGGGACGCGGCTGAGTTGAGCTCGTGGGGACCAGCAGCCTCCTCCAAATCACCCACCAGGGAGCTCCAGCAACACCCGGCAGAGCGGGAGACCCAGGCTCCCTTGCCACGAGGTGGGTCTGAATTCAGCCCCTACATACACCAGGGGCAGTGGATCTTCAAACCCTTTCCTTAGTTGTCTACCATGGCGCAGCGAAGAAACACAGTTCGTGAGGAAAGAGCAGATAAACAATACTGAGTGTGAGTCTTTGGCCCCTACAGACAGACCCATGCCAAGGGGAGTCCTGATCCCTGCTCTCCAAAGCTGTTTTTCACCAAATGATTCTGCAGCACAAAATACAAGCCTACTCCATGGCAAACTGTGCCAAATGGGGACGTGTAAAATTTTACTATCTCCTTTTTTAATGCCTGGCTAGAAGTGCTCAATCAAAACCAGCCTTTATTCTTTCCTTCCTACTGTAAATAAGCCCTAATGTAAATTCTGGAAAGAGGGAGGAAAGAAAGGATTAGCCATGTGGACTATCTGTCTGAAAGTCAGGAACTATGGAGTTACAATTTCCTTCCTGACAGTGACTCACCCTGGGGAATGAGACACTTTCCTTTAGTTCTCCCATGTGGAGAGGGGCTACAAAATCACTCACTCATCTACCTCAAAAATACAGAAATTATGTTTTGTTTTCTGAATGACTTGCTGTGGGTTCCACCTAAAGTACACAAGAGCTGCCAAACTGGGTGCTAATGACTTTGGCGGGCTTTGGATCAGCCCCTGTGTAACAGCTGTATTTTAAAGCACAGCAAATGTATGTGTTTGTTAACACTTGGCAAAAGCATAGACACATAAACTTAAACCCCAGCCTCACATCTGACTTACGCTACAACTATTACACATTTAGCCTACACTGGGGAAAGGCTATCCTGGTGCTGGGCTGGGTGGGCAATACTGGCCACACCTGTCCCAGCCAGGCAGTGCTAGAGTCTCTCTTCTCACCCCAAGGCCAGTCACAGGTTCTGGCCACCAGCACACCACTAAAATCTCCAAAACAGCAGCGCTGCCTACAAGAAGTCTATGGAAAAGAAAGCCTCTGGTCCACGTTAATTCTCAGTCCTACTGATTTAACGCTGCACCCAGCTGAGTTACAATACCCCACACATGGAGCTATGCCCTGTTTAGCTTCCTGGCACTGCTGCAGCCACTGCGCCCTTATGCTCCACAAGCAAAGTGAGATCTTCAGCCACATTCATCTGAACATTTCATTCTTCCATACTCAAAATCAATAAGATTTTCTGTAAGAAAGCAATATATATATATATATATATATATATATATATGGAAGTATATATGTATTTTTATATACAGAGGATACTTTTATCAAAGAATAGTTACCTGCAGAGGACTAGCTAGTGGCCTGTTTCTAGGTACTGCAACTGTTTTGTGAAAACTATCATCATCTTCAGACACAGGCATCTTTAAAATGGAACTGGTAAGAAGATTCTGAACAGGAAAAGAAAACAGAAAAAGGTTTTCAGCAACTCATGAGAACAATCTGAATTCAAATGCATTGTAAGTAAACTCAGCTTGAGTGCAGAAGTTGCTACACGGGGCACAGCCACAGATGAGGAGCAGACCCCAGCCTGGTGTCCCTGGCACTTGGCTTTGCAGGAGCATTGCCATATGCAAGGGTTTTCCGTCCAGTGAAAATCCCAAGTACAAGAATAACAGTAACACTGAATAGTCCAGAATCCTGGTAATGCAAAGGTCGCTGTGCTCAAGCAAGGTTTCCTTTGCAAAAACCAAGAGAGACTCTCTCTCTCTCTTTTTCACCGGTTTTTAACTCCATGATCTAGTAATTTCTACACACAGGTGCAGGCATCCTTCTAGTGTAGGCTCTTCAAAACCTGTGGGCTGCAAAACGACTGCAACTTCTGCAACCTTCTATAGGCATCACAGTGATAATTAAGAGTAGCATTTTGCTTTTTATGCTTAGTACAGGAAAACGACATGGAAATAAGGAATAAAGCCTACTGTGGAGAAAATCAGAAAAAAAATATTCTTTCTCTTGCATTTAAGAACTGAATGGGGATGTAAAACAAAGAATTCCTTTGAAGGTGTGAAAACTTGTGCTTACTGGCACATCTTCCATAGCAGACCCAGGTGTAAAGAGCTGAGTGTTCAGGTTTTCTCCTTCCCAGTGATTTGAGCAAAAAAAATTTACAGCTTTATCTGTTGGAGACTCCACCTGAAAGCAGAAAAGACATGATTCAACCAGCACATAACTGACTAGATTTCTGTCAGTTGCTTAGTAAATTGAACAAATATATTTCACAGAGGTGCATAATGCATGTTTACAGTAACATCTTTTAAAGCAGCCTTGCTCTTTGCAGAGGAAAAAAAGTTCAAGGTTCTCAAAAAATCCCCATCTAATAAAACTTTGAATACTTGCACTCAGTGTTCTGCCAGTATTCAGGAGTTTAATCCCCCAGAAAGGATTGAGAATATATGTATTTTTAGAACTTTAGTGACAAAGTAATATAATGCAATGTCCTCAAATGTTCAGGTTTCTAAGTCACTCCATGGAGCTTGGTCCCCATGGGGTTCTTCTATACTTTTCACCAATATTTGAAAGATTCAATCCAAATTCATGTCTAATTTTTCATTTCTTTTTAAGTTTCAAACGAAAACTGCCTTAGAACGGCCCAAGCAAACCCCTGCTGAAAACAGGAGAAAGACTTCTATGGAAATCAATGGGAGATGAATTAGACATGCCTAGTATACTATATGGAACCGACACTAAGATCTTGGGGCTCACATGAAAGAAAAACAGACACAGCTATTTAACAGAAAAGCCATTGGTATAAGTTTCTCAGCAAAGAGTTCTGAATTAAATTGCCTCAGGTAAGTTTGAGATTTACCTCTTGTTTGATTTTCTTCAGCAAAGGGGGTCCACTTTCATGTAGCCCAGCCACTATTGCAGATTCCTCCGACTCCTGCTTGATAACATCCTGCAGATCTTCTACAAGATGAGTTGGAGTTTGAGGCTGAAAGAAAGAAACATTATATCCAAGTCCCAGAACATCCCTCTGCACTAATATCAAAGCAACTTCTATCATTGTTTCCTTCTTACCAGCATCTTCAAAGGACCGTATTTGATTTCCTGAGCTGCAAGTGCGTTTTTGAATGGAGTGGGTGTTCTTGGAGAGCTTTCTAATATCGACCTCTTGATTGCTGGAGTCCTGAAACTTTAAAAAGAATGAGAAGAACTTTAAAGGAAGATGCTTGGAAATACTACCTCTTTACAGAAATATGTGCATACAGGCAGTATTGTTGTAAGATTTGGGAAAATATTTCCCTGTGATCCTATAATCCATTTTGCTTTTACAGCAGAACATCTGTTTGACTGTGATAAGGTGTAATGACTTGACTTTAAAAACTGGTGAGCCTCTATGCATGGTTTTCTGTATTAATAACCTACCTTTGTAGTCATAAAGTGGAAGTTTTACTCCCAACTAAGAAAAATCTGAATGTGTGTGCAAACAACTTTGCAGGAAGCAGAGAATCGTAGAATGGTTTAGGTTGGAACAGTCCTTAAAGACCATCTAGTTCCAAACAACCTGCCACAGGCAGGCACACCTTCCACGAGATAAGGTTGCCCAGGGCTTCATCCAGGGATAGGCCATTCAAAACTTCTCAGGCCAACCTGTTCCAGTGCCTCACCACCCTCTCAGTAAAGAATTCTTTCTTTGTGTCTACTCTAAACCCACCCTCTCACAGCCTGAAGCATATGCTGAGCCAGCACTTTGGTTGCATGCAAACCTGAAGAAATGGACCCGCATGAGTTCAACAAGACAACAGACTTACACATGGTTTTCCTTCTGAGCTTTGAAAGTCTGGTCCCTGTGGAACGGGGTGGTAACTGCCATCTTATGGCCACATACCGGCGTGGAGGTAAGTGCAGGGTTGTCCAGGTTCAAGTTTTCGTGATTGGATGAGGTGTTTAAGAACTGCAGGTGTGGAAAGAAAAAATTAACAGGAACATCCAGATTACATGGCTGACCTCTTAAGCTGACATTATTTAACAGAAGAAAAATAAATTGTTTTCTTCTGATTGACATGAGTTGCTCTTCTGACCCTATGATGCAAGTAGGGGTACGTGGGGTACCTAACTACATTGTGAAAAAATACTCAATGGTTTGGCTCAGGAAGACAGAGAGGGACATTCTAAAGGGAATGACACTCTGTTCCAATGAGAAACACTTCCCACCACTTTCAGAGCCTGATCTGGATTTTCTCCAAATAAATTTTAATTAAGAGCAGTGTGCCCAAGAAACTGGGTGAAAATGAACAAGGGATGTTTCAGAAACAAACCCACAGGAAACGGGGTTAAATTCCACAAAGGTTTATATGGGGCATCTAGGGGCTTTTAGGGCAGTAAATAAAGTGTTTATGACAGGAAAATGAATTTCCTATCACCTCTCTCAAAAGAAAGTGCTTCATTTTCAGAGCATAAAATGAAAACTGCTACCTGTGAGAGGTACATGGAATGCTTTGGAATGGAAACAGCTGACGGAAAAGGAGGCAGCACTATTTGTTTGGAGAAAATTGCTCTTGCATGTGTTCTACCTACTAACCTAAAATACTGTTTCTATTTCTAGCGTCTACAAATCTGTGAGCATAGTGGTACCCTTTATTCTGACAACAATTCAATGTATTACCTTCTAGATTCAATCTGCCACTTTATAAAAATGTGGCATGTAAGAAAATCTGTCTTTCACTGGATAAATACATATGATTAAAATACCTAATAGGTAACGGGAAATACAGTGGGAAATCATTACATGAAATCTTTTACTATCCTTCATGAAATAGTGTTTCCTTGACATTGAAGACTAAAGTAAAACAACATAGACAAACAAAAAATCCAAAACACTTTTAAATAGTGCTACAGCTGTGAAACAAAGCAACCATCATCAGAAATTTGAAAATGCACGCCAGGCCATTTTAACAGGCCATTTTCCTCCTCATTCCTATTCCACTCCAACTCTCATGGCCTGGGCAGAAGATGGCGAGTGTGATTTGAATTTTCTGGTTGTTGTCAGTTTGTCTCACAACCTGAATGCTATTTAAATGCAGTTTGGGGTTTTCTAGGTCAATGAATCATACTGTAAGTGGACAGAGATGGAAAGTATCACAAATGATCAGAAATATTAAACTCTAGTAGTTGGAGTTAGCAGCAAGAGTAAAGCAAGGAGTCACACTCCCCTACAAAAAAGATCCAAAGAGGCAAAAAACCAAAACACAAAAAACCAAGCCCCACAGATGAATTTAAAAGACAAGAATCAACAGTTAGCTTGCTGATTAACTAAACTCAGTGGTGAAGGCTAGGAGCAGTGAGAAGATTCAAACACGGAGTGAAATCAACAAGCACAACGGTAATTAGTCATTTGTTCCAAAGGATTAGTTTCTAAATTGTTAAGACTGGGGTGACTTTTGAGAATTAGTAACATCTGTGCAGAAGTCTTGATCTACCTGCGAGGGAGAGAAGGGCAGGCTTTTGACAGGGGAGCGCTTAGGAGGAGTTGAGCTGCTGACGTCAGCTAGGACCAAGGTGCTACCGTGGCCACTGGCTAAGGGGCTGCAGTGCCCTCTCCTTTTGCGAAGAAGGACCCACGGAGCTGCACTGCCCTGTGAGGCAGATAAGGTCTTTGGTGAGCCAAGAGAGCCCTGACTCGACATGACTTTGCTCAAATTTGTGGTGGGGTGTCCTTGAGGTCTACAAGCACTGGCCCCTCTTTGCTGAAGCTGCGCGGCTGTGCCTGAGGGAGCTCTGCTAGCCGGAGTGTCTGTGTCTTCAAAGAATTCAAAACTGCTGAGATCACCCCATGATGAAGGATCCTGAAACAACGTGGGAGGCACGGAGCTATAAGACAGTGTATAGTGCCACCTCATGAAAATACAGCGCTAGGATATGCCTGTAACCAACAACAACAACAACAAAGTCTTTCCCAGTTCAATTCAGCCTGACCCTGTTCATGGGAGCAGCAACACTGTGAACACAATTTGTGTTTCGAAGACGTGCCTTGATCTTATCAAACTGTCTGACATCCTAGTAGTGTTGCTGGCAACTGAGTCCCTAACGAATGATTCAAATTATGTCTTTACTATTTACTTGCTCAGTGTTTTCTGCTCGGTATGATGATGGTGCCTCTTGCTACAAAAAACACGTGCTGTAGACCAAGACTGGCCTCCTCCTAACATGCAATGCCGCTCTGGATGTGCTGAAAGGGACATGATGCTATACGAAGCAGACACCTCTGCTTCTGAAGGAGGTTGCTACCGAAAAACATAATTCGATGTGCTACTTCTTTACATGTAGCATCCCAGAGACTGCAATGGGAACAGGTTCATGTCAATGTCAGTCAGATACTTGACATTTCAATGTGTTTTTACAGTCCATCACATGTGCCAGGGCAAGCTCCTTAAACTTTGAGAAGCAGCTATTGAGGCTACAACAAAAAATTCTAGAAAGTTATGCAGATACATGAGCAGCCACACATAAACCTATGGCATGTGTCACTTCAAATAGAAATAAATATAATTTCATTGTTTAAAATCTTTCACTGTGTCTCTGATTTTATTTTAAGGAGACTTAATGCTGAGAGATTGTTTCAAGCTCCTACTGTGCAGCTTGCCAAAACTCACACTCCCATTCCAAGACATAGCAGGAAAGGGAGACACCCACAAAAAGCATATGCATCCACGCTCGAGGGCTTCATTTAGGAGCAGCTGCATTTTGTTATGTCAGAAGATAAGCTTCAAATCCTGGAACAACTCAAAGTTATTCGGGAAAAAAAACAACAACCACATTTAGGACAATCCCAGCTCCTCACCCCTTGCTCCTTGACCACGCACAAATCCACTTGAGGCGGCAAGTCTACTTACGGAGTCTATTAACTGGAGTGTTTCTGCAAATTCTAAGAGATTCTTAACATTATCCAGGATGTTGCTCTGGTGAACAATCATGCACCGTGCAGGGGATGCACTTTCCTCAGGTAAGCAACCGTGATCCACCGGTGGAGATGGAGTACAGTGGTGGTGTTCCCCCAAACAGGAAACAGGTGCACTGTCACCACTGGTCCTGGTACTGTCAGCAATTGTGGTGCTGTGCCAGCCGGGGTAGTTTGATGTGTGGTTCTGTGTCTAAAGGAAGAAGAAGAAAAAAAAAAAAAAAGGGAGGGGGGAAAGGCAGAAGGAACTTAGCAATGAAATTGCACAAAGTGTCAGATGCCACTGGAGGAAAGATAAAAGTAGTTGCATCATCATCTAAAAGCTTATGCCTACGAAACAATTGTCAAGATGTTTCCTTTCATCAGTGCAAGATCTTGTTTTAAGTAACACTGGCATTGTATTTGTTATCCCAAAGTTACCTCACAATTTACTTCCAAGATTATAGGCATATGTAATTACTAACACATAATCAATTCATACTTTGTTACTCCAAGTGCTCAAAAAGTGTCTGCAAAGTCCTTTTCTGTCAGAAGCAAGAAATGGCAGGATTTCCCTACTGAGCGCTCAGCACTGTGGAAAGCTAAAAGGTTTTAGAGTTAGAGTTGCTTTTGTCTGCTTATCTCCTTTTCTTCTGCTATCCCTGTCTAATGCTACAGCTTACACCAATGCAATGAAGAGGCTGTCAAATCAACGTGGTTAGGAAAGCAGAAGAACAAATTAACAGAAGTTTCTTTCCAGTGTGATCATGCAACAGAAGAAATTGCAAAACATTAACTAAAGTTAAAAAGTGGCCAAACTAACGGATCATGCATGCAGTTCTTTGACTATTAATTTAAATATTACCCAAAAAAAAAAAAAAAAAGAATCTGCTGGCTATCACCTGTCTTCAAAAACGATTTTGGGATTCTTGGCTTTGGTGATGGTGTTAAGTAGTTACACAAGGGTTTTCACACATTAACATCCAATGGCATATACCACGAAGTATGAGAATTCAGCAATAGCCAGCACTTGCGCCACACATGCAGTTATGAAGAATCTAACATTATTCGGAGGAGTAAAACAAACTCTCAAACATGCACCAAGTCTGAAGCTTACAAAGTGTATAAACACAGCTGAAGGAAAGAATACAACAGAGAAGAAGATCTAATGCAGAGGCACTACATTTTCATCACATGAACCATTGCACACTTTCAGAAACACAGATCCCGTTATTGATTAAAGATCTGTAGGATTTTTAATTTTTGTACAATCATCATGTTTCCAATATTACATCACGTTACAGAGCCCAATCCTGCTCCCAACTTTGCAAAGTAAGATACCTGCAAATATTTTGGATTTTTTTTCAATAGAAGAATTTACAAAGCAGATACAGATTATATATGTGCTATGTTTCATCCTTTTAAAACGGAAATATAGAGCCTTGGTTAGTACTGAAGGCAGAGGGGGAGTAAAAAGTTAAAAAGACAAGCACTGGGGTAAGGCTGCTATCCCTCCATCCAAGCACACAGTGACAATCTTACTGGTAATGCCTGCTGCCCTTTCAGTTCATTCTCAGTCGACATTAGTAGCAACTCTAATTCCTTTATTCGCTTTTCTTTCTCAGGGTCTTCATCATTATAGTGTCTCTGAAATTAAGAGTTAAGGGAAAAGAAAAGATAAAGGTCTGATAGGATGTAGCAACTAAAATGCTCATGGTTTGCCGACCTGTGGTTATAACAGCCAAATTAGATTCAAAGATGAAACAAATGTCAATTGTGTTTTCCACTACCAAAGTCCCTGCTGAATTTCAGTATAGACATTTGAAATGGAGAAAGTGAAAGCCATCACACCAGATGTCAACTACTGCATTTTAAATCCACTTCAGAAGGAGCAATTATTAGCCATGTTAGAACTCCCCCATCTTCCCCATTTTCTCTTTTCACCACACTTAATACATTAAAATGTTTCCTTAATGTACGATGTCTGCATTTAGTTTATCAAATATTTAAGATATTGACTCTTGAAATGAGGTTCAAGTTATCTACCTGGATAGCTGCAGCAGCTGGCTGAGGTACATTGACAATATTTACATGGAGTGCTACTGGATACGGGATCTGACCAGGAACCTAGGCCAAAAAGCAAGAAGTGATTATTTCCATCATATTATCTGCTTGCATTGTGAGTTTGTGTTAAACATACTTTGGTTTTAGGTACTTAATATTTGTTGTCTGTGGAGATGAAATAGCAAAAAAACTAAAAATGTTTACAAGAAAAGTAATCAGGTTTTTAGGAATATGACAGTGAGCATTAGAGGAAAAAAGAAAATTCATATATGAAATATTTACCCTTTCTGAATGAGAAAAGATGAATAATTATAGACACATTTGTAAGGATTTTCTAAATTGAAGTGAAAAAGCAAAAGATGCAATTTATTATCATCTAAAACTCTACAATGCAACTGTCTGAAGCAGAAGCCCGTTTCATTATTAATCATTAATAGAAAAGAAATCTGATTAAAAACAATACTTGTTTACTTGGTGCCAACAGGCAACCCACAAACAGAGTATTACTTAAGAGAACGTGGGAGATTTTGACATGGAACACAGAATTAACCAGATTCAACTGATATTCAAGAAATTTAATGCTCACAACTCTAAGAAATACGTTAACTGCTCCCAAGGCGTTAAACCCGCTGCACCCGGTTCCACCACCTAAATGCCACCAGTTTGAAATGTAACTCATTTTCACCACTGAATGAAGCAAAAGTCAAAGAAATCCTCATCTGACATCAAACACATCCAAGTCCACCAAGACAAAGAAAATCATTCATGCTTCCTGAAACCAGGCATGGCTAAACAGCACCCATCTATTCAACGAGGCAAAACAAGCACCCCCGCCACACTCCCATTTTCAGGCACTTACATTCTGTGGCTCAGAGATGTGGTAGTAGGGGTAGTCACTGCTCAGCGGGGGCTGGCTGGCCACCGGCAGCTGGGCAGGTGGCGATGGGTTGTGAGCAAAGGCCATCAAGTGGTTGTTCTTCTGAAAGCCAGCAGCTGCTGAGGAGTGACAGGCTTTGGAGGACTCCTGCAGGTAGCCCTCCTGCTCAACCTTGCGGCGCATGGTGGAGTTCCAGTGGTTCTTGATAGCATTATCAGTTCTGCAACAGAAATACAGACGTTCAAGGAGTTTCGAAAATGAGCATTTCCAATTCAGACAGGTCAATAGGCAGGGAACTGCTGCTGGCATTTCTGTTTAAACCCTGAGCTCTTCTCTGACCTTCCTCCTTCCCCCACCATTACAAATGCTACTCCCAGCTTCTCAGGAAAGATGCTCAGTATAAAAGTTAGGGAAAAAGAAAAATGGGCTACGGTTGTTTATGTACTTTTCAAAGCAATCTCTCATGGCTTAGATCCTCAAATTGGAAGAAATTACTAACTTCAGTTTCGCCTTATTCCCATGAAGTAAGGTGACAACAAAGGCTAACATCCCTTTAAGGCTGTCCTAAAGGAATGCCAACATCATCTTCCTCTATCTAAATATTTCAGGGGAGTCTTATTGTGTCTCATTGCTGGAAAGAAAGACTGTGGAGAACAGCTGTGGATAGACTAACTTCCAAGCAACTTTCCAGCTGGTCACCTAGACGACAACAACATCATGCTGTACACACAAACTCAGTAAACAAAACTGTTGGGACTTTTCTTAGATGCACAAAAACTGAGATTCAAATCCTCACGTACATGAGTCAGAAAAAGCAAACTTATCAAGTTTGTGAGATTTTAAGGGTATGCTTAAAAACAGCTCTGCTATTGGAAAAAACATCACCACTGCACAGTATCATTCAAAGCAGCATCTGTGATGTGTGGAAGCTACAAAAATGTTTCCAAGGGATAATTCCTTTCTTGTTATCTTCTAGAAGGTGAAAGCAGCCCAGAGAATGACTGCTTAAAAGGCTATCATGATCTTAGGCCTTATATTTAGGTCTTGAAGACGTTTTACCAAATAGCAGAAAGAAAAGTAGGAAGGGAAACCTCTCCCTTGCTTACATTATTTGCTTGCCCACACTTTGAGTCACTTTTAATCACAGCAAGTAAGACACTGCAAAAGCCTTCAGTGAGATAAATATTTCCAGGACCAAAGTTTGAGGAAGAAGTTTCTCCTATTTTACACATGGATTTTTAACAGGTCAAAATCATCTGGATGATTCAGAAGCAATTACAAAAGTTGAAGAATCTTAAATAATTCTGGATAAACAAACTGGATTTCATATTGAAGGCATACCCTTGGCTGAATGTAAATTATGTTCCACTTGCAGAGTCTGATCCTTCCCCGTTAAATCAATTTAAATTGTGACAGTCACCACAGGCCCAAATAAGACTGCACAGACATTTAGGAAACTCTTATGGTCTTGCTCTAGTTACTGCGTTTTTTACCTGTGGCAAACATTAAAAGCCTATAAAAATAGCATACTGTTCCGTGTACTGACCAAACAGTGAAATTCCCCACTGAGAAAAACGCACATCGGTGTCACTGGCTTCCCAGGTTTTGATTCCAAAATTTTTTTGATTTATACAGTACAGCCTGAGGCGACCAAAACAGACTGCTCAGACCTGCAGCTTTTTCCTTTTTTAAGAGCTAAAGGTATATGTCATTACCGTCCAGGCAGCAACTTTGCAATCTCTGCCCATCTGTTTCCCAGCCTCTTGTGTGCCTGGTAAATAATTCTATCTTCCTCTTCTGTCCAGGAGGTTTTCTTCACTTCTGGATTCAAATGGTTGTGCCACCTCTCCCTGCACTGTTTTCCAATCCTTCCCTTCAAATGCTTAGCAATGACAGACCAGCGCTTTGGACCGTATTTCTGCACGAGCTCTATTACCTTCAAAGAAGGACATAAAAACTGCCTGTATTTAATGATGCATAATGAATCAATGAAATTTTTTTCTTTGGTGAAGCAATATTTTCAACAACATTTCTCAAAACTGCCACAGTAAAACTAAGAACAATTAAGGCTCCCCACTTCCCATTCATATTTTTACCCAAAAGGAAAAATCTGGTAATAGTTAAGGCATTTCTAGACTGCAATTCTACATTACAGTGCTGTAAAGCAGCATTAATTTATTTGCATAGCAAACTTAGAAAGCACCACACAAATAGTCTGCCTCTGGCCGTTATAATGTTGAGACCACCAAAAATTCCAGGAGTTTTGCCCTGACACCTAAAATCTGCTAGTAAGGCATTAATCAGACAGAAAGGAAAACTGATTACCCTTTGATCCTCCTCTTTAGTCCACGGACCTTTAATAAGTTCTGGATTTAGTACCTTCTGCCATCGGTGCTGGCACTGAACATCTGTCCGATTCTAGTGAAATGTGAAATACACAAAGCAGATAATTCTTTAGACAAGATGAAAGTAGAGCGAGAATGCTCCTATTTACGTACACTTGTTTCTATGTGTTTCACTGCCAACTAAGACTACTAAACAACATGGAGTCATACAGTAAGTCTGAGAAGAAGGTGCTCAACTATCAATTTGCTCACAGAATAGATAAAGATTTTCATCACTTGTGCATTGAGGACTCCATCACCAAAACTACACAGACTTTATCTTCCCCATCTGCACAATAGCTGGCATGCTTTCACATGCAGTATTTCAGCAACAGCCAAAGTGTTCACAAAGCAATTATCATCAAAACCATACTTAAAATTCACCAGTTATTTTTTTTCGCTGTGCTGAGACATTTTGTTTCATTGTCACATTGACCATCTACTGTGCAAGTCCCCACCATCCCCCATTTTTGCTAGTTTGATTTTTTCCAACCCTTTCTGAGAAGTGAAAGGAAAAAGAAATGTAAGGGTTTCCACAGTTATCTAACTAAATTTCTAAGGTCTCCATTTGTGGAGGTTTTATATCTCCCCTGAAAATGTAACTATAAGCAACCACTCCCCTTCCCCTTTATCAAGGAAACCTCTTGATGAAGAGTTGCTACTAGGCCTGGAGACAGAAACCAATATCCACTTACAGGAAGGAAATTAGCAATGACTTTCCAGTCTTCTGTGCCATTCTGCTCCACAAGCTTCTTCAATTTCTCATCCTGGATCATTAAAAAACCCCCCAGACATAATTAATATTGCAGTCTCTTACAATCCAAATGAATTTTTTTTTTTAAATTCGTTCTTCTAGCTTCTTATGCGTCTACTTCTGCTTTCTCAGTGTAAGGGAGGGTGGTCTGTAGACTTCTCCTGCTTTTAATTGCCTAAATTCTACTCCTTTGGATTTTGGTAGGTTCTTTACTGTGCTGTAGGAGAAAGACTGACTTCTGTCCAGTTCTTTGACTCACAATATACATTCCCTTTTTACTCCTTTTTCTCATCAAAGCACTGCAACTGTTATTATTGGACTGGATTTACAAGAGGGAATGGGTGTTTAGATGCCAAGCATCAGAATAACCTTGAAATTCAGTACCACTCAGACACTCAGCTACCTGGGGACCTCTGAAAATCACAGCCTTAAGCTTTATATGTCTTGCAAGTAACGGGAGTTCCAGAGTTTTACTCACGGCCTATCCACCTACAATAAACACACAATAAAACTAACAGCTCCTTTTTGCTCCTGTTCTCTGTGAGGGCGTTTTGCTACTTGAAAATAGCAAAAAATTTGGCCCAATCTTTTTAATGGTAAGGCCAGGAATATAGACCCTAAAGACAGAAGAAACCAATCTTATGTACTGGGAAAGACAGGGATAGTGTAAAACAAACCAGAAATGTCCCAAGAGATAAGAGAAGAGTAGCTCTCTCCTTCCCCAGTCAGCACCTCCCAGTATGCTCCCAGTTCATGTGACAGGACAATGGCCATTGGACTTCATGGCCATCCTTTTCTCCCTGGCCACATCACAACCACGTCCACCTTTGTAAGGGGAGACTATGATTTAAAATAAATAAATAAATAAAAGGCTTGCAAGAGGTGACCTGCCCCTGTTTTTACATCAATACACATTGTTAGAGAAGAGGAAGTCAAAACATAACTCAAGAACTGTATTAATGTATTTCACAACAAACTCAAACCAGTTAAATGGCCAAAGGATATCCACCTGGAAAAGGAGTTTGATACCACAATTTTTCCAGAAAGTCAGTACAAGGGTATCACGACTAAAACACATTCTGACCTTGAAAAGCAAAATACATCTTGAGTGCTCAGTTTTGGTACTGCTGGATTTCTCTCCTCCAGCTTTTAATTTATTTCCACTTGGAATCATAATGCTGCAATTAAAGTGCAAAATTCCAATGGTATAGAAGGACTGCAGCAGTTTCTGCCACAGTTGTTTGCTGCTGTCTGTGGGACACTGAACACAGGTCGGTTCCCGAATAGCAGTAGTTTCCAAACAGAAAGAGGCAAGCAGTAACAACGAGGCACTGCTATAGGTGATTCGGAATCTGCTTCTCCAAAAAGGATTACACAGAGATTCACACATCACATGCTGTAACACAGAGCTTGGTGGAAATTTGTGTTTATACGTTTTATTGAAAAGGTAAGAACTATGCTCAAAGCTAAATAAAACACTGAATGTAGCTAGTGGGTCAAAAAAGTTGTCCTCAGATATGGGACTGTCACTGAAGTAAGTTTGCAGATTAGCAATATGGTGAAGAACATGAAGCAACTAGGAGAAGAATGTGATCCATGCTCTTTCTTATCTTTCAACATGCAGGAGATGAACAAACTTGGATTTACCTCTTCACGAGTCCACCTGGTTTTTCCTAAGTGACGTTTTCCAGTCTTAGGAAGCAGACCATCATAATCGTGATCATACACCTCAACATCTTCTTCATCATCGTCACTACTATATATACTGCAAAAGGAAACACAATGAGACAGAGTGGAACATGAGGACTCCAGCTACTTAATTACAAAACTCAACGCTTCCCCCCCCCCACTACAATCCTTGCAAAGGTTACACAGATAAAAGTTTTAAAACTTGCACAACAAGATTTTGTTCTGCATTCTGTTGTTCTAGTATTCTGAACTGGTTCTACTGTTTTTGGTATCCACAGATACACGCAAAGGGCTGGCAACCTTCGTATTACTGTGCATGTTTAGACCTGCTCCCAATGTTAGATCAGTGGTGAATTACACATTTGGCAAACTTTCAAACAGTGAAGGTTTCAAATTAAAGTACAATGTTTGGGACAATAAAGACAACTAGAGGCTGTGTCCAGTACATGAGTGAATGTTTAAGATCTTTAACTCGTGCCATACATTCTGAAAAGTATTAGTGATTTTGTATGTTTAATACAGCAGATGGTTGTATTGTCTCAAAACAAAACAGACTTTGTAGCAAAACAATAACCTAAACAATAACCTTGTTTGAGAAAATGTTTATGGACCCTATATGAGAAGGCACAAGTTTTAACAATTAAGTAAAGTTAGCAAGTGGCAGCATTAACATACAATAAGCTCTAATATGAATTATGCCCTCCATTTATGTGTTTGGACAGATAAGGACTGGGGACAAGTTTGTTTAATATCCTGCAACCAACAAATGAATGACTGAACCTTTCTATACTCTCCATTTCTCTAACTGTATTACCTCTAGTCTATCTCTAAATCCCTCATACTGTTTTTGAAATACTCTGCTCACCTAATTCATGACTAAGGGATTTCCCCAGAGGCTATCTGTGGGTAAAAAGAACTCCATTACTCTTTTCACAAACACCACTTGTTCTACCTAGCTAACTAAATCTAAAAGAGAGTGCTTTTCAACAAGAGGGGTCTTTCTGGTGCACAGTATTCTATTTCTGACTTTTAAGGTATGAGCAGCAGTTCTGATACTTCGGCTAAGAGATGCTAGCCATGAGTGTTAGCAGGGAGTCAATGTCATGCTGCAAGATTAAAAACTGTGATATATCTGATGGTATGGCATGCTGTGGTATGTTAAAGTATGACTAAGACATTAAAATAAAGTTATTTTGTAATAAAATTAACAAGCGCTGCTTATGCTGTTAACCCGTTTACAGGAAATTACTTTAAGTTGCAGTGCAGCACAGTGACTGTGAGACAAGTTGCAAACACCTCCAAAACGCAAGCTGCTGAACATACATTCTTTAAAAGTACTGGGCTAATCACACCTTACATCCTCCACCCTATTTTCTGGCCTGTGTTATGGGCCATGAAAGAACATGCTTACATGCTACATGTAAGAAATTTTCCACAGCCTGCTGTGATGTGCGTGCTCTTCCCGCAGCCTTTGCCGGCTGGCCCCTGACTCACCCATCCAGCCCAGAGCTGCCACCCTCAACCCGCGCCCACCGCGCCATAGTCCTGCAGCCCCACGGTTCACCCCCTGTTCCCTAGACCCCGTAACCACCGGCGGTAAGCCCCGATTGAAGCTCCCACTCCACACGCAGCCCTCGTTGGCAGCTGGAGCCTTCCGTGCTTGAGCAAAAGCTCCCACGCTCCAGCTGCCACGAGCGCGGCTGCTTCCCCAGCCGCCGCTCAAAGTGAATTCACTTTTCTCAGTGACACACAGAGACAGCTGCGCCACTGCCCATATGCCAAAGGAAGTTTTGTGGCGCAGTTTCCAAGTATCATTTTGAAAACGAGTTTTCCGTAGACGGCAACCAGCAGGCACGCATCCATCGGCGGCGCTTCCTGCGCGGGGTGCGGGCCGGGCACCGCAGGGAAACGCCGCTCTGCAGCGGCAGCACAGCATCAGCGGCCAACACGTTAGAGGACTTCAGTGCGGGGCCAGTTCTGTAACCGGGTTATTTAAATGACTGGGGCCTCGCTGGCACCGCAGAGCCGAGCACACTCCACTGTACTACCTGCGCTCTCCAGCAGGAGAAATGGGCCCTAGGATTCCGGGACGCTCGGTAGTTTCTTGAGTCAACCGGGCCCTCAGCGGTGCTCTAAAACTTTATTTTGCACCTCCGGCCGCAGCCCCGAAGCTTTCCCCCGGGCGGCACAGCTCGGCACGGCACGGCGCGGCGCGGCGCTCCGCTCGGCCGGCACAGCGGGAGTCTCCCGGACGCCCATCAGCACTGGGCTGTTCGCCGAGGCAACCGGCTTGTGCAAAGATACACGGGGAACAGAACGGAAAAAAAAAGGGGGAGAGAAAAAAAAAAAAAAAAAAAGAAGAAGAGAAGGTGTAGAGGAAATGACTCGCTGCTGTAACCGTGAATGAAGGAATTCGGGCAGCAGCCCCGCGGGGCAGAGCCCGCTCCCGCCGGGGCGGCCCTACCGGCGCCGCTCCACGCCACGCCGCGCCCGTGGGTCAGGCGGACACCGCACCGCGCCGCCCCGGCCTCCCAGTCCCGAGCGGCGGACGTGTCCCTGCGGGAGGCGCCCGCGAGGCAGCGGTGGCTGTCCTTCTCTTTCGGGAGAGACGGGCCGGGTGATTCACCGCCAGCCCTAGCCCCGCTCTGACACTGAAAGT
>VZTI01002383.1:0-21373 GCA_013397865.1 Struthidea cinerea | reverse complement strand
AACTGCACCCATGAGGAGAAAACATCCCAAGCACTTGGGACCTCAAGAAAAAACATCATTTCCTATTTGACTGTCAATTTGAGGAAGAGAAACATGGGGTGCAAACATGCAGGAGGGGTGAATGCAAGGGAAAGGCAGCTGCAGAAGCTGTGGGTGCATCTCCTTGGCCCAGACTGACAGCTCCTGGTGGTTCCTTTGTGGAAGGGATGAAGCATGTCTCATTGGATTTTTTCCTTGTCCCACAGCTATGAGCTGCCCTTATGTCCCTGCTGCTCAGTGTGGGAGCTCTGGAGTCACATGGGAAGGGCTGAGAGAGCCCTTGGGCTGTTCCAGCTGTGCCACTTTGGGGGACTTGCAGCCATTAGGTCAAACCAGGGAACCACTTTGGGGGAGGCTGGAGAGGGCTGCTGGACCCCTCTGGCTGCTCAGGCCAGCACTGACCATCCTGCTCTGATCTCCCCCTCTGACAGCAAAGTGTCCTCAGGGAGGAAGTTCTGGGGCTGTGCACATTCACCACAGCTGTGAGAGCTTGTCTTACTGACAGAGCTGGGCTTTGCAGGGCTGGTTTTCTCCTCATGGGTGCAGTTCTGCAAACTGTGGGAGCAGAGGAGGCTCTCTCAGGGGCAGGGACTCACCATCAGGGCACTGCCAAAGGTCTGTGACCAGAGCCCAGCCCTTCATTTCTCTGTTCCAAGGGAAAAGCCACTCTGTGTGAACTGGGAAGGACCAGAGTCCTTCCTCTCTCCCAGTTCATTGCTGATACTGGCAACATCAGGAGAGAGGAAGCAACAACAGGAAAATGGAGGTGGTGCAGCATGTTCTGACTCCACTTTCTTTCCACTCTGAGACTCAGGATATGTCAACTCCCTTTCCCCTCCTGACTCACTTCCTGTAAGAGGGCTCAAAAAAATGATAGTGAAAGTATGCAGCTTCAACAGTTTAGCCATAAAGGAAAGCAGACCTGTGTGTGTCTCTCCTTTTTTTTATTTTCCCTCTCACTCACCCCCTTTGTTTACCCCAGCTCTGGACCATCCATGCAGCAGGATCAACACGGGATCTAAGGACTGGTGATATTCTTTGTTCTCTGTCTCTCTTTTCCTCCTTCATCTTGCTCCTCCCTTGCTTTGTCTGGGCAGAACGTGGCTGTCATATTCTACCCCATACTCCGTACCAAAGTTTGCCGTGGGAGTGGGAACCTGTGGAAGTGTGTTGTAGCTCATGATCCAGAACCTTTGAGAAGTTTTCTGTGGGAGCTGGGAGCTTATTGAAGTGTACTGTAAAAATTGAGTTCTTGTTTTGAGAAATGTACTGTGAAGTGTTGATAAATAACATAGAGAAGAAATTTTCAGCTCCCCTGAAGCTGCTGGGTAGAGCTTAAAGATTAACTAGCAAAAAAGATAAAAGAATGTAAAGTATGCACACAGGATGATAAACATGGCTGGAACCTGTGGAGAAACAGATAAAGAGAACTACAGTGGTTTTCTGGCAAGTCATGTAACAAGAAGCAAGAGTACATGGGCAAAGAAATAGTTCAAGGAAAGATCACATTTAACATTGAAACATTCAATGATTTTGACCACCAGAGTCTCCTTTAGGTGACCTCCAGGAATATAAAAGGATTTCCAGTAGGAGGCAGAGCCATGCAAATTAGTTCTAGGAAAGTGATGTTTATGTATTAGATAAAAAGCACATTTTAATGAGTGATTATGATGGATAAAAACCCTGTGGGAAAGTTGTCCCATCCCACACTGAGATGGGGGGGATTCTAAAGATTCCTGAGGCAAAATTGGACACAAATAGGGTCATGTCCTGTGAGCCATGTATTGATAAAAGAAGATAAATGGCCCTAACAGAGGCAATAGAAAAGGCAGAGAAAAGAGTGAATGAGTGAGAGAGAGACAGAGAGAGGAGGAGTGTTGCTGCTATGGTGTCAATACGGTGTTGGCAGCACACTGTTCATGTTGGTCGGCATGTGGGGTGTAGGCGCAATTTTAATGCTCTGTTAAGAGCATGACTGCAGTTGATGGACAGCAAGATGCTCAGTAAGCGACGTCAGGCTCAGGCAGGAGACACAGCAGTGGCAGGAAAGGTGGCAGGGAGCAAGGGCTGCGGGCAGGATCGGGACAGCAGCGAGGAGGATCTGAGGGCAGGATCGGGACAGCGGAGGCTGCGGCAGGGACGGTGCAGCAGAGCAGGATGACAGTGAAGGCTGGCCAAGGAGGCCTGGTGAAGAGTGGGCGAGAGACAGAGCAAAGGCTGGGGCCAGGAGTGGGGCTCTGTCAGGGCTTGGAAGCCGTTGCTCATACACTGTGTAGCCTCTCCCATGGTCCGACTGTCCGAGGAAGATTATTCGGTCGCCTGGAGAGTCTCCCTAGTGATAGAGGCTTTCTTCACCCTGATAAGCTGCCGGGAGAAATCTTCCCCAGAGACAGAGCCTTTCTCTGTGCACGTGCTGTCACATGCTGCCAAGCACTGCACTTGGTACTGCCAAGACACATGCAGCTTTTCCAGTACTTTCCATTAATGTTAGAAAAAAACAGATTTATAACCAATAGTTCAGAATAAAATCCAAACAATGTTGAGGCATTCTTATTCTAAAATTAAGTCCATCACAAAAGTCTCACCACAGTAAGGAGATACATTTCTCATGTGTTCTGCACAGATAAAGAATTCCTGCTCCCTAATGCTTCAAATTGCGTTAGCAAACTTATTCTGGCCAATTTTGGTATAATTTCTGCAAACCCAGGTGGGACAACTTGCCTGATCTCGTGTGGAGCCAGGGGATGTCTCTGGATTTTCCATGCCAACACTGGGACTTTCCTGGAGAAGCCCACAGATCCCCCCAGATTCATTTGGGACACAGGCAAGATACCAGTTTGATAATAAGGCATTCTTTTGGGAATCCTGCCCACAAAAGACATCTGGAATTTGATATTTGGAAACTAGGTTATTTTGATATTTTGGAACTTGGTATTCTGGTATTTATTTCGAAACTGGATTCTTTTGGTGTTTTGGAACCTGGTTTTCTGATACTTTGGAACTCAGTTTTCTAGTATTTTAAAACCAGGTTATTCTGGTAGTTTGGAACTGGGTTTTTTTTGTATTTTGGAACCTGGTTATCTTGTATTTTGGAACTTGGGTTTTTTTTGAATGATATAATATATTCTGTCATTATAGGTTTGGGTCAATCTAAAGGGACCCACAGGGATGGCATTTTGAAAAAGCACCACTTGGATGTATATTGAAATTCTGAAGGAAGGTTGGTGGACCCCCTGGTGGAACAGCTATCAGGGAGAATTTAATTAAATATTGTAATCAATCGTAGCCTTTGAATAAATTAGAGTTGGAAGAAAAGTGGGCACCAAATGGTACCTTAGACTATAACACTCTGTTACAACTGATGCTATTCTGCATTGAGAACAAAAATAGGATGAAGTTATGTATGCTGATTTTTTTTTTACTTTGAGAAACCACCCTGCATAGCAGCAGGATTGTGGTATTAATGTAGCACCTTTGATCGCTTTGTTTCGGCTTTGAAGAAGGAAAATAAGGGGAAAAGATTACGCATTGCTATTCTATGAGGAGCGTGGGACAAGCGCTCTAAACATTCAGACAACCAAGAAGAAGAAGATTTAAATTTAGCTGTAAATCCAGTGTATAGAGGACTGAGAAGGCCAGCTGGAGGTGTAGATGCACAAAGATAAGAGAAAATTCAGGCAGAAGACTTGAAGGTGGAGAAGGTTTTAGCCCTGCAGCAGGCAGGAAGTGGGGAAAGCAAAATGATTTAATAATAGCTCCTCTTTGACAGGCAGCAGGGGCTGAGGGACCAATAACAGTATAAGTCCTGTTTACAATTACAGATCTGAATAATTGGAAATTGATAGCTGGGACTTACAGGGATGATGGCTAAAGCCCTAGAAATGATGATTAAAACTGAAGACCCTGATTGGAAGGATACAGACACTATGTTGGAAATGTTAGTTGATAAAACAACAGGGAGATGGTTCTTAAGACAGGTAAAAGAACTGTCAAAGAGCAAACCCTGGCTGGAACCCTTCCCAGAAATCTGGAACTAAAACTCCCTTTGGCAGATCCTGAGTGGGACCCAAATATACCTGTACAGAGAGAAAGATTAACTAGATATCAACTGTGGGTTTTATATGGGATTAGACATGTGATTCCAAAAGCTATAAATACATCTACGTTATTTGAGGTAAGACAGGATTTTAAGGAAACCCCTACAGAATTTATGAACCATCTCAAAGATACTGCTTGGAAATACACTAATACAGACCCAGAGATGGAAGAAGGTAAAAATAACCCAGCCCCTATTTCTGTAGGACAGTCCTGAGATGATATCAGAATGAAACTACAGAAAATCCAGGGGACAGACACTTTTGATACAGGGAAGCTGCTTGACATTGCATGGGCAGTAAAGCGGTAGCAGTTATAGAAGCAATCAGCAAAAGATTCTTAACATCAGGGAGATGCGGTGGGGAGTCTTGTTGCAGGAAAAGGGGTTAGGTTCCTCAACCTTCATTAGGAAGATTGGGAACAAATCAATGCATAAATTGCAAACAGGATGGACATTGGAAGCGAGAGTGTCCTCAGCTAAAACCCAGGACTTCTCTGAACCCTCTCATGGCAATAGGTGAGGACTTGTGAAGGGAACCAGAGGTTTCTTCCTCAGCAGAGCCTCTGGCTACAACCACACTGGGAAACTAAAAACTAGAATTTTTGGTAGACACAGGAGCTGGTTATTCAGTATTAAATACCCTGCAAGGGAAGTTATAGGATGACTCTATCACGATTGTTGGTGCCACCAGGACTAGTGAAGCTCTCTCCTTTTTCAAACCAATTACATTCAAACAGGGAAAATTATGGATTACCCATCAATTTTTGTACCTGCCTAACTCTCCAAAACCATTATTAGGAGGAAACTTACTGGAAAAATTGAATGCAGAGATCAAGTCTCGGGAAGGGGACATTCAAATTAAAATCCCCAAGTATAAATATGTGGAAGCTTCAATTCTTATGTGACAGGAACTGATTTGCCAATCTGAACCTATTAAAAAAAAAATTAAGGATGCAGTAATCCCCATTGTGTGGGCCAGCGAGAGCCCTGGAAGATCAAAAAGAGCAGAATGTGCAAGAATGAAACTAAAATCAGACACAGGCCCAGTAAGACAAAAACAGTACCTTTTAAAACTGGAAAGCTGAAAAGGCTTATTACCTCTAATTAACAAATTTTTAAGGTACCAGTTACTGGTAGAATTTGAATCTAGATATAATATTCCAGTTTTGCGAGTCACAAAGGCTAATGTCAGTTAGTAAGTTAGTCCAAGACTTAAGAGCAATTAATATAATAGTATGGTAACTAACCCATATACACTCTTAACCATGATAAAAGAAAATTCAGAATGGTTCACTGTAATAGATTTAAAAGACGCTTTTTTCTGTGGCAGCCAGGAACTACTCACACTTGAGTGGTTCTGTACTACCACAAGGTAATACAGAACTGAGAGGGCTGTATTACCACAAGGATCTAGAAATAGCCCCACAATTTTTTGGCAAACAACTGTCAAAGGAATTAGAAGAATGGAAGATCTTTAATCCCTAAGGGGCTGTATTACAATACGTTGATATCCTGATAGCCAACAAAACTAAATAACAGTGCCGGGACCTAACTGTTGAATTGTTAGACTTTTTAGCATTAAATGTATAGAGTATCGAGGAAGAAGGCCCAAGTGATGATCTTTCTGGGTTTTTAAATTCTCCAAGGTCAAAGGAAACTACGTACAAGCCACAAAATGTAAGAGAATTGTGTGCCTTTCTTGGAATAGTCAGGTACTGGATCCAATAATTACAGGTCCAACCTGTAATGGACTTTTAAAAACTGCACATAAAGATTTTATTATATGAACAGATGGTACTTGGGCTACATTCAAACAATTTAAGAAAACACTGATGAGGGTCTGTCTTTGGGCTTGCCAGATCCCACGAGATCTTCTGAATTACTCATTTGTGCCAAGGATGGCCCAGCTCTTTGCAAGCAGTCACAGATACAATGCTGTTGATTCAGCAATGCTGTTGACTCCTACATTGACTCTGGGACAAAGCCTGTCTATGTACCGTGTGTGGTACAGATGGGCTTGGAACAGAAGGGGGACCACTGGCTGCCCCTAGCTGAATGTTCAAGTACCAAGTGGTACTTGTGGACCCCCAAAACCACCTCTGTTGTTAATCCTGCTTTTTTTCTGTCAACCACCAAAGTAGAAAGTACTGCAGAACATGATTGCTTACAAACAATCAAAGAAGTTTATTCCAGCCCACTGGATTTAAAGAACAGCCCGATAGAGAACCCAGATGGGGAATTATACATGGACAGAAGTAGCTTTTTTTGCAATGGGAAATGCATGTCAGGGTACGCGGTGACTTCCCTGAGCGAGGTAACTGAATCTAAGGCTCCAATGCCAGATATTTCAGCACAGAAGGCTGAACTGGTTGCTCTAACACAGGCATTGGAACAGAGAAAGTAAACATCTGGATGGATTCTGAGTATGCTTTTGGTGTAGAGCATGCCCAGGAGCAATCTGGAGAGACAGGTTTGTTATCAGCACAAGGAACGTTGATCAAACATGGGATACTAATATTGCACTTATTGGAAGCAGTACAAAAACCAGCTAAAGTTGCAATAATGCACTGTTGAGCACACCAGACAAATAAAATAGGGCCAAAATATGGAAATTACTTGGCCAATAGAGCGGCTAGAGAGGCTGCAGAAAAAGGCATCTGTGTTTTGGTTCTGCAATGGGAGATTAGCCTACCAGATATTAAACCAGAATAGAGTGCAAAAGACTGTCAATTAATTGAAGCATTATATTCTAAATTTCTCCCCTTTGGATGGGCAGTCATTGTTACTGCACAAGAAATAGTTTCCAAGAAAATAAAATGGTGATAGGGGCTATCAAATCTGGGAATTCCCCAGGAGATTACTGGCAAATTGACTTTACAGAACTGCCACGTAAAGTGACCTATAAATATCTTTTAGTCTTAGTGCATACATTTTCTGGATGGCCTGAAGTGTTTCCCTGCTGCAGCAATATGGCAAAAGAAGTAGTGAAAATATTGCTAAATCAAATAATTCTGCACTTTGGAGTTCCTCTAGGAATGCCATCGGACAGAGGACCTCATTTTGTAGCAAGAATAGTAGAACAGGTCAGCAAGGCCTTGGAAATTCAGTGGGATTTACACACTCCATACCGGCCATAAGCCAGCAGAAAGGTAGAGAGGATGAGTTATACTATTAAACTGCAACTCAGTAAACTGTCAAGAAACCTCACTGACTTGGGTACAAGGGCTCCCAATTGCTTTGCTGAGAATCAGGATCCAACCCAGGAGCACATGAAAATTAAGCTGCTCTATGGGCAACTCTATCAAACCCCCCACATCCCAGGGGATGTGCATGTTAAAGGTGGGGCAGACCTCAATAAGTCCCCCATATCTTTAGGCAAAACATTGCAGGATTTATGACGGGCAGTTGTCGTCGCCAGAGTGACGGGACATTCCAGTGGTGCAGGAATTCCAACCAGGAGACTGGGGGTACCTCAAGGACTGGGACCTGGCACCTCTCCACCCAAAGTGGAAAGGACCCTACCAAGTATTGTTAATCACAGACCCCGCAGTAAAGCTGAACAGCAAAGGACCTTGAGGGTGTTATTCTAGAATTAAAGAAAAAGGTGTCAGCTCTGTAGACAACTGAACTGTGGTCCCCAGCCCAAATAAGATTGATGAAAAAGAATGAATAATGTTGCAACTAAAATATTACTTATATCTGTAGTGTAAGTAGTATCTTGATATTTAACGGACATCTTTGTTGGCAAAACACACTTTTAGAGTTTTACCAAGGGATTAGTCATGAAAATTCTTATGAAAATTTAAAGATCAAAGTAGGTAAAATATTAAATGTAACTAATTTCTGGATATGTTCTCAAATAATGTTGGGAGGAACGGGGCTCTGCAGTACACATGGCCTTATATTATGTGCTGGCTAGCCAAGGAGGAAGGTGTGCTATTATAGGACAGGAATGCTGCATTTATATTAGTGATGGGCTGGAAGTCCAACAGGCAGGAATCAATAGAAAGAGCAGTAGAAGAGTGGGAGAAAGAAGAAAATTCTTCTTGATGGGATTGGCTTATTTCAGGTCTACCAAATTGGAGACTGCTACGAAATGCATTTGTGGACTCATTGTAACCATTGTAACATGTGCACTTGCTTGTATTCAACGTTAGAGCTGTTCTAACATTTTGTGCTGGAAAATGAAGTACTGAGACATAGTCTCAAGAAAAGGGGGGGACTTGATAAATAAGTTAGAGAATAGAAATTTTCAGTTCCCCTGAAGGTGCTGGATAGAGCTTAAAGACGAACTGTCAAAAAAAATAAAAGGATTAAAAGTATGCACACAGGATGATAAATTTATCTGGAGCCAGCGAGGAAACAGATAAAAAAGACTACAGTGGTTTTTGTGCAAGTTATGTAACGTGAGGCAACAGAGCATGCACAAAGTTCACCTTTACTATCGAAGCATTCAGTGAATACAATCACCAGAGACCCCTTTAGATGACCCTCCAGGAGCATAAAAGGACTTCCAGTATGAGGCAGATGCATGGCAATTAGTTCTAGAAAGTGATGTTTATGTAATAGATGGGAGGCACATTGTAATGAATATGTATGATTATGACGGATGAGTACCTTGTTGTAAAGTCTCACCTCACACACAGAATAAGGAGAGATCCTCTGTGTATCCTGCACAGGTAAAGAATTCCTGCTTTCTAATGCTTCAAATTGTGTTGAAAGTTTCTTTTCCAGATGGTTTTGATATCAGTGTGAGGGCTTGTTAGCCAACACTTTTTCTTCTAAACTGTGTGTGTTTTCTGGAATTGGTGACTGTGCCATAAAGCTCAAGAGCTCCCAGACAGGAAAGCTTCATCTAGAGCATCTCTGTCATCCACAAGGCAGGCTTCATCGCAGAATGATATCAAATTAGTTAGAGACCTTTCCAAATAGCACATAATTCCTAGGGCAGCGAGAAATACTTCTAGCACAGTCTTTGAAGGAAGAAACAGCTGGGAAATGTGACACCAAGAGCAAAGTGCAGAGGGAATCCAAGAGCTCTTCAGTTCACAGATGTGACCTTCTCCATAAGCAGAATTACTCCCATTTCAAGCTGATTTCTCTGAAGGGTTACTTGTCAATTCCCAGGGAAACCCTGCCTTCATTACCTATGTAAGCTGTCAGGAACACATCAGTCTTACAGAGTCCGTGATCTTCAGGCAGAGCCATACCCGGAGTTAATCCTCACTGTTTAATTCTTCATTTCAAATTCTCTGTTCAAAGTCAGTACAACATTTCAGTTCCTCTTTGATTCATAGGTTGAAGACCTGGAGATCATTCTTACCTCACAACAGGTAAAATCCAGGTTTAATTTTGAAATAAGGCTCACACACTTTATGGGCATGGAGCAGGATCTCTGCTTGTCCTAAACTTCTCAGTGCCATCAGAGATCCATTTACACCCAACTGCCTACAACGCCAACAGAGACACGTGACCTTCAGGCATCAAAGCGACTTTTTGGGCACAGAAACACTGTAATTGAACTTCAGAACCTGATCTTCTGTTCATTTTCCTTCCCTTCTGCAGCTGGAAATTTCTCAGGCAAGAGGAAAAATACCTGTCCCATATCAGTGCTCACCTTTGCTGACTAAGGCAGGTAAGCAGCTCTCTGTTATTTCTTTCTCTCCTGAACAAGTGGTGAATGTGCTGCTGCTGTTGGAGTGGAAAGGAACCACTCTCTTCCCTTCATCCCAGCTGTGCACACAGGGCCCAGCAAGCTCTTCCCACCCCCAGGTCTCCTCAGGTGCAGGTGGCAAGAACTGGGGGCATCAGCAGCACAGCTGTTCCCAGGAGGGCTGAGGGAGGAACTGAAAGTGACAGGGAATGGTCATTTGGGGGAAAAGCTGAGATATGGACTGGCCCTGTGGGTCTGGTGTTTGTTTCCCCAGGGATGGTTGTGCTGCCTTTGGTGTCCAGAGCTGGCTGTGCTGTCCCAGTACGACTTGGAAGGGGAGGCTGCAGAGCAGGAGAGAAGGGTGGAATTCCCCTCTGGAAAGGGCTGTTGGGCCCAGGGACTCCCTTGGGGCAGGGCCTTGAGGCAAAGTAGGGCTGATGATAATGCTGGAACTTCCTTCTCAGGAAGCAAGGCTGGTTCCAAGTCTGGCCACTTGGAATTCTTTCCTGTTGAAAGCTGAAACAGTGTGAAACTGCCTTGACTTTATGGTAACTCAGGATGATGATAACTCCCAGAGCACCCAGGGGTCAGTAGCCCCTGCAGAAATGACAGGGGCTCCAGACACAAAAGCAGACACTGATACTGGAATAATAAGCTTAAAATTTTCTGATTAGTACCTTGAAAGATTAAAGTTGTCAGTTCCTAAGCAGCAAACCTCAGATCATCATGCATCATGTTTGTTTATCAGTTAAATCATTCATCTCATGATTCCAGAGAGTTCAATGATCTTTGCAGATCTCACAGGTGCTACAGAGTCAGTGTCAACCCAACTCCATTTTCTCTCCTTCTGGTGTAACCAGACCAATTATTGCCCTCAGTTAAACTGTGTCCCAGTGCGTCTGTTTAGCAGTGCGGAACATGAAGCCTCAGGGGACATAGGAACTGTGCCTTTGTGTGTTTGGTTGTGTTGTTTGGAGGTTTTTAGGGTTAGTTTCACATGTCTTCTCTTGAAAAGCCTTCTGCTTGTTTGGGAATGTGGTTTTGGTCTTAGAAGTAATTGATCACATTAAACAGTGAGGATTCTTTTGGGCCCTCCTTGGATGACAGGAAATTTATTTAGTCCACGGAGAGAGCCAGAGCCAGAGAAGGGCAGGATCTGTAGTGCAGTGCAGCAAAGCTGACCCTGGTGCAGCTCCCTGAATGGTTTCAGGTTTGTGCTGAGCTGATGCACTGTCACTCTGCAGCCTGATGGTTCCCAGGGAGTGGTAACTTCAGGAGAGCAAGTGCCATGGATTTCCCCATCTTGTAGGCATGGGAGGGGGAAAACAGTTTCTTCCTCCTTTTCCCCCATCTCAGAGCATGGGCAGAGAGACTTGAGCCACCCAAACAGAGATTTAAGCTGTTGTGTTAAATTAAGGCGTCCATCAAATTTCAGAGCAGGTAGTGGGGGCTGGGTTGACTTTTCCTCTCTTGCATCCCCTGTCACAACTTCCCGGGAGCACGTTGGACTGAGAGAAGCCTTCAGTAATCAAACACCAGCTCCTGTATGCTTTTTTCACTGGACAGACAGGAGAACTGTAAGCAGAATGCATCCCAAATATAACGCCTCTCTGTTCTAAATGTTTAACTACTTCCTTAATCGCTTGTTTGGCTGAAGGAGACATAGGGTACTGTTGAATGTTAGTTACAGCAGAAGCAGGCAAAACTGGAGCCACTTTTACTTTTACTTTTTCCTGTCTTTCCCAGAAAGATTACTGTGTGGGGTTTTTTTACTGTGTGGGGCTTTAGTGGGTCTGAAGGACCAAGCATGCCCGTTGAGTAATTGCCAAAATTGTCCTTTAAGGATGTCATAGCCTAAAATGGTTTTTCATGATCTGGAGTCGCAAATATATGTGAAGTCATTTGCTTTTCCCCAGGCAACCATAACTGGACTTTGTCAGTGTAACAGGTAATACCTTTTCCATTAAAACCAGTCAAACAATTTCTTTTTATTTCTAAAATATAAATTTAGTTTTTCAGCATCCATGGGGCTGATTAAAGAAATTTCAGCTCCCATATCAATTGAAAACTTCACAGGTTGCCTTTTTGCTCCTAGAGATAAATAGATATGGGTCCCCTTGTTATCAGAAAACTGTTGATATGCAAGAATGTGCTGGGTGAGAGGCCCAAAGTTCATCCAGCACCTAGGGGTTTTCTTTCCTGTTGTGGTGCAACAGGATTGGAGGTGTGTTTTTCCTGTGGAGGGTTTGAGTTTGCCACTTTCCCCCCACCCCACCTCTGAACTTCCCTGATTAATTCTGCTATTACACTGTTAGGTTGTTTTCTTAAGGCTGCTCCGGGTATCCCCAAAGCCAGGGCAGTTCTCCACAGCTCATTCCTTTGTTCTCAGGTGGATTAGGTGTTTCTTTCCTCTCAGGGGGCCTATGTTTCATAGTCCTCACCTGACTTTCAGGGGACTTCCCACATTTCAGTATTTGGGCTCGTTTTATGATTTTCCCAGCCCATGTCTCTTGCATGGTTTACCACATCATGCAGGAGTTCTGCCCATGTAGGGAACGCCTCCTTGGGGCTTGTGGATCTTGCAAAGCTTCATTATGCATTACATCTCTTTTGATTTTGTCTTCTCTCCCCACCAAATGATTTTTTAGCATACTTGGAGCTCCTCTCAAGAGGTCTTAGCATATCCATCTCTGCAGAGATTGGAATGTCTCCCTCTGCATGTCTGTGCATTGCCTGCACACAGGCGGCTTTTGTAACGGCACCAGAGGTGTCATTAACTGACTGCATGGGGATTGAGGCTGGTTCCCCTCTCTCCGTAATATTCATTCTTCCTGCCCAATATGCAATTCTGCTGGTGATTGAATGGGGCTCGTCAGGAGGCTCAGGTCTAAGGTAAAAAAAACCCTGCACCTGAAACCCCAAAATTCTTTGCACCATGCAATAATATCCAGTCTTCCCCCAGTGAGACAAACTCTCCACCATATTCAGGTTCTGATTCTTCCATATTTCTCCTGTAGATTTGCCAGTTGCAGAGAATCCCAGGGAGTAGTTTTGACTGTGTTCCTTCTCTGACCTCCTTGGGGTCCTTCGGAAAATTCAGTCTTAATTATGGGTCTCATTTTAAATCCTGGAACTTCTTCCTCTTTAAGAGGTGGGAGTTCTGTGCTTTCATCAGAATGCCATTCAGTATTTTCATCACTAATTTCACCAGGACTTTCCCATATAGCACCTTCCCAATGTTTGCATGATGTTACAATTTTTGAATTTTTTTAACGCCCATAGAATTGTTTTTTAATAATGTCGATTTAAATTTTCTTCCAAGGTTTTTGTCTTTCCCTTGGATTCTTTTAACTATTGTTTCAGTTTGTTGTTTTGGTATTGTAGAGACAATTCTGCATGTTTTATTTCCTTTATTTCATTTCTCAGCTTGTGAGTTTCTTTAATCATCTGTTGCCTCCATCTCCAAGCTGATTTTGAACATAGTTCCAGTGCATGACAAATAATACCTTCTCCTTTCTTATCCTTCAGCGATCCCCATTTTTCATCTGTTTTCTCTTGTATTTTTTCCTCACTCAAACCAGTTCTCTACTGGCCAAGGGTCGTCACTTTCTATATGAAAGCTATGCCTCCACAGAGAATCTGCTACGCCTTCGGTCTGTTTCTCTAAATCATTTACCATCCTGCCTTTGACTATGCCAATAATGTCATGGGACAAGTGGGAGCTTCAGACAAGCCCTGCCTTAGCCTTGGATTTTTGACAACAGCTTAAATATAAGAGATCATTCTGGCCTGCAAGTTCCAAGGATGGCAGTTCAGGTCTATTTATAAAACGAGTTATTTACTGAACAGACAGGAGATAACAGACAAAATGTCTTAATCAGTCGTTGCAGTGCTTGGTTTGGTTTAGCAAGCCGCAACCTTCCCAGAGGGCACAGCGGGGCTGCTTAGGGCAGGGCGGCCATTCCGCCCTCCCGCAGTCCTTCTGGACAGCCCCGCACTCTTGCTCCGGCTAGCTGGGCTCTGCAACACGGTGATAGTAAAGGAGGCGAGACAGGTCTCTCCATCGGGAAACTTTATTATTACACGTTGGTCCGCTGGTTCCCAGGCGCAGAGCGCCCAGAGAGACCTGGTGGTCAGGGAGCAGGGGGCTTTCCTCAGAGCGCAGGGGCGGCACATGGGCGGAGCTGGGGTACAGGAGGGTATCCTCCCAATAGGGAGGACCCGAGAGAGTGGCCAGGACTAGGGGCAGGTGAAGGGGGGCCCACGTGGAAGGGGCAGACCTGTAATAGGAAAAGCAGTGGGGAAAATACAGCACCACACACAGTTACTTACTACACAATATAAAACTAAAAGAACTACAAGATGATATTAAAAAGTGCATGATTTCAAGGTACCTATATTAAAGCTAGCAAAAGAAGTAGTATTGATTAGGAGCCAAAGGTAACTTCCCACTGAAATGACGATAATGGACACAGAGTTCTTTCACTCAACCTCCAGAGGAGTAACCACGAAGCAGGCATCCCTGCTCAGGGCAGAAACTCCACACATCTCCAGGGAATGTGTAGAAGATTTCTACTTTGTCATAGTTTGGTGTAGATCTATAGTTTGTGAAGTGAGGTGTCCGTCAGTCAGAACTGCTGCTTATCTTTCCAGGTCTCACTTGCACAGTAAGATTTTTATTGGCAGTTGGGAGCTGCCAGACCAGTGTTAACCCCATGGTGCCAAAATAACTCACTACAAGACAGCTTGTCCTGTTTGAGTTATCTCACCAGTTAACAAGCAACAGATAAGTTCTTGTGGGTGGCAAGCTGCCCTGCTACACCCCTACTGCATCTGTACCTAATTCCTGTGTGTGTTTAATTTTCATGTCCTCTTGGCTCTTTAATCTTTTGCAGATGTGGTGATAGAAAGTGCATAAGAAGAGGAGAGGCACAGAATTCTTCTGAGTTGGTGCAGTATTGATCACCGAGCAGAATGGAAGTCAAGAAGCAATTCAAAAGTGTTTGGAAAAATCATTATAATGTATTGTCTGTTTCACTTTATTCCCTAATTATGGTTGTGGTAGAGGAAATAATGGAGCTGGAATTTCAGTGTCCTCAGGACAAGTCATTAAGGGTATGTTGCTTCTTACTTTTCCTGTCCAGCCTTCATTACGTTTGTCCTGAGCTTGACCTCCCACCCCTCCTGCATTCCCTGGGCTCGCTGTGTTAGGAAGTACTCGCGCTACCGCAAAACTCAGATAATTTCTAGGGTATTTTTACCTCCTGTGATTTGGTGTGTGATCCTCCTGTGCGATGGCAGATACATCGACTGCCTGGTTTCAGCAAATGGAGTAAACAGCAGCCAAAGTGTACCCCAAAACAGAACAGCTGAATTACCCAGTGAGTTCTACACCAAATCTCAGGTAAGAGTCCTGGGAAGCTTGGGTTGTGTGTGTTTAACCAATTTGTGTGTGTGAAGAATCTGGGATGTACAGCAATGAGGGAACCATTTCATCTGGAGAATGAAGTGTTAAGTTGCAATTATGATTTTTATGTGATATATTTAGTCCATTTGGATTACCTGTTGTATTTCCATGCTTCTGTTTTTAATTAATGTATATAAATGGGAGTTCATAATCATCATATTCCTTCTGAGTCTGAAACCTGAACTGTGAACACCTTGCTCCAGGGTTATTCTGGAAACTTACCAGTTTTGTGTCTGGTTCTTAAAGGAAGTTTTAGGAAAATAAGAAATAAGAGAATGCACTGAGATAGAGAGTGAGAGAGAGAGGCTGCTATTCCATGTTGCAGTGAGTCTCTGTCTTGCCATCACTTGTCACCTGACCATGGCAGGAGCAAGGAATGGATTTCATAAGAACTATGACATATCATAATAATGCAAGGGCTTTAATTAAAAAAAAAAAAAAGGTGCAAAGCTTCTTTAGGAATGTAAAATTAGTGAAAATTAGCTTTAGTATTTTCTCTTCCAGGTGTCAGGGCTGTTCTCTCTCACTGCTGTTGTCACTCTTTGTGGCCTGTGCCACGTGTTCCCCTGCTGGTTCTGCTGGAATGATGAAGAAGGACATCAGAGAGAGGAGCTGCAGAGCCGGTTAGATGAAGGAGCCAGGAACCACATTGAAGAATTGAAGAACGAGGGTGTAGAGCAGATCATGGAAGAGAGAGTGAAACCTCTTCTGCAGCATGTTAATGCCAATTTCTTGAAAAACACAGATTTAAGAAGCATAGGAAAAGAAATAAAGAAAGTGGTAGAGTCTGCTCTTGGAAATAAGCCAGCAGAGAGTCCGTCAGCAGTGGAACAGGGTGTGCCTCTCACCCCTGTGGTTCGGGGATCCCTCTCCCAGAATTAAGGGTCCCCCTCAGCTCCCCTTAACTTAGGGGCCCCCCTCATCCCTTAGTGCCTCTTCTCCATCACAGACCACACCCCCCCCCGCCCCCCCAATCCTGCAGGGATGTGACCACAGCACACATGGCTCCAGGAATTAACTCTGCACTTCTGAGGAGGTGGCAGCAGCTGTGGCCAAAAAGGCCAGAGCAGGTGCTGACGTGGCAACACCAGGATGCTGGACCTGCTCAGCCTGGGCTTGCTGGGGAAAAGCTCCCACTGTTCTCCCAGCTCAGCCCTCCTGGACTCCAAAGCAGGTCTGGCTCTTACAGTGTTGTCAGAAGAGTAAGTTGGGTTGATCCTCCTCTTCTCAGCTCCAGCTGAGAAGCCAGCAGGTACCATCAGACAGCACCTGTCACCTTATTATCCCTCTTCCTATTGCTTGGCCCTCATTTTGTTGCTCTTTTACCTCTTTCTTTACCCTAGTGACTAATTTTGATTTTCAATTTTGCTATGTGTATACCCAGAAATTGTTATTCTAGCCCTGTAAATAGAAAAATCTTCAATATTCAGATGTTTCCTTTGCATAAAACAAGGAAGAAAGAAGTAAAGAAGGAGAAACAATATTCATGCTTAAATGGCAGCAGAAATGTGAGCTGGTCCTTGCTGAACGTTGTGCTGGTCTGCCCTGTTCCCACAGGCAAGGAATGAGCAAGAGCCTCATGGCAATAAAACTTTGTGAGCCCAAGTCAGGTGTCCGTGTCTGTATTGCCCTCACAGGGATGCTCCACTTCTCCTCAGGTGGATTCGCTGTCTGGGAGGTTCAGCAGCAGCATTCTGGAAGGAAAACAGCCAGTCTGAGCTGAGCTCCAAAGAGGGGACACAGGGAATGAGCATTCCCAGCTGCAGGCACTCCTGGCCTCTGGGTTCAGTATTGGAAACTCAATCCCACGGTGGGTTTTCCATCTCAGCAGAGCTCTGCCCCTTCATTGTGTGCCAGGAATGTGGAGGCTGCTGCTGTTCTTTCAAAAGGTGTTGATGTGGATGAAGCCTCCAGGACAGAGGAGGGACCTTGAGCTTCCCCAGGTGTTTTTCACAGAGACAGTCCGTGGGTGGGGATCACTGGGATCCATGGTTGCAATGGAGCTTGAGACAAAAACACCTCTAACACAGCTCAGACAGGGACTCACAGCCCAAGTTTGATCTTAAATGGAACATCTAGAATCTAAATGGAGCTCCTGAAGTTTGAATGGAGTTTCAGGCTATGTGGATGGAGGCCCCAACCTAGGAATATTGCTCTCTTCTTAGTTGTTAACCAGCCCTCAGTCCTGCGGGATCAGAGACCACGGAGTTTCAAGTTAAAACAGTTTCAGCAGCCAGCACAGCCCAAGTTCGTGCCTTAGCTGCATTTTCCCAATCCCTTCTGCTCCCATCTTATGTACCAGAGTGACCAAAATTTGGAAGCTGGCACAAAAATGAGGAGCACTGATGGGACAGCAAAGATCAGGGCATGCTTTTGGCCTAAAGCCAAAAGGCCAGGAGCTGGAAACACGGATATTTCCTTGAGGGAACTGCTGACACTTGTACATCTCTGGCTGGGGCCCTTCCCCACTTCCATGGTTGGCTTTCTGGAACATGGCAGTTAAAGAAGGGCTCTCTTGGGACAGAAATCTGCCAAAAAGACCAAAGCAGAGCAGACAGGGCTTTACACTCTTTAGCTACACCTGCTGTGGGAAGACAAGGTGGGATGGGGCTGTCCCTGCTGCTCTTGCACTTTGCGCTGCTGAGGAAGCTGAAGCCAGAACTGCCAGACCACAACCTGCTTCCCAAAGGTCGATGGTCGCTGTAGGGTTGAACCCACAGAAAACCAGGGATCCTTTGTTCTTCTCCTTTTAGAGGATGCCTGAACTGCACCATCAGAGCTGTTCTGGGACAGCAAAGAGCTGAAGGGGGAATAACTCAAACAAACTGTGAGGAGAACACTGGGAGCCAACCCAAGGGAAAGAAAAGGTGTGAAGATTAAGCTCTCAAGCATGGACCAAGAATGCTCTGGAGAGACAAGCAGATCAGAGGATCCCCAGCAGCACTTCCAGTGTCCAGGACACCAGAAGGGCTCTCCTTGGTGTGGTCTGAGATGAGATCCCACTGTCTCTGGGGTCTCTCCCTTTCCATTTTGTCCACCTGGTGATGTAAGTGGCCAGTTTGACCAGGGCTGAAGATCTCCTGCAACTTGTGTCTTGGATGGGAACAAGTAAATGGAAGCAGGAGTTGGAGATGAGGAGAGGGAACTCAGAGAGCATCCTGAGGGCACAGGCAGATTTTGAGGTGAGACTGACACCAGAGCTGGTGGCAGCTCAAGGACAGGGCACTTGCTTGGATCCATTTTGCATGGAGATATTTTGGCTTTCTCTAATTTGGCTGATGCACCATTTCTGAAATAAAAAAGACTTTCCAGGCTGTCCCTTGGACAGGCAGCTCACCCAGTGTGCCTGCTTTTCCCAGACAGAGCAGTGGCAGGTTCTCACCCAGCACCACGTAGTTCAAAATAGCCTTTGGATAACACCTAAACACAATTTTTTGTAACCTCCTTGACCAGAGCAGAGCCTCCTGGGCTTCAGTTCTGCCCTGCTCTGCTCATTTGAACACACAGACTCAGACACCAGTTTCCCCCCAGAAGCAGCCCAGCAAGGCACTGGGGTTTCTCTGAAAGCAGCTGTGGCTGTTGGTCAGAGGCCCTTGCTGGGGCTTTGTTCTTTCCCACACCTGCAGTAACTGCTGGGACATGACCTTCAGCCAGGTTGGGTGAAGACCCTGCAGAAGCCTTCTGCCCCCTCCCATCTGCTGTGAGACCTTGCTCAGGCTCCAAATGCCAGTCTGGAGAGGCCCAGGGCACTGTCAGGGTGTGCATTGTATCTGCCTGAGCTGCACAGGGGGCTGGATTCAGGGCCTCTGGCCCCATGCAGGAGAATACACTCCTGTTTTCCTTCCTGATCAAGGAAGGCCACCAGTTGTCTCCTGGTGCTTTGTAGACTTGTAGGACATGCACAGACTCTGAATATATTTCTGCAGGATTACTCTGTAAATTCTTGGGTGTGGTACTTTTTTCTCTTTTTTTTTTCCACATAGCAAATACAGAGCACCCAGGGTGTGCCTTCACCTAAGGTTTAAATTGGACTGTCTTGGGGTGACATGTCCCATATCCCATGTCCATGTCCTAGTTTGGACATCAAAGGCAACTGCTGCCCTGAATGTGCAAGTAACTGCACCGCACCTGGGAACCTCACGAGGGCATGTGGCGGTGCAACTGGCCGAGGCCGCCCTGACCACCAAGAACAACACCAACCCCAAGCAGTGGTGGTCAAAGGCTGAAGCCTGACATTGCACTTTCTAGTTAGGGTGAGAGCTCATAATCCCCCAGTTCAATAGTTTTGCATGTTTCTATACCATTGGTTCATGTTTTTCCCTCCTAGTCTTACGTATGTTGTTATGAATATTCATTTTCCTTAATTAATATGCATATGTTCTAGAAAGTTGACGCTGCTAGGGCTGCCCGGTTGCCCGTAGTGTCAGGTTAGCGGCCGTCCCAGGACCCGGGTGTGCTAGGGCCTGCCATGCAGGGCAAAGCTCTCTAGCCGCAAGATGGTCTGCGTGCGAAGGTGGAGGCAAGGAGGAAAGGGGGGGGCTTCGGTATGGTGTCCAAGGAAGTTTATTCTCCTCAGGGGTTCCAGGGACCAAAAAGCGTTAGGAAAGGGGTTACATGGCTTTTTAAAGGAGGGTTGGACAAGGGGTGGTGACAATCTCAGGGCCAATGGGGGAGGAAAAGGGGAGGAGTCATAGGTGGGGTAGCATACAATCAACCAATAAGGGAAACCTAAGGAGGGGAGAAATTCAAAGGAACCAATGGGGTACCGAGGGGAAAGGAACTTTCCAGAAGGGGGAGGAGAAAAGGGTGGTGTACATCAAAGATTGACAACTAAAGCAGGGCATATGCAATAGTCAAAGGGGAGGGGGGATAACAAACCAATTGACAATGTAATAAAGTGGAACAAACCAAATACAAGGGAGAAAGCGCACCACAACAGAAAGTTCTGTTCTACTCGACACCCCATTGGTCCCTTCCCTAAGTCCCTCCTATGTGTTAATCCCATTGGTTATCTCCTTGTTAACCCCGCCTTCCTTCCCTTATCTTATTGGCTGTATCCCCTATCCCCGCCTTTCCTGCACTCAGTCTAAAATGCCTGGACCTTCAGTTCAAATTTGGCTCTTTGTCCCTGTCCCTCTGCGTGAATAAACCTCTGTGTGGAACACCATACGGAGAGTCCCCTCCCTGCTTCTTTACCTCTGCCTGCATGCCTGTAAACCTGCCAGAGAGCAGCTCCCTTGGGTGAGGAGCTCACCGGCTCTTTATTTTGCTGGGTTCTGAGAAGAACCTAAGAGTTCAGTGCGGCCAGACCTCTGGGCTTCTTTTGTATTGGCTGGCTGGCAGCCGCAACAAGGACACCTGCTGATGAGCCACCTCCGGTCCCAACACCACAGACGCTGTTCTGGGTGTGACGGCCTGTGCTGCCTCAACATGACCCTGAACCAGCTGCGTTGAGAGGAACATTTGACATGGACAGGACTTAATCCATTGACTGAGGCAACCTATGGGTGGTGCCTTGACAGCTGAGTGGTTTAATTCCCCAACAGGAGGACTGGGACGTTTCCCTTAGAGGACTGTATGTTTATTCCTCTTTTCTTGTCTACTCCATTAAGTGCCTCTGCAAATTACCCTGTCCTACACTTCCAGCCCCAGGGGCAATGGTCTCTTGAGCGAGGGGGTGGAATGTTGGTAGGAAAGTGTTGAAAGCAGAAGAATGGAGAGAAGGATGGTAGATGTGCTCAAGGGACCTTGCAGCTGGGAATGCCAAGGCCTGGAGAATATCAGCATGGCAAACCCCCTCTATTATACCTATTGCTGCTTTCCTCTGTCTGTTTGGAGAAGTAGAATTTCTGTGTCAAGATAATGTAGGAGTTTGGAGACACTTGGAGGCCCTCTCATGGACATGCCTGAGCTCTCTGTTTTGGGAGAGAGAAGATCAAAGCTCAGAGATCATAAAAAGCCCAAGGAGGTCACAGCATGGTGGGAAATGACGTGTGTGCAGGCCCTTGATAAATGGGTACAAAGAGCATCCCCGCCGGCCGCTGGGATGGACTGAGCCTGACGGTGCTGGCATTCCTGCTTGGGTGTCTGTGCCCGGGTGTTGCTGTGGGATCCTCTG
>VZTI01002379.1:0-65044 GCA_013397865.1 Struthidea cinerea | reverse complement strand
CTCTGGGATGCATCTCATCAGGTCCCATAGACTTAAGTACATTCAGGTACCTCAAGTGATGACACACCTGATCTTTACTTGTAGTGGGAGGGACTGTGCTCCCCCAGTCCTCATTCTGCTGTCCATCCACTCAAGAGGTGTGGAAAGAGAGTTTGCCATTGGAGACTGAGGCAAAAAAGCTATTGGGTACCTCAGCCTCCTCATCCGTTGTTACCAGTTTTCCAGCATTGCTGATCGGGGGCTAACACCTTTGACTTTTCTTTTCTGGTTAATGGGCCTGTAGAAACCCTTCCTTTTACTCTTTGCCTACCCTGCCAAGCTCAGTTCCAGCTCCACTTGGCCATCCCTACACAACTGAACTTCATCTCTATACTCTTCCTGGGTGACCTGCCTTAACTTCAATTGTCTATGCATGTGCTTCTTTCCCTTTAGTTTGACCAGCAGTTCCCTACTCAGCTATGCTGGTCTCTTGCCTTCCTTGCCTGATTTCTTGCTCCTGGGATTGCCAGCTCTTGTGTTCTATGGAAGGCTTCCTTAAAAATCTGCCAAGCTCTGTTCTTCTCCCATGTCCCCAAGGGCACTCTCCTAGGGGATCCCACTGACTATCTCCCTGAAGAGCTGGAAGTCTGCTTTCCTAACCTTCAGGGGCCTAACTTTACTCTTACCTGACCTATATTCCTCAGGACTGCCAATTCTACCAATGCACAATCACTGCAGTCCAGGCTGCCTCTGATCTTGATGTTCCCAATTAGCTGCCTTGCACTGGTGACCAACAGATCCAGTAATGCATCCTCTCTGGCAGGGCTGTTGATTACCTGGGTCAAGAAGTTATACTTCATGCATTCCAGGAGTCTCCTGGATTGCCTACAGCTCACTGTGCTACTTTCCCAGCAGATGTCAGGACAGTTGAAGTCCCCCAGCAGGACAAGAGCCTGTGAGCGCAGTGCCTCCTTTAGCTGGAGCAGAAAGGCTTCATCAACAGGCTCCCCTTGATCAGGCAGCCTGTATTAGACCCCAAACCATGAAGTTCCCTTTGTTGCCTTGGTCACTGATTTTTACTCACAAGGCTGTTCTTCAGAGACAGATCTTCACACTCAGTCCAACTCTTGGCATGGAGGGCAACCCCTCCACCTCTCCTTCCTCACCTGTTCCTTCCTCACAGCCTGTAGCCATCAATAGCTGTACTCAAGTCATGGGATTCCCATGGGTGTTCCACCAAGTTTCAATAACAGCACAAGGTTGTAGCTTTCTAGCAGCATGGTGACTTCCAGGTCCTCCTGTTTGTTGCCCGTGCTCTGTGCATTGGTGTAAAGCACCTCAGCTGGGCTGTTGCCTGTGTTGCCTGCCTAGAAGAACACTCATAATTCCTTTGAGATAATTTTATGCTGTTTCCCTTTTGGCTTTTATTACCATAGGAGTCCCTGGCTTGTCTCCGTAAGTGTGCAAGTGTGTTCCAGTGAGACTCACACACTTCAAAGTCAGCAGGGTATAGATGCACTTCAGCTGGGCTTTTGATTTCACCCCCAGCACTGGCATGCCAGCCCTAGGCTCATGTCTGCCAAGCCTGGTCTTATCCCCTTCCCCCTTCAAACCTAGTTTAAAGCCTTCTCCATCAGCCAACTCAAAAGCTAGAACCCTCAGCTTTGTGATGTTAAAGGCGCCAAGACTGATGTGAAGAATGTGTAATGGGGAAGAAATGTGCAGATCCGATCTCTGCAGCTATCCACTGTTTTCATCATCTGTTTTCCTGTATTTCCTGTTATGCTGCTGCTTGTTTGCCCTTCAGGAGTTCAGAGCTTGTCCTTTGGCTATGCTGTTTAGTAATGCTTATAAAATAATGACTGGAGGAATTGTGGGCTCTTGTGGCAGCTTTCATTCCTTGTGTTGCAGGGATCCAAGGAATAGTGGATGCCTACCGCCAGATTCTGCCTCAGATCCGACTCTACGGGCCAACCAACTTCTCTCCTATTATAAACCACGTGGCAAGGTTTGCAGGACACTCACTGCAGCAAGGAACTGCTGCAGTAAGTGCAAGGCCTTTACTGTGGATCTGCTTTGGGTTGATGTTTCTGTTCTCCATGTTTATGATGAAATAGTAAATTGACATTATCTTCCTTCCTTAGAATCCCAAGTTTGGTCATCTGTTGTCAGCCTGCAGAGAGCATGTCAGTGCTCTCTTGGTACATACTGATAGGAACCTATACTGGGTAGACACTCACATTAGTTTCATTGCTCAAGTGATATTTATTTGTCTCCCAGTTTGCTGGCACTGCACTTACTGTTGCGTTGAACAGGGGTGCTTTGTTGGCTGTTAGACCAGTTGGACTGTGGCAGCAGTTTCCTCACTGTAATCTCTGTTGCCAAGCTCTGTCACCTCTAGGGCATGCACATAGAATAGAGTTTTGTGCCAAACAATTTTGCTCTCAATTATGTTGAGAAAAAGCCTCTAAGAAACTACCAGAGGGCTTGGCTATCTGTCCCACCAAAATGGTATGGAGTCTAGGAACTGTTCAATCAGTGTGCTGATTGCAGAGCATCTGTGCTCCTCTATGGTCATGGGCTCATTTGTGTGCTGCTGTGGCCGTGGTTCCTGTTAAAAATCAATTCTTTAAACTTCATTTATTTTGCTTAAGGATAAAGGACTTGGATGTCCTGATAGATTTTAGCTGATTGCATTTTGACAGGCCAATCAGAAACATATACCGTGCTACTTGTTTTATCACCTAGCTGTATCAGTATTTTTGGTGCTACTTATGTTTGTGCGTATATCAAATGTATTTCCCACGCTGTGAGGCACTTGGACTAAGGAGATCCATTTCTTACATTTCTGAGGGTATTTTTTAACCTTCCCAGCACTTTGGGGAAATCTTCCTAATTCTCATAATGTGTTAAATATCTCTACTTTTTCTTTCAGATTTAAAGCTAACTATTTAAATAAAGAAACTGTCAGCAGTCGGGTACAGCAATAGTAACTCTTGTGTTGACTGTGCTTTGGAATTAGAAATTCAGTTTTCTCTTATTTTTGTTGTGTTTGCCTCATTTTAAGTCTGTGAATAGTTGCTATAAAACAGCAGTTGCTCATTTCAGAACCAGGTACTAAACTTTAGTTTCTGGAAAACGATAGACATTTTAAACACTTTACTATGCTAAGGCATTGGTTTGAGGTACTCCTTTCTTTCTGGAAAAGCTGCTGTATTCTTCCCTTCGTGTTATCTCTAGAATGTCTTGTTATTTGTCACTGCTGTGTTTTGAGATTTCTAATACTTCTAATGCTTCTAATTTAAACTATTGATAATGGAAAAAAACTAAGGCTTTTTGAGTTACACTGCAGGGATATGAAATACCTCTAGCGTTTCTGAATGTCAGTCAGTAAAACAGCGCCCATCAGTGAATTTCGTATGCAGCTGTGTTGATTTAGTAGTACTTTTCATCTCTAGTACTTTTTGCCAATTGATGTAACTGTTCTTTATAAATTGAACTTAATCCTTTATCTTTTTTCTAGTACAGAGAAAATTGGAAGTGCACAATGAAAATAATTAGGCATAGGAAAAAATGTGAATGAACATAAGTTTCTTTAATGTTCTGGTTTTGTCTCATCCACAGCAACATCTGATTTCTTTCTTAGCATAAAGGAGTGCTCTATCTGCCTTCAGTTATGTGAGCTCTGGTGTTGAAATACCTAACTAGATGATTTCTCATGTTTTTCAGCAATACTTTATCTTGCTGATCATCACAGATGGAGAGATCACTGACCTAGACCAAACTAGGCAAGCAATTGTTAATGCCTCTAAGCTGCCCATGTCCATCATCATTGTTGGTGTTGGTGAAGCCGATTTTAAAGCAATGGAGTTCCTTGATGGAGACAATGGTGTTCTGAAATCTGTGACAGGAGAGCCAGCTGCACGGGACATTGTCCAGTTTGTGCCTTTCCGGCAGTTCAAAAATGTAAGTTATTTTTAAATTCAGAAGAGTCCCAGTGCTAGGATGTATGCATCCTAAAAATGACCATGGTCTTGACAAGGCAGCAAGCTGCATGCTCAGAGGGTATGCCTGTGCTGCTTGTTCCCAGTGAGAGTTGAGATGTTGGCTTTTGTGTTCAAAGCTGTGTCTTGCAGTTCTTGAGAGCCCTCATTGTATAATTGATTTCGCATACTGTCTCTTGGCTATTGCAGGCTTAAAGGGGTTGTTCTCTGTCCTGGGATGCAAACGTTTAGGCAAAGAACTGAGATCATATTGTCAAGTCTCTGATGTTGAGGCCCATGAGTGATTGAAGTTGACATCATTCTTCCCTGCTGTTGAAAGCAATCCAGTCACTCCCAAGCTGCCCCTGATTTCCACTGTTGGCACTGGCATTCATGCACTTTACATGGTCAATTGGGTTGAGTGATTCAAATGAAAACCCAAAATAAGAGACATTGCTAGTGGCTGGGGCAGTTTTGCACTCAGACTAGGGCCATATAAAGGCTATGTAAGTCTGAAGTTGAGGTGAGAGTAAGTGGTTTTCATCAGCAGTGCTCACTGAGACTGACTGGAAGTGCTCCTAAAGCTGTAGTAAGGAATTCTTTAAACAGAATGAGTGTGACAGGTGTTATGAATTCTCTAAAAGAGCTGTTCACTAGGCTAACAAATCTGTTCTCTGTGGTATTTCTGATTTATTCTCCCCATTCTCTTTTCAGGCTCCCCAGGAAGCACTTTCCCAGATGGTTCTGGCTGAAGTGCCCAAGCAGCTGGTGTCATACTATAAATGGCAGGGGTGGCCCCCCCTGAAACTGCCAGAAATCAAGGCAATGTAGATTCAGGCTGGCCCTGTCCACCTGTAGCACTGGGGTGAAGGAGATCTGCCTGCATTCTCCCTTGTACACTGTGGGTGCTCAGTGCCTTGAGACCACACCAGTCACACCACTTCTTTCACCTGCTTGTGTTCTGAGTCTTTGATCTTTCCTATTTCTATCAGAAGAAATGTAAATACAGAAAAACTCCCAGGTGCTGGAAGTTTTTGTCACAGAAAAATCGACCTTGTTGGTTTTCTACCTTGCAACAGCAACACATTGTGACACATCACACCACACATCCCATCTGCTACTCGCTATCAGGTTGGGCCTCTGCACTGAGCTGCTCCAGTGCTGAGCCTGGTGGGAGAAGTGTTGCACCTGTGTTTGCTGTAATGACACCTACCATGTGCTCCTTGATAGGTGTCTTTCTTCTATCAAGCTGCCTTTGAAATGGGGACCCTTCTGTTCTGGATGTGACCAAAGACTGTTGGTTGGATGCCTGAGGTAGTTGCTGTTGTGTCTTCATAAAGTGCCAGCATATTTTTTTTATGTTTCAGTGACCATACCTTTCTGTGTTCTTTTTAATCACATTTTTTCTATTAGCAAAATTTATTTCTGTGATGAACTGCTTGGAGCCACTGTTATAGTTTAAGAACGCTGCACTTTGCTTATTTATGGGGGATAAATGAGGATTAATCATTAATTAATGGGATTGTGGTGAGATTAATGAGTCACATGAATGTGACTTTAAAAATCCAGCATTTGGAAACACTGAAATAAAGATGCTTTGAGTGAATTCTTTATATCACACAAGTTACAAAATGAAGAAGTAACTTATCTGTGGAACTCCAAGGAGGTGCTTCCTTATCCTCAGTAGTGTGAAGTGTGCATTACACGGTCTGGGGACTGTAGAACAGGCACACGACAGCAAAGCACAAATGTTTTGAGGGAGATGGTTAATTTCCAAGTAGAGATAAAGAAACTTGGGCTTGTCATTGCACTGCAAGTGTCATCACTTTCAGTTACATAAATAAATATTCTACTTTGGCTTAGATAACATGTCTGGACTCTTATTTCCTTCCTGGACTTTTCCCTTTGTTTTCCAGCAGTGTGGATGGTGGTGTTTCAGTATCTGAATGAGCCTAGGTTCAGTGTGATCCAAAAAAAAAAGCAGAGCCAGTTGTCCATCAACTGTTAATTTTGTTCCCTTTTAATCACTAAGACTACTGAATCCCACAACCCTTTCCTGCTGCAAAATGAGATGTTTCTTTACTTTGAGAAGTTCCTTTACTTGAGAAGTTACAAAAGATCTTGTCTATTCTACCATATAAACCAGAAAATGGTGAGAATGCATTGGCAGACTGCATCTGTGATCCAGGCCCTGAAACTGGTTAAGTTTACAAGCTTGAGTGAAGACAGAACTTGGGGTTGAACTCACATCCTCAACTAAACTGATTGTTCTGGGTGGACTCTGCCACCAAAATAGCATTACATAGCTTGTGCTTGAAGGGCTGTGGGGTCAGGACCACTGCTGAGCCAAGATGAGTCTGTTCTAGTTTTTTATTAAACCTGTTTTGACCATGGTATGTTCTCTCAGGTTACATAAACAGCAACCAGCTTCCTCTAGAGAAAGCTGGACTGTCTTTCTTAGCCTAGCCTACAGCACCTCATTTTCTTGCACTTCTTGCACTTTCTAAGTTTTGCACTTCAAGACTTAGTCTTGAAGGAAACCAAGCAACCTCTCGAGTGGCTGTCTAATCTGAAATGTGTTACAGGTGTGGAAGAGAGGGAGGAAAACTGCCAGGTTGTCTCTGAGAAACTGCTCTTGTGGTTGAGAACATCCTTCTCTTGTGTTTTCAGCTCTTACAACCTGTAGACAGAGTTTTCCTTCTCTATGTTATGCATACAAGAAACTTAAGGCTGGTTTTTGTGTGTGTGTGTGTGTGTGTGTTTTGAAGCCCATTTTGCCTCTCCTTTTTAAACCTCTGCCAGGCTGCCATGCAAAATGGAGTGAATCCTGTGTGTCTCTCCTGTAAGGAGTGGAGTCACTGTTCTGCAGCTAGCTGAGGTATCTCCAGGTGCAGGACTCATTGATGGTAGAAGAGACCTTTCCTGTTCTGGGGAGGAAGAGGCCAAGAAGGGGTAGAGGCAGGTGTGAGGAAGTTCTTCCCCCTGTGGTAGCAGACCTGAATTTGAAGGAGATGCTCTTTACCCACAGGTAAGTGGCTAAAATGTGAGCAAAAAAAGGGACACAAATCCTGTAGTTGTCACCCAGGAACAAGAGCTGCATGGGTGTGGGCCCAGGTGAAAAGCCAAGGGAAGCTAAGTTTGGAAGCTACTGACCTGGGATGGCAGAATTTTGCCTGTTTTCTGTCTTTTACTCTCCCCAGGACACCAGGTTTTAGAGGAAGTGCAGACAGCTGCTGGGCACTTTGGTGGAAGGCTGGCAGGACTGTTTTCTGCCGTGTGCTGCCCTGGGTGGAGCTGGAATGCAGACTGATCGCATGGCTGAGTTAGAGGAGAGGTCAGGTTATTTTCCTCAGGACAATGTATTGTGCATGCTCTGTGTCCCTCAATCACTGGCTTGATTTATCTTCACAGTGAGCACAGGCAACACCCCAGAAGTCTTTTTACCCTCGCCAAGATTAAACAAGCACCTTTGTACTTGTGATCCCCAAAGGTATTTCAGCCTCAGGGCTTTGAAAAAATCAAAAGCTGTTGCATGTGGGAGCTCAGTGGGGAGGGTTCCTCTTGCTTCCTGGAGATGTGGCAATAAATATTGGTGACATTTCATGCCAGGCTATGCTACACTACCCAACAGGTAATGGGAGATAATGCCTTTTTTGCTTGGATAACTGGTTGAGTTAATGGCCCTCCTTGAGGTCTAAAACACACAGGGGACTGTTTTGCTAAAAATGAGGCACTGTCTTCAGGTGGGTGCAGTGATAAGACTGCTCCAGGTGTTTGAGGAAGCCACACAAACTCCACAGGGAGGTGCTGTCTTTTGACCAGCTTTGAGTAAGTACTGGATCCACTCAGCAGCAGCATACTTTGGTGGTCTGGATGTCTCATTGAACTGCTTAAGTTGCACTCCTTGCTCCATTCTACCCATGACTGGATGTGGGGTCAGCACACTGAGCTTTCTGTGTTCTAAACCGATGGGCTCACTTATTTGGGTTCGCAAAAGTGGTGCCAAATGCTGTCAGTCTGCTACGTTTTGTTGCTGCATGGTTGTGCTGCTTTGAAAGTAAACTGGTGGAAGAAATGAACCCCACTCAACAACCTTAAGAGAGATTACAGGTCAGAGTTACAATTTATTAAAGAGATTATGATAACTGTGTGATAGATACATATTATAATATTTGCTTTCTGCAAATATTAAAATGAATGCTGTATGTATCATGTTAAAGTAGCTTTGTTATTGTGATAGATACATGTTATAATAGTGGCTTTCTACAAATAGATGCTATATGTATCATGTTAAAGTAGCTTTGTTATAAAGATGTAGTTTTGTAACAATAACTAATACCTTTATTTCTGTCATTAACTAAACTTAGACATAATAGTTGTCAGGAAAATTAATCCACAAACACCAGAGGTTTATGTCCAAAAAGGAGACAGAGGAGTCCTGTAACTTTATTCGAATAAAGGAAGAGGCCATGGGGCATTCCCCTGGGGTCTGTCAAATTTTTGGAGGGTGCAGCCTCCTATTTATCCTAATTTCCTGACTGTTATAGAGTGCTGGGACAAAATCAGTGAGCCGATTAAGTAAAATAATATATCAATTTATTACAAAGATCTGGCAAGCGATAGCAAGCAAAACAGCGCTGGGTGGCCTGGGAGTCTCCTGCTCCACTAATGGCGCGCACCCAACTTCCCGTAGTTGCAGTTCTTATAGTCCTTTATTTCTGGTGTACGTGTCCTTCTTGGTGTACTCTGCGTCTGCGCCAGTCTGTTGCTAGGGGGTCTTTTTCTGCCTCCCGGTGGTCGCTGGGATGAAGGCCCCGAGTCTTCCTCCTGTGTCCGTCCTGTGCCCCTTGCATGCGTGTTTTTCTATCTCCTGCATAAGCGCAAAGCTTGCACAAGCATTGTTTACATTACCGGATGTCTGCAGTTAATGCAAGGCCCCACTCTTCCTTGGTTCAAGGCTGACATCTGGTTTTTCTACTAGCATAAGCAAGATTTGATTAACAAGCATTATCTCTTCTATTACACTGACCGCATTTCCCTCTCTCTTTCCCCACTGGCTGAGGTACTTGAGAGGTACAGACTTCCCGGAACGCCTAATACCTAAGACTCCCTTCTAATGTATAACCCCCCCTTTATTTTAATTCTTATGGAATTTATGTTCTTCTCATTGTTTCTTTCATCTCTCAATATCCAATTTCATTTATCAGTAGACCTATAGTTTGTTTGTAAAGACAAATCTCTTTCTTTCCATTCATCAATCAGTGGAATCCTTCCCATTATTTCTTTCATCTCTCAGTACTAGTTTTATCTTCCAGCAGGCCCACAGCTTGTTTGTAAAGACAAGTCCCTCATTCCTTTCGTAGTGAAATGGCTAATATAGTTATGCTTGTGAACTGTCTGCTTGGTTGGATAACATCCAACCAACGTGTGTTGAAGACCCCTGCTACTGACATGCCAACTATCAGCAACTACCGTCTCCAGAAACCATCAACCAAAGCCCACTCTGAGGATGATAATAAAAACTGACTAAAACCACAGCCAAGAAATGTGCATGCTCTAAAAAGGCGGACCCAAGGAGGAGCCATGTTAAACAGTTCCTGGAACATGTAAACTAGTTTGGGGAAAAGTTTGAATATGTATAATTGATTATGAATATGCACTAGGCTGATGCAATAGGACAGGCATGTAAAGGGTGTCTCCGAAATAACAGGTGTGCTCTTGGTTGAGTGCCAAGGCACCCAGAACTGTGAGTTTTGCTTTATTGTCTTTGTCCCTTATTGTCCTTTATTAAACTTTTCAATCCTAACAGGAGAGTGAACCTCGTTTTTCACAAATACAATTATACAGAAAAAACTGGTTTTAACCCACAAAGACTTAATACAACCTGGCACTCTGTTGGTCATGGTGATGGTACCAGTCCTGTTGAAGTTCTGGTCCTCCTCCAAATCCATCGAGTGATGGTGCCTGAAGTCCCAGGCCCAAAGATTATATATACTCAGGTTTTTTAGGAAAATTAAACCACAACGCCAGAGGCTTATGTTCGAAAAGGAAACAGAGGAGTCCTGTAGCTTTATTCATTAATAAAGGGAGAGACCAATGGAGCATTTTCCATAGGGTCTCTCAAAATGATGGAGGATGCAGCCTCCTTTTTATCCTAATTTCCCAGCTGCATTTCCCTCTCTCTTTCCCCATTGGCTGAGGTACTTGAGAAGTACAGACTTCCCAAATCGCCTAATACAGACCCCCTTCTAATGTGCACTCTGCCCACCCCCCACCCCTTTTTTCTTTGTATCTCTGTTCTTTAAGTCCAAGAATTTAGCACAGTGAGCAATGGTGTCAATTGGTGGAATTCCTCTGGAATTTATGGTTCCTCGAATTGCTTTTTTCACCTATCAGCATCTGGCTTTATCTACAAACAGGCCCACAGTAAAGACACATCCCTCTCATTCCTTTCTGGTTCAGGTGGGAATGCTCAGTACCTCCCTCAGGGCGGGGAGTTTGAAAATTCGTGAGGTAACATTGTGAGTCATGGGATGTTTTGAGAGTCCTTGATGGTTTAAGTCGTTGCAGCTGCCCATTGTGCTGGGGCCATTGAGTCCATGATGGCCCATTAGCAGAGGTGACCCCTCAGGCTGGGTGGGACTGTGCTGGTGCTACCCCGGAGGGAGTTATCACAGCTGAGTCATTGGTGTGAAGAAAAGGAAACACTGCCCTGCGTCATCGCAGTGTTTGCCTCGCCTTCCTTATCTTATTTAACACCCAGCTCGTAGCCTGAGGGTTCGGGGGTGCACTGGGCAGCTCCTGCAAACGATCCCTCATCAACGGTTCATCAGAAACGGTGTAGAGGTGGGTAGAATACTCCTGTAGCTAGGACCATGGTGAAGCCGCATCCTCCCACCACAGCATACTTCCACCGCCCCCAATGCTGCTTTCCAGGTGCTCCAGGAAGTGTTTGTGCAAGAGGGGAATAAAGGGAATATCCGCAGGGCTTGCTTCGAAGCAATTGACATTACACAGGCATGATTCACTCCTTGGTGTTTGTGGAGCTGAATAAGCCATCCTGCCCTGCTGCAAGGCACCCTGTACAGCATGTGTGGATGCAGGTGTACGGAAAATCCCGCTATGAAAAGCCGGTGTCCACAAAGGAGATAGAGGAGTCCTGCAACTTCACTCGAATAAAGGGAGAGAGTCCACTGGGGCACACGCCCGCGGGGTGTTCTCTCTCGAGGTTTTGGAGGGCGCAAGCCTCCTTTTATTCTAAATTCCCGGCCGCATGTTGCCCTCTTCCTTTCCCCCTTGGCTGAGGTACCAGGAAGGTACAGCCTTCCCAAACCACCTACCACATATCCCCCCTTGAACCTGTCATTTTACTCCAAAGCTCAGAAACGCAGGCTTGTGCAGACCCACTTGTCTGTTTCAGGAGCCAAAAGCTGTCTGGGCTCTGCAACAAACCTGCTGCCCAAAGTTAGTAGAGACATTAAGACCTATTTCAAAGACGTTAATGCCCATAGCTTCACCCATCAAATTGTTTGTAAAGACATTAGCACACATCTTTCCTATCACAGGTGTTTGGTGCTGGGTGCTGAGAGGGAGAACCAGACCCCCAGGAGAAAGAAATGCTCTCCAAAATCTGCTCAGTTCATGATTTTTCGACTGCTTTGATCTGGGCTGAATCCGTGTTTTGGAAGAGCTCTGGCATCTCTATCAACTCTCGTGTTGATGGAATGAGCTGGATTAGGCCCGGGGGCTGCAGCAGGGAGCACAGCTGGCTTCTGGCACCATGTGCCCCAGGTCTCCCTCCTCCCCCTCCTTGTGAAGTTGCCAGCACCCCGTGGAGCAGCTGAAGCTCCTGCCCCACTGCCTCTGGATTTCGATGTTTGTCTCTGCCCTGCAGAGATCCGGCAGCTGGGCTGCAGCCGCTGTCCCAAAGTGCTCTGGCATCCTACCTCCAGTGAGCAGCCACTCAGGGGGCTGCTGAGTGTGTGCTGTTTCCTCAACCCAACCCTTTCGTGAGCCCAACCCTCACAATCTGAGGGCTGATGAGCTGTCCTTTCCCACTGGGAGGAATGCAGAACTCATCTTTACAAGCAAGCTGTGGGCCTGCTGGTAGACAAGGCTAAAGCACTATGAGATAAGAAAGACAATGGGAAAAATTCAATTGATTGATGAATTCAAGAGATATGTATCTTCAAACATACCAAAGGTCTGCTGACAAGGGGTGGGGGGGTTATACATTAGAAGGGAATTTTTAGATATTAGGCATTCCGGGAAGTCTGTACCTCTCGAGTACCCCAGCCAATGGGGAAAGAGAGAGGGAAATGCGGTCGGAAAATTAGGGAAAATAAGATAAAAAGGAGGCTGTGACCTCCAAAAATTCGAGAGAGACCCCAGGGGAATGCCCCATGGCCTCTCCCTTTATTCGAATAAAGTAAAGAGACTCCTCTGTCTCCTATTTGGACATAAACCTCTGGTGTTTGTGGATTAATTTTCCTGACACCACCTTCCCTCCATTTGTCTTGGACGGTTTTAGCCACAGGACCTGTGATTTTGTGCTGGGGAAGGCACAGGGCTGGAATGGCTGAAAGCAGAGCCAGGCTCTGTATTCACAGCCCGTGTCTCTCAGTTCTGAATTCAGCAGCCCATGTCCCTCCAGGCACCAGCTGAAGCATGGCCATGTGATGGGTTCACTTCTCCTGCCGTTTCCTGCAGTGCTCCCCGGGGGTCCCCCGCGGCCCAGGGCTCCCTCAGCCGGCAGAGGCGAATTCTGGGGGGCTCAGCCCGGTGCCCCTGGGCTGAGGGAGGCAGTACAGCCAGGGCTTCTCCCTTCTCCCTGTGGGCCTCAGCAGGGGTTGCCCAGCCCATGGGGCACTGGGGTGTGGAGTGTCTGGCCAGACCGGCTGGGTGAGTTGGGGCTGAGTCACTCTGGCGGTGCACGGCTGAGTGAGGGGCAGCAGGGCCTGCCGCTGGCTCCATGGCGCTCAGCGTCGGTGTCCGGCGGCTCTCCCAGCTGCCAGGCCATGGCGAGCGGCAGGTCCATCTCAGCTTCCGAGGTGGGCTCCGGGTGGCAGGGGGGTTGAGGGCTGGGGGCTGCCTTGCCCTGCCAGCACCTTTACGCCTTCTCTCTCCTTCTCAAGGTTTCACCCAGAAGACGAGGAAGGTCTGCTGTGGCCCAGAGGCCATCTTCAAGGAGGTGAGGGAACTGGGATCGTGTGGAACATATGGGACAGGGATGGGAGAGGTCAGAGTCTTGGTCATATAACCATAGATTGGTTTGCGTTGGAAGGGACCTTGAATATCATCCAGTTCCAATGCCCACACCATGGGCAGGGACACCTTCCACTAAACTGTTTTCTGGGAATTTCTCTGCTGTGCCCTTGTTCCGCTCTGCTCAGAGGGGCAGATGGGTCCCTTGCACTGTGTCTGTGACCCACCCGTACGATCTCCAGGAGCTGAAATTCAACAGAGTGACACTGCCTGGAAGCCTGGGCACATCAAAGCTGAAGGCAAAGCTCTCCCTGCCCTCAGAAGGCCAGATTGTCACTGCAGTCGATGTCTTGTGGAGCAGGAATGGGACTTGTGTGTTAGAGTGCATGTGTGTGTGTGTGTGTGCAGGGGCAGGGATGGAGGTGGCCTGGGAAGCATGTCCGCCTCTCCAGTGCCATCCCCACTGAAGCCTGTGACAGCCCACCTCTTCTGTGCCAATGGGTGGTTTCCACCTGTCCCTTGCTCAGGTCCTAGTGCCAATGTGCTGGCTGGGGAACGGCAGAGAAGGTGGGGGGGCCAGGAGAAACAGCCACCGTTTCAGGTGTGTGGTGAGTTGAAACCCCAGGGTGCAGCTTTTCTATGAGCCAGATGACTCCCACCTGGGTGGTCTCTTCTCACCAAGTACCTCTGTACGTTCCCACATTCTGTCTCACTCCCCAACCTGCCAGCTCAGGGACCCCAGCAGGCACAAGCATCCTTCTTTTTCCAGGGTGGTACTGCTCTGACTTCTTTAGCAGCTGACCTGTGGCTCTGTGCTGCTGGAGGGGCTCTATGATCTGCTGGGCCAGCAGGAAAGTAACTTCACAGCTGCTTTTTGTCATGCCCATAGACTTGATCACCTCACAGGGGAACTGACCGGCCATGAGACACGGGAAAGCGTGGCTGAGAACGAGTTGTCATCCCTTCCTGCTCCATTTGTTTGCAGCTCTTTCGCTGGCCTCACTATGGGAAGCTCATCGCGGGTGAAACGCTGTCCATTAAGGTTTACAACTGCAGCAAGGTTTTCAGTAACAGGTGGGTCCTTTGATTGTTGGGGTGACCAGTAGAGGTGGGGGAGGAGACATATATTCCCAGTTTACGTTGTCTACTGGGAATAGAAAATGTTTATTGCAAATTTGATGGAAGATGAGCAGGATGCCAGTTATAGAGGAAGGATAGAGCTGGTTGTCCTGGTGGGGCAGCAGTGCTGTATATATTAAGCTAAATTAGGGGAATGATTTAGGTGTGCCAGCAGTAACAGGGACTACATAAGGATCCAGATCAGACCCTCAGCTGGGACAAAGGTTAAACAAGACTCTAAAAAACAGCTACAAGGGCAGGTCTTGCTGCAGACGGGGGGCCTGCTGTCACTCTGAACATCCTTGTGGTGACCGTGACCATCCTGCACCCAAATTCAACATATCTGTCCATGTAGAAAAGCCCTCAACCCATCGTGCTACGGTTTAACCTTTAATAAGACAGCAGTTTCAATTTAAAAGATCAGCCAGAATTTAAAATGCTTCTAGGTGGCACAGAACAACACTGTGAACTCAGTGGCCATTCCAACAGTTGTAAAACACTGCAGGGAAACCCAAGAATAGAGATGATAGGTTGAGTAGTGGTGGTGGAGCAAGAAAGGCAGCAGAGGCATGTCCTTCAGGGTGTGTGAAACATGAGGATGCAGGGAAAGGTGGCAGCTCTGATAAGCAAATTGTAAGAACTGAAGGAAAATGCACCAGCTAATAATGCAAACCTAGTAAGTCTGCATCCAGCTAATAATGCAAACCTTTTCAAAGATGTCAGAGAGGGCATGAAGGAAACAGATGAGCACAACACATGCGAGACACAGATAAAGACAGAGCAGGATGTTGTGTCACTGTTTCCTGGATGCTTTTCTTATGGGAGGTGGATCAGAGGAATTGTCTCCGACCAAAATGTCAATAGAAACTGCTACACAATAAAGAGATAACACAAACAGTGACAAAACAGTAGGACCTGACAGTCTGGAGCAAAGGAAATGAGTGGACTGATGCTATATCCACACACCTCCACTGCTGGGGAGCAGTGTAATGGCAGGTGACAGACAGTACAGTTTAAAAGCAGTTGGTCTGTGCACTGGGATGGTCAAAACTAAATAGAAAGAGAGTGTGGAAGGACAGAAGAGAAAAATTTGTTACATTGCTGTATCCGTTTGTGGTCTCTGGACTTCTGTGTGTGCATCCTTTCTGTGGCAGCAGCACCAAGCTGGCAAAGCTGGAAAGGAGGGGGATGAGCGGAGAGACTCCTTCCTTGGGGGTAGGAAGCTGGACAGGCTCTGTATCTCAGAGAAAATGGAAGTGAGAAGGAATACAAGAGATCAACAGCTCACAGCTGAAATTGAGATGTGTGAGGAGCAATTCCTCTTGTCTGAGTCCTGGGTGGGCAGTCAACTCTTCCAGTGGCAGTTCCCAGCTGGAATTGGGAAGTTCTGCTTCATACAGGACTTAGCCTGGCTGCCAGCAGAGATGCCACGAGGAGATGGAGGCCCATGTACACATGGGTGCAGACAGTGTCACAAAAGCTGGGGTTAGGAGTGGCAAATGCCATCCTGCATGCCTTACTGCCACTTGCAGGGAGCCAGATGACCCTTCTCCAGGGAGAAGCCCCTTTGGAGTAGGTAAATTTTGGCCTGACTTGCTGCAGACATTCCTGTGGTCATAGCTTTAGGTCCTATTTCTGTATTTCCTTGTGTAAAGCCTCTGTTTTCCAGTTTTATCTGTGAAGAGTCACCCCAGCTCTGCTGGGTGCCCAGACACAGACTGGGTCCTGTGAAGCCCAGCTGCTGAAGGAGAAATCTCCTTTGCCCTCCTGAGTCTGGACCTGCAGAAGCCTTTAACCATCAATGGCAGCTCAGTTGCAAGCCTTGGGCATGACTGGGGTGGAGGCAGGACCTGCTGCAGGGTCAGTCTCAGGTATTCAGCTGCCAGACTCCCTATGGAAAGTACTTCAGGGCAGCTCGGAGGACCTGTGAGCAGGAGAGTGGAGATCCCAGTACTCCCCAGGATGTAGGTGCTGATGCTATGTACAGTGTTGTTGCAGTCTCTCTTTTTGTTCCAGGCTGCTTGGTACCCTTGTCCTCAGCCTTCAGCACCTGATGACATCCGGAAGGCTAATCCTGCGGGAGTCCCTTGTTGACAAGAACAACAGAGTCACTGGTGTAAGTCCTCCATGGACAGCCCAGCTATCAGCAATCAGTAAGGCTTTGTGGGAAACCTCATGTGGTACTCCCTAGGTGGGCTGGGGGGGAATCCAAAGTGCTGTTTGAGCTGGGAAGCACTGTGGCATTTGTGCCGTCTCTGCACAGGGATGCAGACACTTCACATCCACCAATAGGTTTTTAGGAGCATCTACAAATGCATGAGGTGGGCTGGGGGTCCTGGAGACCTGCCAAGGGCCTGAATGAGCAGAGGGAGGCTTTGTAAAACCTTCTCAAGTCTGGGCAATGGATGTAGGAAGTGGCATCTCATCTGCTTCATGCACCATGCAGTGCATGTGTACGGGCTACTGCAGTGACGGAGTGGGGCGGAAGGTGGCAGGGTGCCTTGGGACCCCCAGCAAGCTTTTGGGTTAACCACTAGCACTAACTGGATGGCTTAATGAGTGTCTAGGACAGCATGAGTTGCTCTGACACCTGACTGCCCCTCTGCTCTGCTCTGCGGGTCCTGTTCTCCTCCTGCCCTGGCATTGGGGCTCGGTGGGTCCTTTGCGCTTGTAGAAGATGAACACTACCCTAAAATGAGCTGTGTCCTGCCAGCTTGGTGTGCAAGCACAGCTCAGTGGGTTCCGGACTGCCAGAGCTGTGTGCCAGGGCAGCTGGCAGGGCAGGAAGAATAGAAGTGGAGGCAGCAGTCCTGCAATGCGCTGCAACTCTGCTCGCTCTTCACACAGGCAGTATGACTAAACCACATGGTGGCACATGGAATGCAGCTCTGCGGCCACCAGACCACGAGCCTGAGTGGCACAGGCACAGGTTTCTTGTGTTGTTGGACTCCTGGATCACAGAGCAGGTCCAGGTAGAAATTGAGCATTTCCAGGATGATTTTTAGCCCATGCAGCTCACTGGATAAATGTTCATGCCATTAAAGAGACAGGGATTAGACTCACTCCTTGGTGTTGGTGATGGTTTGAAGGGACCCCACTGCGTAAGGTCAGAGCTACCCTGTGGTCCAGCCCTTTGCCCCTGGGTGCCTCTTCCCTTGTGCTAACAGCCACACCTGTGCTGATGAGTGGTTCCAACCAAAACCCAACCACATTCAGTTTTGCCAGATTAGTTTTGGATTGTGCAACCCTGGCTGCACAACAGCTGCAGGGGACAGAAATAGGGCAGGCAAGACTGCCCATCCAAGAGCAGCCTGGGACCCTCTCAGCTCAGCTTGGTAGAGACATGACCCCAAGAGAGAGGCTGCTCCTTTAGCAAAGTGGGAATAAAGCTATTGGACTTCCTGCTAGTCCAAGTCCTGTTCTTCTCTGGGACTTGAGTTATTTGTGCCTCTTTTTCTCCTGGTGGTTTGAAGGGGTGTTTTTAGAGCCTTGGCTTTTTATTCAGCTTCATCTCAGGCTTCTTCACCCTCCAGCCTTTGCTGCTGCCTTTCCTGATCACTGTACTGTTGCTTTCCTGGGCTGCATTTCTTTTCCCAGAAATGTGTGTTTTCCAGGGATTGAGCTCTGAACCCAGCTTGTATATCCCCTTCAGCCTACTGAGGAGTGATCTCCTCCATGCTAGTGATTTTGTCCTCTGCTGGGAAATTCTTTGTGTTTGTGTTGCTTTGAGATCAGGCTGGCCACCTGGAGACCAAGGGTGTGCAGACCTGTGCTGGCCGTGCCGATACCCAGCGTGCTCTGTACTTCTCTGGTTGTCCTTCCATGTCTCTTGTGATGCAGACTCTCAGTGTGCTGATGGCTTCTCCAGCATTTTAATCCAATCTGTCCTGCCTAGGGATGCTCTGCCAGCTGTCTTGTGCCTCCCCTAGAGAGACTGCTCCAAATCCTGCATCCTGCATGTCAGTCTGCAGGGCTGTCCCCAATTCCCTTGTCAAAAATGCCTGGAGGCGACTCTTGGGGCCTCTTTATGGCAGATTTGTAAACTTGAGCCAGCTTCTATTCAATGAATCCTGGATTTTGGAAAGCTGCAGAGGAGGGAGTTTTGTTTTGTCTAGCTTGTTGATGGAGGCAGACAAGGGGAGTCTGGTATAAACAGACTTCTTGTGGGGATGTGAGCACCTTTCTTCTGCTTCTTTCCACTAGCGTCTCACTTCTTTTTTTCTTCCATGCCCCCCCCCCCCTTTCTCTTTTTTGTGACATTTCTGATGTTGTTCTGTGGCTGCCAAGCTTTCAGGCCACTTCACTTTCTGCTCGTAGATCTACGTTGAGTTGGATTTGTGCTACCAGCCTCCAGATGGCTCGGCGGGGAGCTGGGTTGAAGAGGATTTTGCCTATCCTATGAAAGACAGGTATGGAAATCCTAGGAAGAGCAAATTTCCAGGCAGTTTGTACAGCTGCCTTTGTCAGTGGCAGCCTTTGGGTTGGAATCCAGCCTCATTTACTCTCCACCTCTGGCCAGGCTGATGCATCTCAACTCTACAGCAGCAATAAGGGAGCAGGGCTCTTGGATAAAAATACCTTGTCATCACAATGAACCTTTGACTGCAATGATCCACTGTAGGTGCTGGGAGTCCTGGGACTCCCTGGGAGAGCCTTGAGAGCATTTTTGCAGCCTTCCTGGCTTGTGGTTGCAAAGTTGGAGAGAGCATGGCTGTGGCCTCCAGCAACTCCATGCACCCTGCATGCTGGTGGTGCCCAAAGCCAGGGGAGTTGTGGGTTTCTGGGCAGACAGGATGACAGGCAGCAGCAAGGCCTGCAGAATGTCACTTGTGGAACACTAGAGGGAAAACACATGGGGTGGACAGTGGATAAGCTTAGGAGAAAAAATGCTGGTGTCCCTGGCCACTGTTACTTAAATGCACCCAGGGAACAGCCACAGCACACTGGTCTTTGCAGCAAAACATCTTTTGTTTTTACAGTTCGGAGTTAATCATCCGCAATCCTGGATTTGAGCAGCTGGAGTAAGTAGCCCTACTTGCATGTCTTGGCTCACCCTCCTGGGCAGGGGGCAGTGCACAGCCCAATTGTCAGGGCTGAGGTACGGCTCATGGTATGGCGGGGGTGGGGCTTGCAGGACTGCCGAGGGGCTGAGAGCGAAGGCACTGGACAAGAAGGCTGCTGCACTAGGCAGGAAGCTGGCAAAAGGTCTGGAGACTGATGAAGAAGAGGAAGAGGAGGAAGATTTCTATGATACATCTGAGATTGAGGCCTCGGGCATCCTCTTCAGCCCTGTGAAGAGGTATCCATGGCATGCTCTTCTCTCTTGCCCTTGCTTGGGTCCTGGGGTAGAAAGAAAGAAGCTGCAGCTTATGGAGAATTCCTGCAGCTCATGGCAGTCTGCTTTGGCAAAATGTCAGAAAGCTTCCATCTCTAATGGCCCTAGACCGGGTGTGTTGGGGATTTGCTCATTCCCAGGGCAACAGGCCATTATTTGCCAGGTTTTCTGTTGTTTCCCTTGGTGGGGACTTACTCAGGTCCATGTTGACAAAGACACCTGCTCACCTGGGCTTTTTTTCTGTGCAGCCGCTCCAGACTCTGCTCTGCACGGGACCTCTTTGCCACCCCAACCCCACAGAGCTTCCAGGTACTGCAGCATTGGGTGCGTGTTCCCGTAGCTGCCTCTGGCCCCGCAGCCAGTCCCTTACTGCCTTGCTGTGGGCCTGGGCTTCTCCAATTGCCACATACTCCATCGAGGCCTCTAACATGAAGACCATCATATTTTGTGTGACTTCCCTGGGCAAGATGTAAGGTTCCCTGAATGGACTTCATCCATGAGTGCTGGCCCCAGTATCAGTGAGCCCATGTAGTTAGCTATGGATAAACAGGAGAAGGGAACCAGCTACATGTACAATTGCAAGACACTGCCTGAGCAGAGCTTCAGAGAGTACCCTGGTGCCTGCCAGCTTTCCCAGGGCCTGTCTGTCTTCCTTAGGGACAGCTGTGGGACACGACCAGGGTCGGAGGGCTATGTGGGGGCTTGTTTGGACATGCTGGGAGGCTGGTAGGAAGCTGTGGCTCTGCCTGATTATCTGACATCAGGCTAAATTGATTTCAGGGCAGGTCTCCCAGCCTGGCTATGGATTTAAGTTCTTCCCTGGTTCTAAGTAAATCTGGACTCACATTTGGTCCTATCAACGAAGCAGGAAGTTTTTGTGAGGGTTGAATTTCCTACCATCGTTTTCTTGAAGTGATTATTCTGTACCTTAACAATGGCCTAGTTACTTGTACTGAGAGGAAATGTGAGAACATTTCTTGCATATCTTAGACTCATAAGCAGTTGCACTAAATGAGACAGCTGCATTCCAGTCTTTCCAGTGGTGTCCATCTCAGTAGGATTCAAAGAGGAGTATTAACAGAAGATACAAATAGCACCTTCTCCAAGATAATCTGTAGACCCCGCCATGTGGGAGCAGTGGGTTTGCAACCCCTTGGGATCAGGAACTGAGGGTTCAAGTGCTGCTGGCAAGGTCTGCTCTTGTCAAAAGTACACTTTATTTCCTTGGTTCTCTGAAAGAAACAATAATCTCAAATACCACTTTGGTCTGTTCTGGCTGTAGCAGATTTCAGCAGCCATGCTTTTGCCTGCCCTAGGCATCCACCTCTGCATTGAGAGTGCCCTGTACATGTGCATACTGGTATTGTTGAAACAATCTCAGGATGGAGATGTAAACAAGGAGAGTTCTGATTCAAACAAGGAGAGTGCTGATTTTCTCCCACATTTTCTCAGGTTGGGATTAATGTAATTGAAGCCCAGAAGCTGGTGGGGGTGAACATCAACCCCTTTGTTGTAGTCAAGGTTGGAGAGGAAAAGAGGCACACGGCGACGCAGAAGTCAACAAACTGCCCCTTCTACAATGAAGTATGTGACATGGACCGAGGCTCTGTCCTTGCCCCACTGGTGTCCCAAGTGCCTGGGATCATCTTGAAAGGGATGCCTGGGAGCCTAGGGCTCAGCTGTCTTGCTCTTGTCTTTCAGTATTTTTTCTTTGACTTCTATGAGCCAAGGGACATTTTATTCCACAGACTCATAGAGATCTCGGTATGTATGTCTTCCTGTTCATCTTACACTGGTTAGTGGTACAGCCCAATGCTTCTGTGAGCAGACACTGGGAGCAATGGGCAAAGCAAGGGTACCAATACCATTGAGGTATTCCAGCCAGAAGCACCTGCCCACAGAGAGCCACAGGGCCTTCCTGTGGCTGCACTGGGGTGGAGACCTAGCCCTGCTCTGAGCCAGCACTGGGCAGTGCTGCCTTCCCACCTCCTCCAGTTCAGGGTTTTTCTTCACCCTGCGACTGAAGTGGGGCCTCTGGGGCACTTTCCTGCCTGCTGCCTTGTTGCCCTACTGTTTTGGCAGCAATTCCCTACTGCCCCTTACCCTGGAGCCTCGTCCTGCAGGTCCTGAAGGTAAGTGACTGGTGTGAGGGGAGCTCAGATAGCTAAACCCAGCCAGCACATCCTTTGCCAAGTGGTCTCCAGCACTTTCCCTGTGAAAGGCTGCACGTCTCTTCTGCTGGTGTGAGTGCAGCAAGCACTGAGCAAGACTTGGGTTTTGGGAGAGACACTAGCCTGGTGGGGTCATGGCTCTGCCCTAACCCAGCAGAAAACAGATCTGTCCCAGGTCCATTGTAGGGGTGTGGCTTCCCTGGGACTGCAGAAACTGAATTGGTTGCACATGACTGCCTTGGTCTAGGTTTGACTGAGGGCTATGGGGTGGTGGGATTTGTGTGGGTAGTTGGGTAGGAATGGGTTTGTCCCAGGGCTAACAATCTGCATGAGGAGCTTGCAACCACTGCCTCAGCTGTGCTTTGGAATGAGCTCTTGGCAGCCCTGTGTTCCTCAGAGATATCTGGATCTGTCACCCACCTGCCCACACCTCATGGTGCTCAGGGGGACTTGTGCTGTCTGCAGGTTTTTCACTCAAAGAAGATACCATTTCTGGGAGCTTGCATAGGAACATTCAAGATGGATGTTGAGACAGTGTACAGCCAGCCAGGTATGAGGGACTGCACCGTGTACCTGTGCCTGACCCTGGCTCTGTCTGAAACTGGTGTTTCCTTCATGCTCGGATGGGTCTGGACAGGGCCCTGGCTTTAAAGCACTTAGTTTGCATGGGGACCTGAGCTCACTTCTCCTCCCAGCTGTCTGAAGGCAGGTGACACCTCCTGCACCTTCAGAGGCAGGGCCAGGGCAGTCCTTGTGCGGACAGAATTGGATGTGAAATGGTAACCTGGCCTCTCCCTAGGGAACTCCTCCTCTTCCCTCTCAGATCACAGATTTTTCCAGAAGTGGGCAGTTATCAGTGACCCCACGGACACCCAGGCAGGTGTGAAAGGCTTTGTGAAGTGCAACATCTCTGTCTCTGCACGTGGGGATATCGTGGGCTTCCTTCCCACCTATTCCAGGAACCAGGAGGAGGACATTGAAAAGTAGGTGCAGTGGGATCTTGCATGGCCCTGGGGAACCCTGCCAGGTCTCTCTTCTTTTTTGCCCTGTTTTCCCCTCTTCTGATGGGCAAAGACCCAGTGAAAAAGACCTGTGGTGAGGCAGGATCCAATCTTCCTGCCAGTCAGTGAATTTCCATGTTCCGTGGACTCCAGGAGAGAGGCAGAACATGAATTTGTCTTTCAGGAACCTGTTGCTGCCTAAGAGAGTCCCTGCAGAGAGACCCTGGGGCAGGGTCTGCATCAAACTGTATCGTGCTGAGGGCCTGCCCAGCATGAGCGCAGGCATCATGGGTGGTATCTCCAAGATCATAGGGGAGAGAAAAGTCTTTATCGACCCATACGTGCAGGTCTCATTCTGTGGGCAGCAGGTGAGTGTGTGGGGAAACTCTGTTGGGACAGGCTGAATCTCCCTTGGCTGTGTGGCAGCATGTGCTGGGCTCGTGGTGCCAGGAGCCTCCATGGGGCACAGCAATCTCACTGAAAACAGGCTGGGAGAGCCCAGTTCTTGCTGTCTTTAGCAGTGGCCTGAGCTGTGTGGCCATGGTTGTGCCATGTCTGGATGAGAAGGCTGTTCTTGACTTTAGTCTCTACAGAGAGCTGCTCATGGGACAGCCCCAGCCCTGGGCACAGCTACTGGCTGAGCTACTGGCTTTGCAGGCAGAGATTCATATCCTTAAACATAGGGACAGGGTCAAATAAATCCTGGAGCAGGACAGAAGTCCTTTTTCTGTGTCAAGCTGGGCTCAGCCTGAGACCCTTGAGAGTTTACTGAGATAATGGCCCAGTTTTTGCACACATGGTCAGGGTTTCTGGTCCCGTAATATCCATTAATATGAGAATCAATCCCTGGGCAGTCTTGTGGGCCTGGAGTGCTCCAGGCAACCCTTAGACACCTCTGGGTCTGCTGCCCGCTTGCATTCCCTTGACTGTGCAGGTCATGCCAGGGTTTTGGAACAGCCCCCCATTAAGGAAACAGAGAGGAATTGCAGGAGGAGGGATAGGAGCAGGGACACTGCCACCCCCAGAGCCTGCCCAGCACCGTCTACAGGTGGTACAAGAGTACATGCCATTCCCGGACAAGCTCTGAGGCATCCCTTTTTCTGGGCACTAGTTGGGACTATGTGGCTTTCACACCTTCTCCTTCCCAGGGGGAAACATCGGTGGAGACCAACACCACTGAGCCCGAGTGGAATGAGCAGATCAGTTTCATTGAGATGTTCCCACCTCTGTCCAGGAAGATAAAAGTCCAGGTGCTGGATGATGCCAATGTCGGTGATGTGGCCATTGCTACACACTACATTGACCTGCAGGAGATCTCGGACCCTGACAGGAATGGTGAGGCTTGGCATGGCTGCCCCAGGGCAGGACATCCTGGGCAGCCCCATGCCATGCACTTTCTGCTCAGCATGGTGGTCACCTGGGGGTGTGAGCAGGAGTGGCTGAAGCACGCTGACATTCTGGTGTCCTGGGCTGTCCTCTTGGGGGAGGTCTCTCTGCAGCAGCACCCTGAAGCATAATGAGACCCTGTCCCTATCTCTGCAGGCTTTAACCCCACATTTGGCCCAGCCTGGGTGAACCTGTATGGCTCCCCCCAGAACTCAGCTCTGCGGGATGTCCACAAAGACCTCAATGAAGGCATGGGTGAGGGCATCTTCTACCGTGGGCGCATCCTTATGGCCATCACAGTGGAGATCTTCAGCAGCCCCAGCGTGGCAGAGAGGAAGCTTGGGGATAGGACAAGAGGTGCCCTGAGCAAACTGAAGCTGAAGAAGAAAAGTAAAAAATCCAAGGAGAAAACTAAAGAACTGAGCCAGTTGCAGGGAGAGGGGGAGGCTGGGAGCTCTCAGGAGGCCGAGCAGCCCAGGGAGGTCACTGTGGAGGTGGATGAGCTTCATCCACTCCCCGAGGTGAGTTCTGCAGTGCTGACATGGCTGATCCATGCCAGTCTTTGGCATGCACAGTTGTGAAGGGAAAGAGGCAAGGTGGGAGGCAGCTGTATTGGTACAATAGCCATCCCTTAGCCTACAGCCTGCTCAGTGGCTTCACACAAGCATCAGCCAAAGCCATGGCTCTGCACCAACACCTCAGGACTTCCAAGAAATCTTGTCCTGCCTCTGGCAGCCCAGTGGTGATTTCAGCAGCATCCTGCTGAGGTCCTGTGGAAGGGCTGGCAGGCATCAGTCAGCTGGTGCTCAGGCAGTGTTTTGGCACACAAGGCTCTCAGGCTGATTTCTGTCTCCTTGCTCAGAATGTGTTGGGGAGAAAGGATGAATTCCTCCTCTTTGCTGCCTTCTTTGAAGCCACTATGATGGACTCCTCTCTCAGCTCGAAACCTGTCAGCTTTGAAGTCTCTATAGGTGGGTATTCCACATGTCCAGAAACCATGGGAACAGTGTGAATCTCCCTTTGACAGCCAAGTCAGTTCTTGACACTGCCCTATCAGTGTCAAGTCAGCTCAGGAACTTGGGAGGGAGGATGGGGAATCAGTCCAGGGAGTGTGCACAGTGCTTTACTTACCTGAAAAGCGTGGATCTCTTCTATGGGATTGGAGATTTGCACCATTTGTATGAATTATGCATTTTGGGAAAGTTTGGGGAAACTCTTCTAGTAGGTGGGGGTACAAAGAAGTAGAAGGGTTTGGTAGCAAGAAACGGAAGCAAAGGAGGGAAAGCTGGGATACTGGGGTTGGCCATGTGGCACTGAGGGGATGTGACAACAAGTGGTGGGGAAACAATGATTGGAGAGTGGGTCAAAGCCCCCACCTGCTAAGCTGGACAGGTGGAGATGCTTGATGCTGATATACTGCTTGAGGAGCTGATGCTGGCCCCAGTGTAGGGATGCAGATGGTAGTCAGCAGGCACTTGGTGGAGCTGGCAGAACTGGAGAAGGCATACACGAGGACCTCCTTGCAATTGCCCATCTCCCTCTTGGACCTCCTGGTTGTCCATGTGATGTCCACGTCCGATGGCTGGACACTACTGAACTGCTAGTTCCCAACGCAGTCAATACCCCTGTGCTTCTCTTGGCAGGCAGACTGCACTCTGGTTTTGCCAGCTAGAAAACTTCTTTACTAAAAAATCCTGAGTGATCCCACTTACCTGTTTATCATTTAATGCTTACCTTCAAGGAAACTACGGCAAATCTGAAGAGGTTGTGACCAAAGGATGGCAAAAAGTGGAAAAGGGAGAAGTGAAAGAAGAAAGGCAGCCTTTACTGGATGCTGGTTCAGGTGGTGAGCTGGATGCTGAAATCCTGACTCCAGCTTTAGCAGCACTGAACAAATCAGTGACAAACAGCCAGAGACCAGAGCCCATGGAGCATGACAAGTAAGTCTTCTATGTCTTTCTATCCCACCTTTCCTGGAGCTGTCGCAGCTTTCCAGGTTGGTTGTTCCAGATGGTATTAGAGGTCTGCTCAGCAATGCATCACAGGTTTCTCTTCTCTGCAACCCTGCAGCTTGCCATGGCCTAGCTGGCTGGGATTTCCCACTAGCTCTACAGCCCTATGGTGTCTGCTTGATGTGTGCAGATGGCCAAGGACAGGGTCCCAAGAAAACTGAGACCTGTCAATAACAGCCATCCCTTTTCTGCTTCACAAGGCTGCTTCCTAAGGGCCTGTTTCCAGTGAGGAAGAAGGAGAGGAGTACTCTTGGCATATGCTGTCCTACGTTGAGCAGGCTAGACACATACACAAGCTCTTCTGATGATATGTTTGCTCTGGGAATGCTGCCTAGTTTGTCCCACAGGCCTGGCAATGTCTTGGTCTTTGCACTGTGAGGCCTGTGCCTGCTATTACTTAGTCCCATAGCAGTGAGAAATCTCAGCAGCATCCCATGCTCCTGTCAGCCTCATTCATCTGAGCATGTGCTGCTGTCTCTACTAGAAACCTTGTGTGCTAGTTTGGGATGGCAAAAGGCAGATCCAGCAGCTTGCACGCGTCCATGGTGCAGAGCACAAAACAGCCAATTAATTTCCTGTGAAGGAGACAGAGTTCAGCCTTTGCTCCCTTGCTGGGTGTGCAAGCGCATGTGTTACGATACAGCGTATGCTTTCTGTAGCAGTAGCCATAACCTCCTCTGTCTGCTGCCCTTAGGTCATACAGCTGCCTGCCCATGACGCACGAAAAACCCTGCGTGTATGTATGGAGCTACTGGGAGGATCACACCTGGAGACTCTGCATTTCCAACTGGATTGTCAAACTGGCAGAGCGCCTGGTAGCATGTTCAGGGTGTTTGTCTGTGGCGTGCTCCTTCCTGGTGTGCTTTCCTTGTTGCATGTGCAGTTGCTGTATGAGATGTTTGCCGTCCTCACTACCCATGCAAGTCCATGTCTCTCACAGGGTTTAGTCCCACCTGCCCTTTAGACAGGTGGGGTAGGGCACATGAACTCAGGCTGTGCAACTGCCTGGTGGTGATTCCTGGAAGAGTGAGTGATGTGATATGATGTCTGTGACAACAAGTTCCTCTGCTGCCAGTCCTGAGCTGTGTAAGCCCTGGGCAGATGATCTGGCAAGCAGAGTCTCAGGTTATCATGAAGGGCATGCAGTCTCTTCCCAGGACCTTCCATTTTGGGCTTGAAAATATGAAAGCAGAGCTTGCCACAGTATATGTCAGTGGCTGCTCGAGGACTGAGGCACAAGGTGTTGTAACAACAAATGTTAAGGTTATCCTCAGGCTCTGGAGAGTCCCTGGCAGCATAGTGCTGATCTGCAGCACTCACGAATCCCAGCTCTGCAGAAAGGCATAAGCCATTTATAGCAAATGCATCCTTGCAAGGTTTTACTCTGACCCCTCAGCCAGGTGAAAGCTTTGTGAATATTGTGATTTTGCTACAGGAGCAGGGGTTGGATGATGTGGAGAAGCTCTTGAGAAGACCAAAGGCTAAAGCAGAAGAGCGGCTCAGAGAGGTGCTGGAGGAATTTGTAGCTGGATGCAGGTTAGTATGTCCCTGATTTTCTGAACTTTCTTGTTTTCAGGTTAGGAAGTCATACCATATTCTGCCTGGGCTGTGTGCAGCCTTCTCTCTTGTCTTTTTGAGGTGGATGAGCAGAAGGAAATGAGGATGAATTGGGAAAAGGACCCTGTAGCTCTTCAAGCTTGGAGAGGAGACCCCAGTCCTGTTCTGAGAATCAAAGGGGTCATAGATGGGAGCCTCAGTGTTCCTGGACTCCTGTGTGTTTCCTAAATGCGAAGGACATTTCCTTCACTCTTTTCAGTCATGCAGTCAAAAGATCAGTATTTCAATCCCCATGATTGCCCTGTGGGGGCTGATATGCACTTCAGTCCACAGTGCAACAGTAGAAAGGGAGCCTCAGGTGCTGAGAATCCCCAGTGTACCTTCTGAACCAACAAGCTTGCAGAAGAGAGGGCATTGCAGAAAAGGAGACTCCTGATGCATCTGGATTGGTACCAGGGATTTGGAGCTTGTGTCCCTGCTGTGAGCTGTGCTCAGCCTGCTGGGTGCAGAGGATACAGGGTCTGTGCTGCTTTTGTCATTGCAGGCAATATTCACTCAGTGCAGAGAGAAAAACAATGGCTCATCCAAATAACCTGGACAGATGTCGGACAAAATACCTGATGCGCAACATTGTGAGTTATGGGGCTTGGTGGTGGTTGGTGGGAGCCTGTGCAATCCCTGCTCTGGGGGATGCTTCTGGAGGACCAGCAGGAACTGATGCTAAGAAGGAAACCTGGAGCTAAGACTCATGGTATCAGTCATAGGCTTTTACTACAGCATCTCCCAACTTCTGCTCAGAGCAATACAACTTCTGGCAGAGGGAACAGAGACAGGGTCTGGCTGTGGCTGCCCGCAGTTTTGTGCGGATGCTGTGCCCTGATGCCTTCCTTCATCTCTTCTGGGGCATATATGGCTGAGCACATGCATATTGCTGCCCAGTAGGTTGCTGGAGGCCTTTTGGTACACCATATTCCTACAGGCAGTTTTGCAGTGGCTCACTGAGATCCACTGCTCCTGAAAACTCGGCTCCTTGGCTGGGTATGTATCAAGCAGATCTACAACAGACATTTCATCTGTCTGTTCTCAGAAAGGGCAACACTTGGGCATTTATCGCCCTGCACACAAGACCAGCTAGCTGAATGAGAGCACAGTTACATACCCTCCATCACAGCACAGCAGAGCACAGCTATAGTCATAGTCCCTGTCAGACTACAAAGCTTTGAAAGGCTGACCAAAATGCAATGACAGCAGCAGAAAATAAAACTTAGGCATGTCTGGGTCCCAGTTCCTTTCCCTCTGCTTCCTTGTATGTCGTCACCTGAGCTATGGTGAAGGTGCTCTGCTAACTCTGAGACACTCTGGAAGAGAGAAACCACCCAAGAGGTGAGTTTTCTGGCCTTGTCAGTACACAGTGGGTGTACACCCTGAATTCCTTCTGGATTTCATCATTAGTTTTGGTTCATCCCGAAGTCTCTCCTCAGATGTGTACACTATCTCCGATGTGTACTAGTGGTGGTGAAAGCCAAGCCCCGTGTTGCAGTTTCCTATATCTTCATATTCCCACACTTCTGTGGCCCCAAGTTGCTCCTTGGCCAAAGTCTCCCGCAGGCATTATATGGAGCCTTAGACCACCAGCTTCTGAAATGTTTATTCCTTAGACATCTTTCTGCCCCAAATGATTTTGAAGCTCATGGACTTCTGTTACCGGATGATATTGACTGGGCTGATGAGTTACTGGAGTCTCCAGTTCTTGGCACCCTTTGCTAAATGGCTTGTGACAGGTTCATGGAGATTCACTCTCAGCAACTGGGCAGTGAGCCATGGTGGAGGTCAGGGCGCAATGGGGCAGGATGGATGTTGTCAGCATACAGTAAGCTCCCTGCAGACCTCCCATGTGGCAGTGGGGTATGGCTGGTTGTGTGACAGCTGTGCTTTCTGTTCAGATCCTGTATGCAAAGCAAGGGCTCCGTCTGAGGCGGTGCCTGACTCGAGACAATGTCAAGGAGAAGGTTAAGGAGACAAAGAGGATCCTGGCAAAGATACGCTTCGTGGCTAAAGAGGTACAGTGGCTCCTAGGGAACCCCTTTTCTGAGCTGGAGAGGATAGGCAAGGAGAGGATACTGAGCTGTCTGCTGGGGCTCTCACCAGTCTGAGTGGAAGATTTCCTCTGCTGTCTTTCCTCACTATGTAAAATTCCAAGTTCCAGCTACTGGAATTTACCGTATTTCCTGTGATAGCTCTAATGAGGGATGAGGCCAGGCAGCTTTGCAGGGCTGTTGGTGGCAGAGCAGGGGTCCAAGCAACTCTGCAGTGGGTAGGAGGCAGAGCTGGGCCAGCTCCAGGCCTCCTGGGCCTCTCTGCCCCACCAGCCCAAGGCCTTGTCTGCAGCAGACAGTTTTGCCTGGGAAAACAGCCTTTCCTGTGCTGCCTGCACTTCCACCAGGGACTGACCCTAGATACTTTCTGCAGATTCAAACTTGCAGAAACTCTCATCCATAGCAGAGACTCTCCACATTCAGAATTTCATTGTTTGTATTTTAAGTAACTGAAAAAATCAGTGTGGTGGTGTAGTGTCAACCAGAATGCTATGTTTACTGACATTAGGTGGACAGATGCTGTTGAAGTTTGGAGAAGTCTTTCACCAAGTGAAGTCAAATAATTTTCACATCTTTAGCTGTGTGAGGGTAGAGTGATGTACAGTTGTAGTGATGGCATTTTTCTTCCCAAGTCACCATTTCTGTGATGGAGCCCTGCTGTTCTGGGGACTGTTGAAGACCTGCCTGTCCACAGGAAGAGGGGAATGAATTATTTGGTTTGCTTTGCTTGTGTGTGCAGCTTTTTCTTTCCCTATTAAACTGTTTTTATCTCAATCCATGACTTCTTTCACTTTTACTGTTTGAATCCTCTTTCCCATCATACCGAGAGACAGTGAGCAAGGGGCTGTATGGGGCTGAGTTGCCAGCCGGGGTTAAACCACAGAACCTGCAGAGCCATATTGCAGGGCTGATTTTCAGAAGCATGTGGCCAATGTTAGGTCCTTTATTTGCTTCTGGATCTCTAAACTACCATGCAGCCAGAGTCCCTCCTGTGAGGAGATGAAGCTTTCACCATGTCAATGGAAGGAGGATGACACATGCTGTACCTCTGCTGTGATGTTCCTCCCTTCCCTCCCCCCAGCCCCAGTGCACTCTCCCTGATGTACTCATCTGGATGCTCAGCAACAACAGGCGTGTGGCATATGCCAGAATTCCTGCACAAAACATCCTCTACTCAGTAGTTGAAGAGGAGAAAGGCAAAGACTGTGCAAAGATCCAGACTGTCTTTATGAAGGTAGGGTTTATACCAAGACTGTGTGCTCCTGCTTGCTTCATGCTCTTTTCCCCTCCTTGCCTTCAGCCCTCCTTCCTGAAATCCTGGAGTTCACAAGGAAACACAGCTCTCACTCCACCACTGCCTTTTGCCTCTGCCGATGTGGTGCTCTCTCTCCTGTGCTCTTTGGTCAGTCCCAGGCTGATGGCAATCATCTTGGTCTGAGATGTGAAACCTGCTAAACCTTCTGTGCTTTCAGGTCCCTGGCTTACACACTGGAATCTTTGCCAAACTGGAAATCTACATGTGGCTTGGGGTAACCAAATATGTGAAGAACTGTTTGGCAGAGCTGCCTGAGGAGTTCCTTTCTGAGACTGAGCCGGAGATAGCCCAGCTCTCAGCATACAGCCCTCCCAGCCGGCTCAGCAGGGATGGTGAGTGCAGATGCCGGTTCTCCACATAAGCAGGAGAGCAGGGAGGTGAGAGATCCCATCCATGGGTTAGTGTCTGTGGTGATGCATTGTCCCCCCACAGCCCTTCACCTCCAGGCTGCACTGTGATCTGAGAATTATAATATGTCTGAGAATTAGGACCTGATCTAGTGTCATCTCCAAAGCATGACTGGGACTGGCACGTCCAGTTTGATCTCATGAGGATGTATTTGCACATTCACAGCTAAAGCAGCAGACAGGATGGGTACTTTGTAGGCACTGAACGTGCTGCCAAATTGGCAATGGGCATGAGATCTGCCCCTCTGATGAGGCTTGGTGGTGCTTCGCTGCAGCAGATGCTCATAGCAGAACATTGCACATCTCACGTGTCACATGTCGTGTACTTCCCAGAGGTGTCTGAGGAGCCCACTGAGCTTGTCTGGCTTGGCTAAGCCTTTTGAGATGTACTGAGCCTGAGAACCACAGTCCCTAGAAGTAGTAGCTATTCCTCACAGGATGTGCCCACTCCTATCTGGCTGGCCTTCTCCTTCAGGCCTTTTTTTGGCCTCATACAGGACTTGGTTGGGGACCTCCTCTCTCCTTCTCTTACCAGATTTCAGCTATTTCCAGCTCCGAGCCCATCTGTATCAGGCTCGAGGGATCCTCCCTGCAGATGATAATGGCCTTTCAGATCCTTTTGCAAGAGTGGTGTTTTCAACTCATTGCCAGACCACCAGGGTGAGACCACTTAAACTCTTGCCTCTGTCATCTTGGGAACTTGGGGAGAGAAAAATGACTGTGCCCTCACTGACATGTTTAAGCCCAGTACAATGGCAGTCCTCTTGGGACTTTTGTATCTCCAAGCACTCAGGTATCTATGCTCTGGGCAGTGTGATTATGTTCAGGGAATATTTGACAACCATTGAGCATGGTCTCAGAGGTTGATTGGCATGTACTAGTTGGCCTTGAGTGCTGATCCCACACTTTTACCACTTCCCCTCCTGCCAGCCACCAGCTGCATGTGGCTGTGTGAGAGAGGGAATCAGCCCAGAGTTCCTCACTTTCCTGCATGTGGTTTGTTTCCATTGACTGTGGAACACTTGGGCCTTTTGTCTCTGTCTGCAGATGCTGGAGGAGACACTGAGCCCTACGTGGAATGAGCTACTTTTGTTTGACCAGCTCATTATTGATGGGAAGAAAGAAGAGTTGAAAACAGAGACCCCCATCATTATAATCAATCTTTTCAGCCACAATAAATTTGTAAGTATGGCTATGCTGCCCTCCTCCTGTTGTTTCCAGAACAGGGAAGGGAGAGGAGCTCTGTCTGAGTGCTGCCACTTCTCTCTTTGGTTTCCATGACTCACCTTGGTCCTGGTCCACTGGTGTCAGTGAGTGGTGGGGACTGTGCCTGAGGTTAAGACTTTCTGACTCAGAGATACTTGAACTCATCAGCGGCTGATGAGTGCTCACTGGATCCAGGATTTCTTCTTTTTGAAGAAACACTTCCTTGGCAGGCTCATATTGCAGAGGGCTCATAGCCTGGGGGAACTGATATTGCTTTTAAGGCTGCTCCTTCCCCTGTGTCCCCAGGTGTCATCGATCATCCCTCCTCAGTCTTCCCTCTTCTCTCTTTATTAGTGCTTTAAGGTCACGCTGTCCCTTGGAGCCTCTTTGTTATCCTAAGGCTAATGACATAACTTGTACCAGGTTCTCCTGTGTAACTCAGCAGCTTTCCTGGGGTTCCAGTATAAGACAAATCCTGTCATATTGGGGTGGTGTCCAGAGGAGACCACCAAGATGGAGCACAGGACAGAGGAGGAGAGCTGAGTATATTCAGCCTACAGAGGTTGAGGGAAAGCCAGTGTCTTTTTGCTGTCTGCAGCTACCTGGTGGGAAAGGATAGAAAAGGTCAGTTCAGACTTCTCATGGAGGTACCAAGGGACCCAATGGCAAGCAATGGGCACAAATTGGCAAAGAAAATCCATCTTGATATAAGGAAGCAAGTTTTACACAGAAGTAGATCACATGCTGGGCCTGTAGCTCAGAGAGCTTGTAGTATATCCATCCTTGGAGATACTCTAACCCTGTCTGGAAGAGACTCTGTAAAACCTGATCTAGCTTTGATGTCCTCTGCTGCATGGTGCCAGGTCATTTGACGAGTTCTGCATTGAGAAGAATCATGAGTTAAGAGGAGCTGCTGCAGACATGCCCTATCTGTTCCTAGCTCTGGATGGAGCAGAGGAAATCAAAGCAGAGGATTACATGGGTGGAAGAGTAGTCTTGTACTGTCCCAGATTGGCTGGAATTAGTGATGGTCTTCAAAGTGGTGAGATAACACAGGGATGATTTGATTAATTCCCCTCTTTCCTGCAGAGCTCCCCTGAGTTCCTCGGGCAGGCCTTTGCTGTCCCTCAGGTGAAGCTGGTCGATGAGCCATACACCAAACCTGCCCTGCAGTTCTTTGATTTCTACAGAGGCACCAAAGCAGCGGGAGAGCTCATTGCCACTTTTGAGCTGATTGAGCTCGACTACAGTGGCTATTTGGAGGTAACAGGCTTGTAGGAAGCTGCACATGGTTGCCAGCTCTCTGAGGAGAGCTGTGTGGGTGAGGTTGCATGGGGCCCACCAGAGGATTCCAAGTTGGAGGCCACATCTGGCTTTCAACTGAAAGGAGGCTGCAGGGACAACCTGTGAGCACAGAACTAGAAGGGGAGAGGGGGCATGGCATGGCGTGGCATAGAAATGACTTTCATCACCTGCTGTGTCCTGGTTCCACCTGTTCAGCCGTCAGTGCCTGAGGACGTGGAGCCCAAAGAGCCCGACTACCTGGAAGACCCCCGTGCTGGACGGTTCATCATCCCTGAGGGCATCCGCCCAGTACTGAAGGAGTTTCGCATAGAGGTGCGCTGCCATCTGCTGCACTGGCTTTCCCCTCAAGCTGCCCCTGGGTGGAGGGCAGGACTTGGTGAGCGAGTCCAGTTTGGAGCTCAAATGTGCCTGTGAGGCCTGAGCAGATGCCAGAAATGGAGGTGCTTGACATGAGGGAGAAACCATCTGAGTAGTTCAACAGGTAGAGCTGCTGGGCAGCTGAGCTGGGAGAGCAGGCCTGTGCCTCTTCTGGGAACTGTGTCCTGTGGGTGGGGGCTGGCAGCATGGGCAGTGCCATGCCCGGTATGTCTCGGACAGCAGCTTCATATTGTGCTTCAGATCCTGTTCTGGGGCCTGAGGGACCTGAAGAGAGTGAAATTGTTTGAGGTGGATGAGCCCCAGGTGATCATTGAATGTGCTGGCAAGAAGGTGGAGTCAGAGGTGATTGTGTCCTACAAAGAGAACCCCAACTTCACTGAGCTGGTCAAATACATGGATGTGGTGAGTGGGAAGATGGATTCTGCCATGCTAGGATACAATGTGGCTAACCTGCACCCATGCACTGCCTCACTGCATGGGGCAAGATAGCAGGAGGGGAACTGCCTCCAGGATTTTGCTCTCCCGTGGCCCCATGGTTCAGCTGCAGAACAAAACCTTTGTGAAATTGCCCACCAAGAGCTGTCTTAGCCATGGCCTGTCACTGCAAGGCTTTGATTTTTGGGCACAGCTGCAAGGTGCCGACAGGCTTCTCCTGATGGAGCTGCCATAGTTTTATAGCTCAACACAGGTTGATCACTCTTATTCCTGTGAACCCCATGCATAATTCTTTTGCAGGAGCTCCCAGAGCAGGTATACCTGCACCCTCCCCTCAGCATCTTTGTGGTGGAAAAGCGTGCTTTTGGGCGCACTGTGCTGGTGGGTAGCCATGTTGTGTCCGATGTGATGAAATTCTCTCCCAGAGAGCTGGAGGAGGAACCAGATGACGTGCCCAAAGGTGAGCTGCTTGGAGAGGTTCTCATGGAGACAACAGGCTGGCTTTGCCAATGGCAAAGATCCCTGGCTCTTCCATTCCCTCTTAGCCAGGCAGCAAAGTCCTCTGCCTGGAATCACAAGGTCATAGAATCACAGAATGGTTTGGGTTGGAAGGGAGCTTAAAGATCATCTCATTCCACCTTCTGCCATGAGTAGGGCCACCTTCCACTAGACCAGTTTGGTCCAAGCCCTGTCCAACCAGGCCTTGAACGTTTCCAGTAATGGGGCAGCCACAGCTTCTCTGGGCAAGCTGTGCCAGGGCCTCACCACCCTCACAGGGAAGAATTTGCTCAGTGAGACCTCCATCTTTAGGGAGCTGGTCCACCAGGACCAAGGACTGAAAAGTTTTCAGTTCTCTCACATTGTCAGGTCAAGGTCTGTTCATTGGGTAATAGTTTAGCTAAATAGTTCCATGATAGCAACAGCCAGCACTCCAGATCTGGAAGCATGAAGAAGCCAAAAATTGATCCATCTGTGGTTATTTCTGAGCAGGGAAGGTATATCTCATAGTTCTGAATTCCTGGGAGTCAGCAACAAGCATGTTGTTGATGGTGGCCAATCTCAGTACTGTACTTGGATTTCCAGCAGGTTTTTTTGCAGGGTCTGCTATGAAAAGCTTTAAAATCAATCACACTACAGTGTTTTAAGAGGGAGGGTTTTCCTGTGGCCAAAAGTAGGAAGTAGTAGGCAGAAGAAAAATGCATGGAAACATGAAACTCTTTATTTTTATCTCAGCTTGGAAAGTCTCATCTCACCGTCTTCCATCTCAGACTGTGGTAAATATTGGACTGGCAGCTGGTGACCCAGGTTCCAGCACTCACTCCCTCAGTTTTGTGAAGGTGAGTTATGTGTTGGGCCCAACAAATTTTGAAGTTTGTAAAGCCAAACTGTAGGTTACAAACAAAAAAAAGAAAGTTCAGAAGTTCAGTGTTAGGTTTCATCCACCAGGTTTTTCTCTGGACTGAAACACTCGTCTCTCCTGCCTGCTCATTGGCAGTGCCAGGTCTCTCCACGAAGGAGACCTGCCCTGTGCCTTGAAAAGGAGCTTCTTTTGTAGCAAAGAACAAACCTGGGGCAACAGGTAGCTTTGCACCTCCTGTGCTCTGCCTGAATGCTGAGCCTTTCCCAGAGGCTCCAAGGAGGAAGGGCGCATGAGTGTCCTTGTGTGGTCATTTCTTCCCTCTGAATCCTTTTCTCTGTTCTCTTAAGGCTCCTTTGAAGAAAATTCCTATCAATAAGCTTGTCAAGAAGGAAGATGAATATGAAGAGGAAAAACCAGAACTGGAGGAACTGGATTGGTGGTCCAAGTACTATGCATCCCTGAAAGAGCTGTATAACCAGGTAATATTTTGTGACAGCTGCCAGCAGAAGGGAAAATAGGCTGCACTGGCCTGAGGAAGATATTTTCAACAATATCGAGTGTCACAAGAGCTATCCTGGCATGGGTCTGCAGGAAGGTGTGGACTTCTGTGTTTCAAGCATACTTAAGGTAGCCAGGTATCAGGCATCTACCAGGTGGGCTGATTTCAGCAGGTGGTGGGTATTGAAATATCCCTGAGGCTCGGTGTCCAAGTGGGGTGAGAATGAGGCAGCTTCTGTTGACGGACTCCTGAAAATGTGACGTTGCTGATTTTAACAGGGGCTTTCACACTGCTTACTCTGTCCAGGTTATGTCCTAGTATGTGTTATGGGAGGAGGTCTGCTCCAAATTTCCTTCCTTGCCCTGTCCAACTTAAATTCCAATCAAAAGAAGCTAGCAGAAGAATGTGGGGAGAAGAGAAAGTCATTAAGACACTCACTGGATATCATCATGCAATGATGTTATTGCTGAATGATTTCAGACTATGTATTACTTACTCTGCTGGCAGGAAAATGTCAGTGTTCTGCGCTTGGAAGGAGAAGCCCTTTCTGTCAGGGATCTGAGGTGACTGTTTATGGTGTGTTTCAGGCATGCAGTGATGAGGAGGATGCTGAGAATGATGACCTGAATGATGCAGGTGAGTCCTCTAGCAATACCCCACTCTATAATGGGGAGAACCAGGATTTTATACCACCCCAGAGGGTACTGGGCTTGTGGGAATGGCGTCTGTGCAGAGAACAACCTTGCAACATTCAGCAATGACAACATAAAAGTGAGCAGAGAGGCTGAAGACATTGACAAGGGCTAACAGGCTACTTCAAGTTGAAAATGCCAAACTTTCCTGAAAAAAGTTTGGAAACTGGTCGGAAAAGTCCTGGAAAATAGTGGAGTCTTGTAAAATTGTGTTAAAGCAACTGCTTTCCTGTGGGAGAAAAATGCAGAAAAATTATCTGCAGGGATCATGGGATTGTCTGGGTGAAACCGGGAAGCAGTGGTGGGATGGGGAGAGAGGATGGTGGACAGGGAAAACTGTCCAAGAGCTGGGCATCACTCTGTGCTCGTGGGATACTCACTTGGGGTACAGGTGAATCAGGTAACAGAAGGTAACAGAGATAACAGAAAGACAGTACTAACAATCTTTTTATGATCTGAGAACAGTGTTACAGCTGTAGGTTCAGGTTTGCAGAGGTGTAAGCAGTGACCCATATAGCTCTGACCTGGGAAAGTGCAAAGTATAAAAATGATGTAAATACAATTTAAGGAGAGGGCTTGAGGGTACCTGCATGCCATTAAGACCTGAGGAATCTGGAGCCTTGTGAAATGGGACAAGGACACACCCACTCTGTCCTTCGTTTGGTGGTGCCCCTGAGAAAGGTCTAGACACAGTCTCTCCAGGCTCAGCTGGCTGTGCCAAAAGTGGCAGCGATGCTTCGGTTAGCCACCCACACCAGCAGGCCAGCAAATAAGCACTCATCCAAAGAGGAGGGTGAGCTCTCCTCTATGCCTTCCCTGACAGCACCTGTGAGCTGGTCCAACCACCTTCCTTCATTTGGTTCCTGCCCAATTCCTGTCTGAACAGCAGCCATGCAGGCAGACAGGCAGGTCTGTGCCAATTTTTGTCCCCCCACCATGCTGTGCTGGGAAACCTGAGATGCCGGAAGGTCACCTGTTACAAACAGCAATAGCTCCAGTTGCTGTGACACAGGTCAAAGCCCTGGGTGAAAGCAGAAGCTGTGGCTGGGGTAATTTCATGTAGAGACACATGATGGGTGAAATCACAGTGTTTCCTAATATTTTACTGTCATTTCTAGATGGAGGGAATTTAAATGCATCCTCCATTGACATGGAAGCAGAGGATGAGGCAGTGATTGAAGCTGAACCTGCTCAACCCAAGAGGAAGCTCATTGCCACCCTTCAGGTGATAATTGGGGTGACCTAGTCTCTTTCAGCCCTGGCCTTTTGTCCATGTCCTCCTCACCTTCCTGCAGTGGAAGTTATGCTGGGAGGAGAACCTGCAGTGTGTGCTGAGGCCCCATCATTGCTGAACTTTGATGCAGCTAGTAAGACCTTGGAGCCAAGCTGGGATGTGCATCCACATCCTAGCCCCAGGGACATGCAGGAAAACCATTAACACCCTGCACTGAGTAATAACAGGAGTAAGGTAGGACTAGGTGAAATGGTTGCAGCAGAGAAAGGATGGTCTTTCTGACTCTCCTTCCCCTTCAGATGGCAGGAAAAGGCCCAGAATTACTTTCTACTTATTTCAGATCTACAACTCTGAGCTGGAAAATGAGTTTGGTAATTTTGAAGACTGGTTGTGTGTTTTCCCCCTTCATCGTGGCAAAGCAAATGAAGATGAAGATGGAAATGAGGATGAACATTATGTGGGAAAGTACAAGGTACTGTTTCATTTGGATGACGTTTGTGCTGCTTGTGGAAGAAGACCCTTATGACCTGTATTTTAGAGCAAGCCAACACCAGCAAAGCCTTGCAGGGTGCATGGGTGTGCAGGGTGACATGAGGTTGGGCTGAAGCACGGCCAGGGTACTGTTAGTGCCTATTGAAGCAATTGTACTGTGGTCCTACTGTTGTTAGCTTATAAATCCATCTGATTTAGATTTTTTAGCTGCTACAAGGAGAAAGCATGAAGCATAAAGGACTCATTCTGGTTGTGGCCTCTGGGTGTATTCAATATGCATATAAGTATTAGTAAGCTTCACTGGTTTTAAAATTAGCAAAACTTATTTAAAAGAGGCATCATCCTCCCATCCAGGAGCCCTCAAAGAGCTACAGAAGCTGTAGCTGTCCCTAGAAAACCTTTGGTGTCCTCTGTCTTTGGCAGTCCAAAGTGCCTGGAGGTGCTCAGATCTGACATTGGCAGTGGTCTGACAGCCTGCAGCCTAAATTACAAGCAGGGATTGCCTGGGCCATGTGGACATGATTGGACCTTTGGAAAGGACTGTATCCATGGGCACAGGGTGTCTCTGGTCTGCATGGGGAAATGGCTCTGATTTTCTAGTTGGCAGGTAAAGCTGGTGGCTCCAATACTTTCTGGGATATTTGCATTTGTATACAGCTGTTCCTTGAAAAGTGTTTTCTGCAGGGCTCCTTCTATGTCTACCCCACCGAGGAAGCTGGTACAGAGCCCAAGGTCTCCCAGGGCATTCCAAGGAACAGACCCATCAAGGTTCTTGTAAGAGTTTACATTGTTAAGGTAAGTCTGGTGGAGGTGGCAGTAATGCTTGGTGGTCTCTCCCCTCCCTATGGACCTTCTGCCATTCTCTGCTCAATAAATGTGAGCAGTGGCACTTGTGAAAAATGTGATGCTGGCTTGAAGCCTCTGCCAGCCCAGTGGAAGACACCTACATCCTGTCCATGGAGAGTCTTCCATGCTTTGTAGCTTGAGGAGGTGCTAAAAGGCCAGATGGGCCTTTCTTGGCTCCTTACATCTGCCTTAAGATCATGAGCAGGTGGGTGGGTCCACAGAGGAAGACATCAATGGCTTGTAGAGTGAGGATTTCTGTGGGAACAAGTGGCTGTTTCACTGCCGGGGTAGTTGCTGGAGGGACCTGATCCAGTGGGCTTGGGTGGTGTCAGGCCTGTGCAGTGTTCCTTGTGCAGGGTGCTCTCCACAGCTGTCTACAGCAGTACCTCTTGTATATTCCAGGCTACAAATCTGTCTCCAGCAGACCCCAATGGCAAAGCAGACCCCTATGTGGTGGTGACTGTGGGGCAGCAGCAGAAGGACACAAAGGAGCGATACATCCCAAAGCAGCTCAATCCCGTGTTTGGAGAGTATGCAAGAAGGTTTCATCTAGCAGGTTTAATAAGAGCAGTGTGGATCTGGGGCTTGGAATGTGGCTCAGCATGTGAGGTCTTCTGTTCCTTTCTGATGGAGAATCTTGTGCTATAACACAAAGCTCCTGGGCATGTCTCTTGCCTCCAGCTAACTCAGGAGCCATCATATTTTGGGTTAAGAGGCGAGCATGCCCAAGATCTAAAATTGGAAGCCAAGCACTGAAGGGCTTTTTCTCTAACTCCAGGCCCTCTATCCAAGCCATACATTCCTGGAAAAGTAATTCCTTTGTTTGAACATGCACACTGAAAATTGCACATACTGAATTTAGAACCAAAGTTTATCAGAGGCCTTTAAGTTGTTAAATACAGTTCTTAATTGTGTAGGATTATCAAAGCAGAGCATGTGCTTCATTTCCATCCTCTTTGCTAATTTCACTTTCCCTGTTTGATTCTGTCCAGAGTTGTGGAGCTGACAGTCTCCTTTCCCATGGAATCAGAACTCACTGTGGCAGTATTTGACCATGATTTGGTTGGATCTGATGATCTGATTGGGGAGACCAAGATTGACCTGGAAAATCGATTCTACAGCAAGCACAGGGCCAACTGTGGAGTGGCTGCGCAGTATGACTTGTAGGTACCAATGTACCTATGACACAATTAGGGCCATAGACATTCTTCTCACCTGGGACATGTGGGTAACAGAGCTCCTCCTGTTCTGCAAGACAGAATATGCATTTGCAGGTGCTCCACAGATTCACTACAATTTACATGGATAACTCTATCTCTTTAGACATGTACCAGCTTCCTGTGATAGCTCTAATTCCTACTGCAAACTAATATGCCTTGAATAATATAGCAAAAAAAATTCTTTATTGCTTTCACATTGGTGTTCTGTGAGAAAAGTGCTTTCTTGACACTGATCTTTCACAAAATACAGCAGTTTCTCTGGCAGCATTTTGTAAGCAGCAACACTCGGGACATCTGATTTCCTTTGGCCTCCTTCCATATGGATTTTCTAGTGTCTTCAGCCAGTTTTCTGCGAACTTCTCCTACCCTGCTATTGGAAAATTAGCTGTGGGCATGGAGTTGAGTACCCAGCACAGCTAAAACCTCTTTCCCACTTAGGAACTGAAGCTGCTAGAATTGCTTCTGCTGCTCAGAAGCTAATAGTTCTGCAGGGTGCAAGTCCAGCTTGTTCTCTGTCAGGACAGAGTTTGTTTAGCTTTTCATTCATTAAGATTTTTTGTAACCCTTTTAAGCCCAGGGTTTCCCCAGTGAAAATCTGAGCAGGGTTCTAGTGACACAGCCTGTGCTGGAAGGAAGGAAGGCTGTTTCACAGCCTAGAAAAGAAACTTAAGCTGAAGAAGTTCTTGATGTTTTTCTTTTTCCATGCAGAAATGGCTACAACACGTGGCGAGATGCTTTTAAACCCACACAGATCTTGGATAGTTTATGCAAGAAAAACTCAATCCCTGCTGCAGAGTACAGATGGGAGGAGATCAAAGTGGACAACAAAATATTCAAGGTCCCTCCAGAGGCTTTTCCTGAAGGTACAGAGGGCTTGTTGAACTGCTCCCTTAAATAGCTGCCTGTGCTTAGCAATGCAAGTGCTGGTGGGTGGTCTGGGAGCCCACCAGCTTCTCTTCCCTGAGGTGTCCAGGCTGGCTTCACCACTCTGTGCCCTGCATGGCCCAGTTTTTTGGGTCACTGTGGGGTGCATCCTTGGTGTTCAGTGCTCCGGTTTCAGTGGATGACGCTGTTGCAGTGGGAGAAGATGTGATCCAGGCCATTAGGTGCCAAAGTGGCTTCCCTGGCAGTGGGTGGAACAAAGTAAACCCACTTGCACGGCAGTGTTGATCATGGAACTTTGTTGTATGCCAGCTTATTCTGGTGGCTGGCACTGTCACAAAGCTGTACCTTCATCTGCTTATGATCACTATCAGCAAGATAATGAAGTCCTGTTTGGGGTTGTGGGTGTTTTGGAGTTTTTTTGGGTTTTTTTTTTTTTTTTTTTTTTTTTTTTTTTGGTTGGTTGGTTGGTTCTGGTTTTTGGTGGTGATGGTTTTTTTGTCTGGTTTTCTTTAATGTTTCAGTTTGATTTTTTGGTGGGTGTTTTTTTGTTTTGTTTTGGGTGTAATTTGGGGGGGGGGGGGAGGGGGGAGTGTTTTTTTCAGTCTTTTTTCCTGTTTTTAGCTGGCTTTGTCCAGGAATGCTCTGTGCTTCCAGTGGCTTCAGGTGCCTTGGGTGATTCCACGCTGCTCCTCTCTACTGTTGATCTCCACCTTGTGGGCAGCTTCTGCTTCTCATTTGCTGTTTTTCTTTCCTTCTAACTGGCATTATAAACCCTGAGCCAGGGCCACAGATGTCCAAGAACACACCAACCTTTCACAGCCTCCACCAGCAGTGATGGAGAACTTCCCTGAGCAAAGGCTAGCCCTGGCTGCAGCCAGCACCTGTGCAATTGAATCCAAATTCAAGGAAATACTAGAGCAGACGTGGCCCACTTGTGGATGGCTGAGTACTGCAAGGCAATGCTATGTAGCCTGTAGGGAGGAATGTCCCTGGCCTCACCTGCTCATAGTGAAGACTATGTGGCCATGTGTATGGCCAACTTTACTTTCTCCTTGTTTCAGTGCAACTGTTCCTCAGTTTTCTGGCTAATGCCAAGAAGGGAAAAGAAATCCTACTCAGGAGAGGGCAAGGAGCCTCCAAAAGCTCTTTTCCCTTTTTTTTCAGGTCACTGGATAGCTGGGGAGGGAGAAACAAGGTGCTCTCCTGGTGTTCCCTGACAGCTGGCTCTGGTTCCAACATAGCTGCAGCTGGTGCCCTGTGAACCTCTGCTGTGCTTGAGCACTGCTTGGAATGGTTTAGTTCTCAGACTGATATCCAAGGGCCAGATGCGCTCCATAAACCCAGGAGTGGGTGGGTCATTGTGCCCTCCCCTGTTGGCTCTGGCTTTTCTCCCACCAGCAAGATTTGGTCTTGAACTGCCATTTGGCTTCGCTGTGCCAAAGGACTCAATTAGTCGCACATAGTGTGCATTAACAGAGAGCACAGCTGCATGTCTTGAGAGTAGCAAGTAATGCTTTCCAGTAGCACTTCTCTGGCAAAAATTCATCCATGGATCTGTTGGCACTACCACAGAGATGTGGGGATGAAACTGCCCCAGAAGGTCATGTCCTCCTCAGTGTTCCTTGGATCTTTTTCCCAGGGCCAGAGTAAATTATTTTTTGCCCTTTCCGTGGTATTACTCTTGGCTTGTTTTCTTCCTGCCTGCCATTTCTCTCATCACTGCAACATACTGAACTCACTTGCCTCATCTTTTCCCCTCCTGCTTCTCCCTATTTGTTTTTCTGGAGAGGTGCTTGTTTGCCCAGTGCATCAACTCCTGTTACTTGTGCTAGTGACTGATGTCCTGACATGACTCTTCTGGCTGGCCAGAAGCCTTCATCTTCTCCCTGGCTGTGTCCTGCTGCAGAGGCCTCTGTGAGGAACAAGAGAGGAGTGGCAGATGAGAACTTGTCAGTGGATGTTGAACATAAGGCTTTGTACGTCCTGCAGCACTGGGAAGAGATGCCAGGATATGGGTACAAGCTGGTACCAGAGCATGTGGAAATCCGGTCTTTGTACAATCCAGAGAATCCTGGGCTTGTGCAGGTGAGATGTGTTTCTGTGCCAAACCTCAACATTGTTTCGGGGAATGACCTTCTGGACAGCTGGTTTTCAGCCCCCTGTCTGGTCTCCTGTGAATCTTATGCATTATCCCTTTCCTGGGTGGGTGGCTGGAGTTGTGTCTGTGGATGGCTGGGCCAGCTATGAAGTCAGGACATTGGCCTTGGTTGTTCTCCATGCGCATCTACTCTCTGACCTCTCATGATGCTTCTGAATACCCTTTCCTCAAGGAACTTCTGTCCATTGATGTGTTCACAGTGCTAGTGACCCAGAGTCCTTCCTGTCTCTGCAGGCCATTTAGCACTGCTCTGATGAGGATGCTGTGTGGGTGGCAATAGACCTGCTCTGCTTCTGAGCCCTGCCACCATGCACCCCCGTGGGTGATGGTATCCTTGCCTATCCCTGCCTCCTCTGCATTGTCCCTTATCACTGCTATTTGGCGAGAACCTCGTTCTGTACCCTTGGCTTCTCCCTGGGGTATAGCGTAACTGCTGGCTGGAGGAGAAACCTCCATCCTTAGTTTTGTGCAATGCAGTCACCTGAACTCACCGTTTTAATGTCCTGCACTGAAATCTCCTGTTCCCTTGGGTACTGGAGGTTTGAACAAAGTAGAGTTCTGCAGTCGTGCTGGCTTTGTTTGGCATTGGAAATGCATGTGGGGAGAGCAGAGTCAGACCCATCACTTCTTAGTTTTCTTGGTTTTGCTTAAGCATTGCATCACCTTATGCTCCTTATTACTACAGAGGGACATGTTTGCCTCTGTTTGAAATGGATTCAGTAGAAGTGAAGTGGTTTTTCTTGGGAGCAGAAATAAACAATCTTTCATAGCCTTAATTTTTTTCCCTTTGTAAAATCTAATCTCATGTCACTCTCAAGTGCTGGGAATGGAGAGAACCAAGCAGTGGATTTCTCATGAGAGCTTTCCTTGCAGGACCAAGCCCTTGCTCCTTGAAGAGCTGGAGAGTGGTCTGTCTTTTGAAGTGTCTTTACTGTCTTCTCTCAACAGGGCTCCTTGCACATGTGGATTGACATGTTTCCAAATGATGTCCCTGCACCACCACCCGTCAACATCAAGCCACGACTGCCTGTCAGGTAGCACCTGTGGGGGTGGGGCTGGGGCTGGTGGGCTGCAGGGTGAGCTGGCGGGACGTGCCACAGGGCACAGGCTGAGGGTCAGTGCTAGTGTGGCATGCAGCCCTCTTTGCTCCAGCTCTGACCACAGGATATTCTCTTGAGTGTATCAGCATGGGCCATAAGAGCTTCAGCTGCACAAAGGTTTAGGGAAGGGCAGGTTAATGGCTGGACATAAAGGTAATAGAAACCCAGGCCAGAGCTACTCATCAAATTCTGTTCTGGCTAGTGGATGGATGTCCTTGGGAGCCTGGAGAAGTGAAGCTGAAGGAGGAAATCTGCTATTTTCAAGGATCTAATAGTGCTTTTGAGATGGAGGGTCCAGATTATTCTCAGATGTGCACCTGAAAGGACAAGAGATTATGAACACAAATTGCAACAAGGGAAACTCCAACTGGAAATAGGGAAAATATTTTCCCAGTGAGAGTGAAGTTACCCTGGAATAGGGACAGATTGACTCAGATGGGCTGGGATATCCATCCTTGGGGATGCTGAAAACTAATGCAGACAAGGCCCTGAGCAATTGACCTACTATTAAGATAGAGCAAGAGCTTGGAGCAGAGACTACAGAGTTCCCTTCCTGCCTAAGCTTTTCTGTGCTCCTGTGGCTCAGTAGAGCTGGTGGGTTTCCCATGCACCAGGGATTTACTTTGCAAAAGCTCCCTGTATTGACTGTGGGTGTTTGTCTTGTAGGGTTGTAGTGTCCAGAAAGGGTTTTATGCCTGGCAGCAAGACTGCTGGGCTGTGCTTGGCTGGAGGAGCAGGGAACCACACTGCTAGGAAGGTTCAAGTCCTGCTGCTCCGGCATTGTGCTCAGGGCTTAACCTGCCCTCCCAGGCACCAGGGACAAGGGCGTGCGTCTCACCTCTGTGTCCTTCCCATAGCTATGAGCTCCGTGTGATTATCTGGAACACGGACGATGTGATTCTTGATGATGTCAACCCAGTCACAGGAGAGCCTTCCAGCGACATCTATGTGAAAAGGTCTGGTGGGAACCAGTGGGAGGCCAGAGCCCTGGCCCACACACTCACTTGTCTCCTCTGAACCTCTGCTCCCCCTTGCCGTGGTGTGAGGTGCCTACTCCAGTCCTCTGCATGGGCTGCTGTACCCCTAGACATGTTGTCCAGGGGTTGCTTTGGTTTGACCCTTTCCTGCTACTCCATGGGGTTCAGTGCTTCCATCCTTCTGCTCTGCCTTTGAGGCTGGCTGACAGGGGTAGGGGGTAACTGAGTTTCTCCTGCAGCTGGATAAAGGGTCTCGACCATGACAAGCAGGAGACAGATGTTCACTTTAACTCCTTGACTGGGGAAGGCAATTTCAACTGGAGGTTCATCTTCCGCTTCAATTATCTCCCGACTGAGAAGGAGATCACCTACAAGAAAAAGGACTCTGTCTTCTCTGTGGAGGAATCAGAGTTTCGGGAACCAGCTGTTCTGGTCCTCCAGGTCTGGGATTATGACAGGATTTCAGCTAATGACTTTCTAGGTATGGTATTACCTGCTGAAAGTGGAGTGACCTGTCCCTCACCTTGCTGGAGTATTACAGCATTTCCCTGGGATTCAGCTCTCTAAGAAGGGACACTAGGACCATCAGATCAAACTCCTCAGCTCAGCAGTCACCTGGGCTGTTTTTTCACATGTGAGCTATGGACAGAGCCTAGAGATAGACACCTCCCCTACACAGACATGCAGTGCTTACATGCTTGTCCCAGGGCCTTGGTGTATTTTTTCAGGGCCTGTCACACCACAGGACCTATGTGGCTTTGTTGAGGTGGACATAAAGCACACACTTGTCGTAATCCGAAGTCGAGAGAGATATAAAGATTTTTTATTTTCTCTACTGCTATTCTTATACCTCTTCACAATTGCTGTGGCTTATTGAGATTGGCTGCTTAGCAAACAATGACAAGGCTGTCTAACAAGCAATGTCCATTCAAGCAATAAAACAATTAGCTATACTAGCAAAGGTATAGTCGCTACATATTATCCAAAAGTTCTTCCTTGTACACTCTCAATGTCCCATAACAAGAACATCCTCTCCTTGTGTCCAGAACATCTTCTCTCATTGATTATCTTCTTGGCCTTCTCTATGGGTTTCACTGAAGCTGCAAAATTTCACTGTAATATTCTCACAGGTAAATCCTGATCAGTTTCAGGTCTGACTCTGTGAGGCTGTCAGTCTGGCTGTCAGTCTCATCAGACCTCCAGGTTCTGCTTCCTCACAACCTTTCCAATAAACTTGCTTGTTTTCCCTGCTCTTACTTAGATATGCAGATCCCAAAGTGTGGGCCTAAGAGCAGTTTCCCGGGACCTTATGTTGTGGGCACAGGGACAACCTGTGTGAGACTATTGACAACCTTTGTGAGACTATTGGCACTTGAGTTACAGCACCCCATTGCTGGGGGCTCAGAGCTCCCTGGATGCTCTGGTACTTCCCAGTAATCAGACCTGCTGAGCTGGGCATGCAGCAAGGCCTGGTGCCGAAACAGAACTAGTGGTGATGCCCCCCACATTATGCTAGCACAAATACTGCTGATTCTCTCCCACCTCTGCTGTCATCCCCAAGCTTATAGCACTCTGTTCAGTTGTTCCTCCCTTCTTAAAACGTTAGCCTCCCTATTGAAAAGCAGCCCCTTTGCCCTATTGTCTCTTCGGCATGTTAAAACTCTCCTTATACTTCAACCTTTCATACTGTTTTTAAGCAGCTTTACTCCATAAGGCACTTCCAGTGGTTCAGCCATGAAGAACTGAGGCACTGAAGAAAGCATTAGCAATTCCAATGATTTCTGGCATGTATAATCTCAGGAACATCTAGGTAGTAAGGGGCTTCTTCAGTGTTTATTGCAATCTCCTGCCCCAAGCAAGGCTAGATGCACTGTAGGTCAGGTTGCTCAGGACATTTTCTGGGTGGGTTTTGATTATCTCCAAGGATGGAATCCCAGCAGCCTTCTGGGACCCTTTTCCTGGCTGCACCTTTCTCACAATTCTCAGGTTTTTTTTGCTTGCAGCATTTTGTGTCCGTTGCCTTACGTGCTTTCATTATCCATTTCTGAGAAGAGTCTAGCTCCATCTGCTCTGTAGCTTCCTTTAGGCTGTGAGGGGTGCAGTAAGATCTCCCTCTTGACCTCTCCTCTGGGCTGAGCATATATGTGTCTCTCACCCCTCCTGCTGTGGCACCTACTACAGACTTGACTATCTCAGCCACTAAAACACTATTTAGTTGACATCTTTCTTGTATTGGAGGTCCAAAACTGGGCACTGTATCCAGATGCAGTCTCACTTGGAACTGAGCAGAGAACACTCACATACCTTGTCTGCTTTTGCCAGTACAGACCAGGATGTGGTAAGATTGATTTGTTGCAAAGGCTCAGTGCCAAAGTGGGACAGGAGCTCATTCCAAGCAGAACAGAGGCGCAAGGCCAAACATGAGAATGAACTGAGGCTGTTGCAGATCTAAGACAAACTTGATACTTGGAAAGCATTTATAATTTTAAAGCATTACCATTTTATAATTTTAACTGTAATTTCCAGGAATTAGAGAGGAAGATGAGCTTAGACATGAGGAGAGTATGGTGGGACGGGGTAAAGGGGTGAAAATAACTCACCATATGAACTCACTAAACAGCCCATATCAGAAACAAGACGAGACCTGTGGCTTCTGCCTCTGAGTCTCTAACTCCTGAGCTAGTCCTTTCTTATGCAGAATTTCAGGTTCTTCATCTGTAAATGTGCAGGGCTCTGCTAGATCATTGCAGCAGCTGGGACCTACTCATGGTTGGGAGTGTGGCAGAGACAGCCAAATGTCATGTGGGGCTGACCTCAGGGTTTTACCATGTGGTCTCCTCTTCCCTGTGCCTGCAGGCTCCATCGAGCTGAAGCTGCATGACATGGTGTGGGCAGCCAAGAGCTCTGAGCATTGCACCATCAAAATGGCCAAGGAGAATGCAACGCCTCGCTTCTCCATCTTCCGAAATAAGCGCATGAGGGGCTGGTGGCCCTTCATCAAACTCAGAGATCAAGAAGATGACAAGAGAGAGGAGAGGGAGTACAGGAAGAAAAAGAAAAAAAAGTGGAGCAGCTCAGTCAAACCAGAGGATATGGAATTCACAGATCCCAGTGGGAACAAGTACCTCCTGACGGTAAGGTGGGGTTCTGGCACTGGTGAACACAGCCAGTGTTTGGCCTCTGCCTTGATACGGCAGCCTGTCCTACACGCACACAACCTACAGAGGCAGCAGCGGCCCAGCTTATGCAGGATCCTGAAGACTTCTTCCATCTACTGCCAATCCAGCACTTCCTCTACCCTGAAGAACCAGCTGCTGTGGCATGCAGGGGTGTCTAACTTCATGTATTCCTCTGAGCTTCCCATATACCAGTGCCCTGTGAGGGGAGCTGTCTTTGTTTAGGAATTTAGTGTTCCCACTGAAACACCCCAGACCACGTGCTCCTTGCTCACTCCTACTCCAAAGCAAGAGGCATATGGCTCCCCATCAGCCAGTCAGGACAGCAGCAGAAGCCTGTCCTGGGGTCTCTGCCTGCCCAAGACAGGCAGGTGCCAACTGACCTGGGACAGACTCACTCCTGATGGCCCTGCTACTGGACCACTATGTGTCCCCAAGGGTGAATTTTGTTCAGTGCCACTGCGGGTGGGTGCAGACAAATCAGGTAGCTGGAGAGTGCATTAAAATACAGTTCCTCATCTGCAAAACAGTTAGTTTCTTACCAGGCCACAGTTTCTACAGGCCTGTGAAGTAAGACTCTAGTCAACGGAGAAAAAAGCTCCAAGCCATCTGTAAGTGGAACTGGGAGAAAAATACCCAATTGTGGCAGGATGTGTGGTCAGCAGGCTGGTCTGTGAAGCAACACATTCAGCTGTGGCTCAGATATATTCTCCCTCCAGGGTAAGGTGGAAGCAGAGTTCCAACTGCTGACTGTGGAGGAGGCTGACAAAAGTCCCGTTGGCTTGGGCCGAAAAGGGCCTGAACCCCTGGAAAAGCCCAAGTGAGTATCTGTATTATCAGCTTTAGGATGGACAGACAGTGCTGTGTTCCCAGCAGCTGTTTTTATGGAAGATGGGAGTACTGGCTTGTCAGGAAGCCAAGAGCAAGCACTGAGGCTCTGGGCAGTGGGGTCTGCAGGACCAGGACTGCCAGGGTTTCCCAGAGCTCAAGTGGGTCCACAGGACTTGGGTCTGCAGCACCTGGCCCAGGGCTGATCTCAGGAAGATTCTCAAGGCAGCTGTGCCATAACATTGCTTGTACAATGGTCAGGTATATCTATGTGAAGCAATCCCTTGTCTGTGTGGGTGAAGGACAGCTCTGGGGGCAAGGGGGCACTGTTCCAAGAGTCCCATCCTGTTGCCTCTAGCGTTTCTACAGGCAGAGTGTTTACTGTAGCCCCTGGGCTGATCCTGCCTGGAAGCAGCAGGAAGAGCTGGTGATTCACAAGGGTAGCAGGACATCAAAGCAGAAGGGCCAATGTGATGCTCTGTGGTTTGAGCCTGTGCTTATCTAGTCTTCTCTTCCTGTTCTAGCCGGCCAAAAACAACTTTCAACTGGTTTGTGAATCCCATGAAGACCTTTGTGTTTTTTATCTGGAAGCGGTACAAGAAATACATAATTGTGCTCTTCATTGTCACTGTTCTGACAATCTTCCTGGTTCTTTTGGTCTACACCATGCCTGGATACATCAGTGAGAAGATCATCAATGGATAAACGCTCTTCAGCAGAGGACTACTCAAAGACAGTGATTGTGGCAGGAATCAAGATAGGATCAGAAAGTTTAATGAAACCCTGTGGGTGCAGAGACAGCCTAGAGAGAGAGACCTGCAGAAGTGGGCTTTGTTTTGGCTCTATTTCCTCATGACTAAAAGCTCTTTGGCTACTCTCTCTGATGGTGCTTGTTTTGTAGCTGCTTTCTGGAGCTGGGGGGCAACCTGCTTCTTACAGTCCTCACTGCTGCCCTTCTGCCCTTCCTCTTGAGTAGTACAGCAGCAAGGACTACACTGGGACAGCATGGGGTCATGAGTGTGCATCTGTGTTTGGTGTTGGGCTGATGAGACTTGTTCTCAGCAAGGTTTCTGGTGCAGCAGGGTTCCTGTCATCTGCACAGACAAGCCATGACATAATCTGATCCCAAGTGGAGGTATTTTGACCAGGGTTTTGAGAGGATAGATTCCTTCTGAGAAGTGCAGGTGATGCTCAGTGGGACCACAGCATTTCCAAAGAATTTAACTGACTATGCAGTTTTATAGCAAAGGCGCCTGCCTCATGGCCTTTTGAATGGGGCAGGAATAGAGTATGCTTTGGGGATAAAACTGTCTGGGCAGAGCCAGGCAGGTAGATGTGAAGCAGGTGAGGACTCTGGTTGGACATGAAGCCAGAAGTCAGTGTGGGGCAGACATGATGTTCGCCTGGTGAGCCTAGAGTTCAGCCCCAGAGTGGGGGCCCCAGAATGGCAAAGAGGGAGGCCTGTCTCCCTTTGGGCTGTAAGGTGGGGGTAAAATGGGCTGCAAAGGGCTCAGGTCATGCAACACCTCTTTGGGGCTACAGCAAAGCCCTGGGCTGTGACAGTGCTGCATCGCTCCCAGTTTTTCTCCAGGGCCTATTGAGTGGGATGTTGCCTGCATAAACAGTGCCTGGTCCTCCTCAGCGGTGCCCAGTGCACCCCAGTGGCTACTGGTCCATTCAAACAAACTCAGTGCACTCCAGCACACCCAGTGCACACCTCCAGAGAGCCCTCTTGGCTCTTTCAGCCATACTCAACCACATTTCCCACCACACCACCAGGCTGGGGCTCCCTGTGACTGAAAGTGAGTCTGCCTCAGTGTCTCAGTATAGACACAAGTTTAGGAGAAAACGCTCTGGAATGAGTGTTTCCTCTAAAGAAAAGGGCTTCAGCAATCCCTTTTTTTGCCAATGAGAAAAATGACTACCAGTGGGTGAAAGTGAAAAAAAAAAAAAAATCAACTGTTTATTGACAAAGTGCCCACAAGGCACGGGAAAAAAAATTAATAAATGCTAGATATTGAACCACCAGAACCTTACGCCCCCACACACCCACACAACAGCAGAACAAAAAAACCCCAAAAAGCCAAGGGAAGGAACAAACCGGCTGGCCACATGGAAAGGGGGAACAAAATGGCGCCCAGCTTTTGTCTCAGGGAAGGGAAAAAAAAAGTTCATGCAGCAATGCGGGCAAAACAGATGGGAACCTGTTGAACCTCCGGCATTGGTCTCCTCTTCATAGCAGATGAAGCTGGTGGATTTTGGTGTTCTTTCTCTTGTTGGTTCAGCTTTTCCCGAGGTCTGGGGCCAGGCGGAGTGGTTCCCGCGGCTCCCGCAGGTCCTGGCTGACAGTCTCCTGTTGATTGTCTGATCTTGGACCAAAACTGAACAGTTCAGGGAAAAAAAAACAAAAGCCGCCGAAGGATTCCTGCTGCAGTCTCTCCAGGCCAGGGAAAGGGGCAAAAAGAAACTTCTTGGCTTAAGCTATCAAAAAGCCAAGCTAGCTAAGCAACAAAGTACCATCCGGAGTGGGGCTTTGAATAAAGCCCACGCCAGAGCCCCCAGGGCTCCCGCCCCTCCCCCAGACCCACTTTAATATCACAGCAACCATTTCTGGGCATAAAGCCAAGACATGCAGGCTTCCTCAAAATACTTCAGTTTATAATTGCTGCTGTGTGCCTGGAATGTGCAGGTGTGTGTCTGCATGTGCAAACTGAGGGGAGGGTGGGGTGGTGTCTGGTCAGGGTGTGGGTTCGCAAGGCAAGAGGTTCATCCCTGCCTTTGCTGCTGGCAAAGGAGTGACCCCAGGCCTCTGTCCCAGACCCCTCCAAGCCCAAATGCGACCATGATGCATGCCAGCAGTTCCTCTTCCTGGTCAGCACCATAGCTGCCCTAACCCCAGAGTGCAGCAGATGTAGGAGGACTTCAGGTCACCCACCACCTCTGCCTTTGCCAGCCACACGGGCCACTGCAAGGCTACTGACAACAGCCTGGAGAAGATGAGCAGGGGTGGAGGACTGCAGGGGTTCACCCTGGAGGATGGGGATGGCCATCACCACTGTGGGCCTACTGAATCTGTACTGGATCAGGCATCACCTTACCATTTGTCACCATGAGTAGAGAGTGGTGTGAACATATGTGGGTGTCTGCAAAACACTCAAAGCAAAGATTTCATAAAGGCGTGCAACAAGTTATGGTGGCCAGGTGACAGGCACCTGTCGGCTGGGGACAAGAGCAAAGGGGGAGATGTTTGTGTGGGAAGGCTGTACCTGGTACTGGGTTGGCACCTTGAGTTGAAGAGCGGACAGAACGCTCTGGCCAGAGAATCATCAAATAAAAAGCAGAACAAAACATTGAAGAAAGTTTTTGGGGGTGACAGAAGGGTTTCCTTGCTTGTCCAGAGTTAAGCTGTGGCACACATGTGACATAGGATGTTCAGAGTGGTTCACATAGCCAGAGGGAGAGCTGGCTGCTGAGCACAGTGTCTGATGCAAAAATAATTTGGGTTAAATGCCTTTGTTTTCTGGCTAATTGCAAAGACCAGAGGACTCCAACAGGCATCATCAAACATGGTGTGGAAGGGGAAGGGTTTGCTGTTGGTTGCTAGATGACTGAGACCTGCCTTGGGCCTTAGCTGAAAACTGTGTCCAGGCTAGTGTAACCATCACACTGACCTGTTGTGGGCAAATCACGGTCCTGATCACCAGTGGAAAGTATCTATGAGATGTTGCCACTGTGGCAGGGCTCTCTCTATGGTGGTCTAGAGGGCTCAGAGCCTCTTGGTGCCTCCTCCTGGCAGGTCTGGTAAATGTGCTGCAAGCAACCAAACTATACTGCCACCACATCACCTCTCCCATTTTGCACTTTCAGCAGATGAGGATTTTGCCAGTGCTGAGCTGTAGGCTGTGACTACTGCACTGCCTTGGGGCACTGCAGCACCTGCAGATGGGAAGCTGTGCTCCTGTACATAATTTCGTCAGGAATGGCCACTGAGGTTTTTATAATCTCAGGCCTCTGGAGGCTAGGACTCACTCAGCAGCCTCTGAGCATGGAAAATTTCCTTGTGTTACTCAATTTTCAGTTGTTAGTCTATCCTCTAGACTCCCCAAAAAGCTAAAACTTCAGCCCTTTAAAACCAAGCTTCTATGTCAGGAAGCTGTGTTTAGAAAGAAACACTGCTGGACTTGTTCATGTCTGCAGAGCTCCTGGCTTGGGACTTGCATGTTGGAGTGGACATATAGCTCCAAACACATTTGTGCTGTGAAAGGTAGAAATGTCATTGCCTTCTGCCTTCAGCAGCTTTTATTGATGGTGTAGGGAACTGTGTACAGCAGAGTTTCAGTGCATGCAAACAACCATCTGCAGGTGCATGCTTGTGACTGGTGTGGGATAGAGCAGGAAATACAGGAGAATCTGCCCATGAGCCAGGAGACACCCTGGCACAGTGTGTGCTAAGCCTGGCAGCGGTGTGGTGTGGGCAGCTGATGGAAGAAGTGCTGAGCTGCAGGTGAGGAGGAGGACATCAGCCATTTTTCTGTCGCTGTCATGTCTGAGACGGGTAAAGAAAATGACATAGAGGTCCAGGCTTATGAACAAGTGGAAGCCGAAGCTTAAGCGCTTTAATAATTTTCCAACTACTTTTATAGGATAGTTCACAAAAGTGTGTTGAATGGCAATAGGCAATTGGTTCCTCGGCCATCCACCCCTTGATGGGATTGGCCAAGTTCTAAGATACCTATTTCAAAATATTTTCAAAGTTAAATCCATAACAATCTTGCAAAACAGCCTGCAGGTGCAAGAAGTTTATAAAACTGTGACCTTGTTTTAAATAGTTTGCATGGGAAAGACAGTCTTCTCACAGAATATTGAGAAAAGGCTGAAGAATTTCTCCGCTTCTAGCTTTTTAGCATCTACATTTTTCCACTGTGGGAGACAGGTTCCTGAAGTAGAAGACATGTATCTCGTCTGAGTGCAGAACCAGATCTGTGCCCACAAGGCAAATGAATGCAGGTAACAATGCAGGCAGGTAAGGGAGCTTTGGGTCTTTCACATTAAGCACCAGATATGAAATTTCTTGCCTTGTGGTCAGCGACTGCACTCTCACACATCACAATCCTGGGTGGGAGTGCTGCCTCTGGCACCTGGGTTCACTCTCACAGGGAGAGCCTGGGATAGGTCAGGATCTCAGTGGCAGAGGGCTCCAAATTTCTCCCTTCCAGTGCCACGTACAAGGGCGGGTGGTGGATGGAAGAGGTCAAGTCCAACTGTGTGACTAAAAATCCAGGGCGAAGGGATGCCTAAGCTTAGTGAGATGAATCCCACATGCAATGGCTTAGATGACTGCAGGATCTGTGGCCTAGGAGGGGACTGTGCCTGCCTTATGGCAGCATTCACAATTAGCCATATGGTTGTGAAGTGAATGTGTTAGTCCTGAAAGTCCTGAATTAACCTAAAGTCATTTTTTGAACACAAGGGTATGAGTGTTCAGCAGCTTTGCCAAAGGACAGTGGTCAAAGGCTTCAGGTGTTCTATCCCACAGCTGCCTTTCTAACCTTGGCTTAAGGCTATCTCTTCGAATCATAATACCAGATTTCTGGCGCAAGCCGCTGTGACTGGGAAAGGAACAGCACTGCGCCTCCCCGAGCGCCCGCCGTAGGTCTGGAAACCTCTGGGGTCCCAACCTGTAGCTAAAGATCCTCAGGAGGGGCTGTCAGGCCACCACACACACGCTCGCTATCCCCAGAGTGATGTTGAGCAAGATCACAAGCGACTGAATCCCCAGCGCACTAACCGAAGGCTAAGAGACCGAGAGGGGTCTTTTGTACGGGTTCCGAAGGTTTTTACTCCTCAGAGGTTCCAGGGTCAAAAGACCCAGGGAGGGTCCAAGTGTTTTATAGGGATACTGTCCACCAATCAGCTTTGGGCAAAGGGGAGGAGAGAATACAAATTGACTAATCAGGGAGAAGGTGGGAGGGGGCAGGGAGAGAGGGACCAATAGGGTATTGAAGCATGAAGAACTTTCTAGAACATATACATATTCAACAGAGTGATACATATTAAAGAACATATACATAAAATGGGGAGGGGAAATGATAAACCAGTAGGAACCTGACGGTTTACATAACAGGGCAAGGTACTGCGACTGCTCATCATAACCTCGGGGGAGAGTTTAAACTTCCGAGCCAGCCCATCAGGAACTCAAGGCTACACTCCATCCCAGTGGTTTGCCTGCCACTTGAGTGGCTGCAGCAACCGCCGCCACATTTGCAGTGCATGGTGTGAGCCGCCTGAGAGGGTCTATTTTAAAAATGCTTGCAACAGCAACCCCCCCACCCAAGGTTCCCGGCTGTAGGGTCTTATAAGTGACAGTAATGTTATTTTGGGCACAGATACGCATGGAATACAATAACACCCCAGGACAATCATACTACCAGATTCCCTGGATTTGCAATGCATGGTGTGAGTATAGTCCTCCTGGCTACAGGAATTTGTTCAGTGTCTTGGATGGAAAACCTGAGTGTCTAACCGTGCTGGACAAAAAGGTGCAGGCATGAAGAGTCATGCGTGGCAACTCTTCCTTGGGGAGCAGAATGTCTGGCAACACATCGGGTCAGGCTGGATATGGCTTTTTCCAGCTTGGTAATTTACAAGGTTGGAGGCTTTCTGCTGACTGTTCTCCAAAGGCATTCCTCTGAGACTCATGAACAGCTCTGCTTCTACTGCTCAAGGAGTGATGCTGGGGTGCAGTGCTAGTAGCGTGATCTCTCTTTTCCACTGGCAGAGTTTGCACTACAACACTAACTTTTCCTTGGAGTCATTAATAAAGGGGGACATGAAAGAGTTTTAAGGGGTAAGCAGGGGTTGAAAGGGCTGCATTTAGGTAGGGCTGGTAAGGGAGTGGCTGGAGACAGAGCAGGTACCAACTGTGACAAGTGTTAAGGTTGGGTACTGCTACATACATATCTGTGAGCTGCACATATGTGTGATGTCTGTTTTGGAGATTGTGTATTTGTGTGTGGGCAAGCATTTACCTGTGGGGGGACCTGCAATGGTGAGTGCACTTGTCTGCTCTGCACTCAGGAGGATTAAGGACCTTCTGTGGGAGGGATACTCCTGTGGATAGCCAATGTCCTGGGTCTGCAAGTGTGACCCAGAGGATGAGGAAGACTCTGCCCTGGTCATAGGTATTAAATACTGCCTTTGGCTCTCTCTAGAAGTTCAAGAAGCCCTTTGAGAAGGCCTGCAAAGGCTGTGAAAACAAACTGTAAGCCTCCAGGCTCCTTCACCCTGCAATTTGTGCTTTGAGGCTAGTTTTTGTCTGCCTTCACCAGCCTGCAGTCAGACGGAGCCTTTCATGCTCCTCTTTCCTTGAGCACCAAAATCCAGAAGGAGAAGCGTGAGCCGGCAAAGCAGCACAGCATGGTGTGGAGCGAGGTGAGTGGTGGGGAGATGTCTTAGGTTACAATGTAAGATGTAACCAAAAGTATGTTACATGTATTCTATCACCATCTGTTGAAACCAGGTGAGGCAGTGTTCTTTATTTCTTCCATGACACATGCCTGATAACTCTCTCCGGAGGGATATCTTCTGTTAATGGGCCATCTAACCTCACTGCGTGACTGATAAAACTACATCAGCCCATTTTGAGATGCTTCGCCCAGGGGGAGGAACCAAGCATTCCTACCTGGATATAATCTGGGAACACCACAGCCAGCACTTACCTACTGGATTCCCAGAGGACAAGAGCTACTACTGGACCTTCAGGTGAATGCCAGACCCTTCAACAGGATCATCGCTTCCACAGGACCACTTCATCTGGACTGCTACCACCACCCTGACTAACAGGGCATCAGGTTGTATCCTGACTCTGTCAGTGTTCTTGTACTATTGCATTTATTTTAATTTTTCTATTAAATTATAATTCTGACTTGTGATCTCCCACTGGTTTGTTTTCAAACTAGTACAAATTTTGGTGCCCAATGTGGGGCTCGACCTGAGAGAAAGTCAGAATTACAATTTTGTGTTAACAGGAATCTATTCACCGTGGTGCTCAGCTTGTCTATACGGGTACAGTACCTTGCTCTCTATATTTTTCCTCACATGGGGAACTATTGCTCCTGTTGAGACCAGAGAATGGTATGAGAATTGCTTTATTGGTTTATTATGTCTATTGCATGATAACCTGCGAGGCAATGAATGCCATTTGGAATATATACTCAATTTTGTTTGCCTGTCCTAGTCTGAGTTGCTACATCTGGGACCTCCTCAACAATCACACCCAGACCCTGGGGGAAACAGTAGAGAGTGGTTTCTTCTAGCCTTTCAGGCCAGGCACAGCAGTTTTTGAAAATATTGGGTTCCCTCTGGTTGTTAAGGATGGCATAATCTTCTTGTCAGTTCTTTTTTCTTTTTTCTCTATGGCCTGCACCCTGTACACCATGCTTAGAATCAGAGCTATGGTACAGCATCCTCAGGATGAGAGGGAGAAAAGCAGCAAAACAGGCACCATGTCCATGCAAAATGTCGAAAAGAGAAAAGGAACTAAAAGAGCAGTCAATGCTTCCACACAAACCGTCACCGAGTCAGAACAGCCTAAGCTGGTAGCAGTTGCCCCTATTCAGAAGAAGAAATCAAAAAACAAATCTGTCCGCATAGCGACTGACGAGGATGCGGCAGGACCTTTGCACTCAGCAGAAGAGACAGAGCAGGAGGTCATCACTTGCTCTCTATCCTTGGGTGAGCTGCGTGACCTGAGGAGGGAGTTCACCCGCCAGGCGAACGAGTTCAACCTACACCTGGCTGCTCCACATCTGGGACACCACAGCTAATGACACAATTTTGGATGGAAGTGAGGCCAGACAACTGGGATCCCTCTCCCGAGATGTGGTCATTGACCAGGGGATTGGAAGAACCCAGGAAACTCTCAGCCTCTGGCGGCGACTGCTGGCAAGTGTACAGGACAGATACCTTTGTAAAGAAGACCTCCAGGTACACCAAGGAAAATGGAGCACAATGGAACAAGGTATCCAATGCCTAAGGGAATTGGCTGTGCTGGAGATCATTTTCTCGGAAGACGAGAAATTCCCCAAGAGCCCAGATGCTGTCCAGTGCACATCACAGACGTGGTTGAGGTTCGCACAGTTTGGACCAGAGATGTAATCCCGTTACCTAGCGATGCGCAATGGAGGGAAGGAGAGGATTAGCCCCCCAATGACTGGAGATCCGAAAGGAGGGATGCCCATACAGACTATTTCAGCAGACGGTCTGTGGGTAGGCACACGGGGCTTCCACCGATGTTGAAGCACTGGCTCCTGCTCCGGCCCACTCCTGCGGAGTGTCAGTCACGGCCTCCCGTCCTTCTCCTCCAGCTGAGATGTCCAGATCTCCGGGGCTTCAGAGACCTTGACCCGAGTGTGACAGGACCACCTGTGTTCAGCTGTATTGACGGCTGTTTCTGTGGTCAGCGACACTTGGAATGGGCCACGCCACTTCACTGCCACTGGCGCTTCTTTCTACTCCTTAACTAGGGCTCAGTCTCCTGGCTGGATGTTACAAACAGCAAAGTCCAAAGGCGGGGTCTGTGCCAGCTGAGCTTCCTGTTGAAGGGGTTTCACAAGAAACAGTATCCTGGCCACAAATTGTTTTAAATATACATCACTTATTCCCACCCCCCTTTTGTTTCGGGTAGGAGGCTGTGTAAACCTGGCTTCTGTGGGCTGTGGTCTCCCCCACCCCAAACTCAGCTAGGGAAGAATCTCTGCTGCACTTAGCTCTCTTGTAGATACATTCCTCTCTTTCAGCCTTGTTTGTTGTTTTTTCCTGGGCCTGAGATGATTAAAGAATGGGCTTTCCCTTTATCTAATCTTAGTGGTTTAATTTATAGTCCAAAGTCTCAGTCAGGTATCTTCAGGGAGGCTTCTTTGGTTGTAGCTTCTTTACACAGTTTTTATGATATAAGATTAACACACAAAACTGATGAGGCTGACAGCTGGTCCGGGGGCCTCACAGAGTCAGACCCGAAAGGGGTCAGAATTTACCCGTGAGAAATTGACCGTGAAATTTTCGCTTCTGAAGGTCTTTAAGGCAGGCTGAGTTGCCAGCTGCCTGTGGAGTACAGGCAGGCAGGCTTGCAGTAATGGCGTTGTCAGTAGGGTCGTGTGGAAGTGATGCACTTCATAGATCAATTCTAGTGGGATTTGAAGGAAATGGACTCTTGAGCAATGAGGTTTGAAGGTCTATCAGACAACTGGCCATTCTTCAGTGAAGACATAATGAATGCTGAATCTTTGAGTGTGTATTACCAGCGTGCCCAACATAAGTAAAGCCCACCAAGGGTTCATGCCACCCCCATGACTCCAGCACTCTATTGGTCAGATTAAAGCACTGGGCCCTGCTTACCACCATCCTCTCTGCTCATAAAACCCACATAAGGTACTCCCATTAGGGTGTGCCTGCTTGGATGGCAGCATGGACTGGGAGATGAGCCATCAAAAAGTTCTTTCTAAACCACAGATTCAATCCCTGTGTCCTTTTCCCTTCAATACCTTATCAAAGTGAATGAGATCAAAACCAAGGAAAGGATTGGCCTGCCGCAAAACCACATCAAGCACTGCAGCTCACAGTTCAGCTAAGAGCTACAGGTGACCTGCCTGCACCTTTTTCTCTCCAAAAGCGGGAACCTGGGGTGACTTCACTTGCAGTACCTGGGCACCTGCTGTTGGCTTAGCCTGTCCTGTAACTTGCTGAACTTCTCTTGTCCTGGAGGTGATGGAGACAGGGGTCTCAGGGGGATGTGTTTCCTCACTTTAGTCTGACATTTTCATAAATCTGTGTAAAGCAGAAGTCTGGGATGCAAAGAAGACAGAGTGCTGAGGACTGTCCTTGAATCTAACTGCCTCTAAATCTTTCTAAAATCTTTTTAAAACAAAGGGATAGAACACCTCGTCTATGAGGAAAGGCTGAAAAATTTGGGTTGTTCAGCCTGGAGAAGAGAAGGCTACAGGGAGACCTTAGAGCCTAAAGGGGCTCCAAAAGAGCTGGTGAGGGACTTTGGACAAGGACGTGGAGTGCCAGCAGAAGGGGATATCTTCAAACTCACACAGGGAAGGGTTAGGTTGGATATTAGGAAGAAATTCTCCCTTGTGAGGGTGGTGAGGCCCTGGAATGGGTCACCCAGAGAAGCTCTGGCTGCCCCATCCCTGGAAGTGTTCAAGGCCAGGTGTTGGAGACTGAATGTTATCATTTATGGTTTAAACATCTTCACGAAGGACTTTTGCTTATTATAGCAAAACTGTATAAAAGCTGCAGAGAAGACCACCAAAACCCTGACTGGGGTCCTGAACTGCTCACTGCTTGTTGATGAAGATAAGAATACATTCACAGAAGGATCAAGGATCACCACCTTCAGGGTGGAGACCACAGTCCCAGGGCTATCAGCTGCCAGGGTCTCACAGACCCTCATACCAAAGGGGGGGCAGTGGGAGGAGAGGTTTTGGGTGTGTGGTGAAAAACCTCTGGTCAGAGGCAGTGAATGCCCATCCTCCGCTGTGCAGAGGAGCTCTGGCATGCAAATGAGTTCTAGGAAAGTCATGTTTATGTATTGTCTAGAAAGTACACTGTAATTAATATGTATGATTATGATGGATAAATACCTTGTTGTAAAGTCTCACCTCACACAGAATAAGGAGATATCCTCTGTGTCCTGCACAGATAAAAAAAGCCTTATTTCTAATGCTTCAAATTGTGTCAGAAAGCTTTTATTTTCTGGTCGATTTTGGTATCAGCATGGCCACAAGACAGAGGAGCAGGACAAGCATACATGAAGGTGTGCTTGACACTGTCCCAGCCTTCAACAGCTGTCAACACAAAGCTCCAAGCAGCTTTCAACTCTGAGGGCGTTCTTCTCCTGTGAAGCTGACCAATGTCCTCTCAAGGCAGACCCCTGCATGCACTACAAGAAGCTAGAACCAGCTCCCTGTCTTTCCTTCCAGCAGGGATCCTACTGTCTTCATCCAACACCCTGAGGTCTTGTGCTGGCAAGGACAGGGATGGATCAGTGCCTCTCCCAGGCACTCACTCATTGCTTCACAGTGTCACCTCCGCTCCGCAATGAGAAGAACCGATCACTCCACCCTTCCTGGGTGGGAGAAGGGGTGCAGTGGGGACTTATATACTGCCGTGGTGATGTTTTGCACTCTCTTCTTCCTTCCCATCCTCCCCAGTCCTGACCCATCCGTTGCCTTTCAGACCCTGCTGCCCTCACAGTTCAGTCCTGGGCTCAGGTCCCCGACAGTGAGAATCTGGGGAAGGAGCGGACATGTGGTGTGACTTAGACACAGCATGGATGTTGGAGATGGCATTGTGGGCTAGAGGGTAAGAGAATGTCCCATTCCACTATAAAAGGGGGAGCCGGGAAGGACTCTTTTGATAGATTTTTCTGACGAAAAATCAAGCACTAACACAGCAATATCATATCTGAGACCCGTTTATTGAAATAAAAGAAAAAACAAAGACAAACAAACAAACAAGCAACTAAGTGTTCTTATTAAAAAGGAGAGGGGGGGAACAGGAAATAGGAACAGAGAGAGAGAAAAGAGAGAGAGGGGGGAAAGAAACAGAAGGCAGGGGACAGCGTTACCACAGAACCCCGTCTGTCTGTCAGCATCGGTTTGGCAGATGGAGCGTGCGTGTTGCGAACCGCGGTGCGTTTGCGTAGCTTCAGTGGCAGGCTGGGCACGATTTCCAAGTGGCTGCAGCAGCGTGCCTCCGGTGACGGCGGCGGACGGCGGCTAGAATCTGGGCGCCAGCAGCGGCTGCAGGCGGCGGCCACGAGCTGCAGACGGCGGCCGCGGACGGCGGGCCAAAAACACAGCAGGGTGAAGCAGGCCTGGGCAGGGAAACAGGACCACAGGGAAGAGGGTGCGAAGGTGGGAGTAGAAGGGGCCAAGCTGACCCTCCAATCGACCCAAAGCAAAAAGACCTTGTGGCGTTGCGGCTAGCTGCTTTTATGTACCCCCAAACTCCTCCCCCAACTCGGCTTTGCGGGCCCGTTTTTGGCGGGAATTTTTCGCGGACATCCGGGTACTTGCCTTCACCAGCACGCGGGGCGGGGGGCGGGGATCTGCTCGCAGTCTGATCACGGAAGTTTCCTCTGCCCTGACTGGCTGCCCGGTGAAGCCGCTCTGGGGACAGGGCTACACAGTTTTTTTTAATAGAAATTTTTTTCACTCATTTGTGACATATGTTGAGGCATAATATTAGTCCCTCTCAGAGAGCCAGCAGCCACTCCTCCAGGAGTGACCCTGACGCTTTACTGTCTTTGGAAAGAGGATCATCTTCCACCAATATGCTTGCTAGGAATCACAGGAGTCCTGTGGTGGGAGACTTGCATACCTGGAGAGGGTGATGAAGCACCCTAGCAAAACCAGGAACTGCACAGTAAATAATGAACTGTGGCTCAGGAGTCTCCTTCACTGCAGACTGAAGTCTCTTCTCACCTGGTGGGTGTATCTCTTTCACATCTCCCCTACATGATGATGAGTCCTGCATGGCAGGCACAGGAGAGCCAGCCTGCTATCAGTCTGGAGCTGAAGGGCTCGGATGTTTGCTGAGGATTTCTGCAAAGGGCTTCATGCTCTGCTAGCAAATCCTGCTGCCCCGACTGATGTTCTGTTCCTGTATCATCTCCCCAACAGTATGCGGAGCTGCCCATCTATACAAGACTGTCTTATAACACATGACAGATCCCTCTCAGCCCAGCCCAGACCCAGTCCATGGCATCCAGCTGTAAGACTAAGGTCTGTGGGCCTGTGCTGTGCCTTGCATGGTTCTTGCCTTTGCCAGTGATGCACTGCACTGCATGGCTGTTCCTCCATGTAATTTATGTTGCAAAGTAATTCGTGCTAAAATTTAAGATTACAGCATTTTTACTGAAGCTGAGACAAAATACAAATACCAGAGACATGTAGCCGCCAAAATATAAGCGAGCCAGCAGACCCAGTTGGATTCCGAACAGCAAATTGGGGTAAAAGCCGCAAGCTAAAAGAGGGAGAGAGAAACGAGCTCGGAGCTCCCGGAGAGACTTAGAGGGGACCCAGGAGAGGGCCCTCGGAACCATGGTGCATTTAATTCGTAAAATTCTACGTGCACGGAGATTCCAAGCAGGAAAAAGGGTTTGTAAGTACTGCGGGTTGAATGGGTGTGGCTGTGCGTATGAGACGTGATGATATCACGAAGCGAGAGTGGACTCCAAAAACCGCAGTTCCGTGATTCCTGCGAGGGGTCCGGTCGGTTACGGGGGAAGTGAATCTGACGGGAAACTTGTTACAACACATGCAAAATCCGAAACTTGGGAAAGGTTCGGACTTCAGCCACGGGAAGGCTAGAGGGAAAGGTACGTCCCCAGAAACTCGGGAGACTGGTAAGCCCTCTTACCTAGGACCAGGAAGGTCCAGGGGAGAGAATAGAGAGAAGTAAAAGGGAGCTTTTACCGGGCCAAACCACGCGGGACGAACCTCCGCTGGTTAATAGAACGGTAATCCAAAAATGAACTGAACACGGTGTGTACCAGCCACCGTTAAGAGTATGTGTTTGAATGTGTAACTAAGACGCAACACTAAGTTAAGAAGTGAGCGAGCATCTCTGATAAGTGTACTTCTGGTTTCCCGCAAGGAACCGGGTCACTAAAGGGGA
>VZTI01002370.1:1598-20415 GCA_013397865.1 Struthidea cinerea | reverse complement strand
GAGCCGCCCCGCCGCGCCCTCACGCCGCTGCCGCCGGCCCGGGACGGCGCCCGCCGGGGAGCCGGGCAGCGCTCCGGGCGAAAAGGAGGGACACACCATGCCGGGACACAAACCAGAAGGCTGCTCCGTAGTTCCCCCTCAACCATTCGTGCCCACGGCCAGTGGTTTTCTCGAAAACTGCTGGAAAAGGAATAAAAGTGTTCCTCATCTTTTCAGCGCTCCCAGTCCGGTCTGAGGACTTGGGAAATAAATATCCGTTCCCCCGTCTCCCAGGAAGAGCTTTTCTAGGCGAGAGCGCTGGAAAATACGACTTGGCGTAGCGTAGTTTTCCCTGGTGTAGGAATAAGGGCACAGGAAGGCGCAGCCTCTCAGCACTTTGTCCTCCAAGCACAACTCCGGGCTCCTTTGCCGACTGTCTCTGCCATGTGGTTTTCTCCAGGAAAAATTAAAGAATTGCTCATAGTCATTTGGAGAGTAAATGATCACAAAGGGAAGTAAAGAATAAATACCGTTGTAAGAGCCTTTGGGAGCTGTTGGACTGAGTTTGGAAGGGGACGTTCATTCCCTGCAGTGCAAATACACGACAACCTCAAGCACAAAGCACGGACTGTCAGGTGGGGTACGAAAGCACCAGTTTGACAAACTTCACTGTCGTTTTTTGTTTCAATAACTTTTCCAATCAAACTCTGAAGCTGAAGGGCCCAAACTGTTCCCAACACTGCATCGGGCTGCTGTGGAACAAAAGGATACTCCCAGGGATGAGGCACATGCCCAGCAAACGCTCCCACCACGGCACAGAGACACCTCTGGAGCTCGTGCGTGGGGCTGGGAAGGGCTGCCAGGAGGACGCAGCCCCCGGGTAGGGTGGCAGCAGCAGCAGCAAATTCCCACAGTCTGACGGCACAACAGAGAGACAAAGGCCAGCAATGCCCACGGCAGGGGCAGGTTTACCTTCGGCTGGCTGTGATGCGCCGTCGTCTTCCACAGCAGCCACATCCCGGGGGGGAAATCTCAAGGGGGCGTATAAAATCCCAGGACGCAACAAAATGCAGCGTCTGTCACCCTGATCCTCTTTTAACTCGGTGTTGGGGCCCAAACCCCACACCTACAGGTAAACATTGACCTGACCTGGGTCAGTCTTAAACACAGCCCTAATTCTGACCTAAAACACAGTCCCAGAGGTTTCCTGCTCAAAGCTGAGGGAAAGCTGACATAATGTTAATAAATAACCTCTGCTGAGAGCAGTCATCGCCCCAAGTCCTTCAGGCTTTGCAAGACTTTGTAGTGAACAATCCTGAATTCTAAATTTCGAACAGGTTTTATTAGAAAGATAGCGGACAGTAAGTCATACAACAGAATTAAAAGACTGCACAAGGAATAACAGAAGATTTTCCACGAATAACAGAAGTTGCTTTTTTTCCCCTCATCTGTCTGGGGCTGTAGGACTGAATCTCAGCAATCGAGACAAAACACGGTGGTTATTAAGGCTTAAGCCTCTCAAACATTGCTATTTCTCAGAGAACTGTGCCAGCCTTGAGCTACTCCCATGTGCCTAGACGGAAAAATTCAAGATAATAAAACGTGATTTCCCTTCTCCCTCTCTGACCCACAACCAAAGCAGTTGTGTAAAATGATGCGGACTATTCAAGCCCCACCCCAAATTTCCAGCTGAAGACACGCTGCTTCTTTAATGAGAGCACACAAAACTCATTAAACCCAGAGAAGAAATAACACACCAGAAAAAGAACCAAAAGGTGTGCTCTGCTTCGATACACTCTCTGATTGATAACTCCAAAGGAAATTCCCCACCGATCATAAGCAGTCACCTATATTTTTTCCTCTGAAATCATTACTGCCTTGGCTTTCTGTGGAAGCGTTTGACACATCCCTTGAGGGATCAGGGGTTTGGGTGGGTTGTTTGTGGCAAGCTCAGGCCAAACCTAAGCGCCCCCGTCACTGCTAGAGCCCCAATCCCAGTGAAATATCGATACAGTTTATAAATACTCCCAATTCCAGGAGTCAGTCCTTCCTTGCACAGTCATGGAGCAGATTTACCCCATCCTTTCCTCCCTGCAGCACCTCTCCAGCCCACATCCCTGTTCTCACAGACACAAACTAAGCAGAAAACTACCACAAGTGTTTGCTTTGAAAGTATAATTCGTAGTACACCTGGCTACATGATGAAAATACATCCATGTATCGATGGTCATCAAGGGAAAGCTTTTCAGACAAGAAAATAACCCTTTTGGTAGCACGGTTTGATACACCTTCAGAGAAAGCAGAATTAGCACCAGTTCCTGAAACGCTCTATGAGCAATCCAGCCTTCCTTGTGACACCCAACACAGCAGATACTGAAAAAGGAAGGAAAAACCCAAGCTTGTAGAGAGAAAAATCAGGCAACTCTCTCCAACTTTTGGTAAAACCTCTTTAATCTTTCATGTGCTAAACCCACTGCCTTGATTTTGTCTAGAAGAACAAAGCCGAAACAAAAAAGACCCCACAACCTAACACAGGTCACAAGTTATGAAAGGATACTCCAAGTCAAGTGAGGAAACCTAACAAATATGGAGTCTTAAGGAAATTTCAAGTATTCCAACGTGCTCCCTGGATGTGACCCAGTGCCAGACGGCTGCCCCGCCCGGCAGCAGCAGCCCTTCAGCCGTGCCCCACTGCTGTTCCGAGCGGCACAGCTGTGCATTTCCCTGGCGACTGAGGCCAGACGTGGCATCTGAACAACGTCACCTGCCAGGTACCTCTCGGGCCGGACTCTTCTCTCGAAGAGCAGGGGCTCAGCAGGCAGCACTGAGACTTGTCGGACGCCTGCTTACCTGAAGCAGTCAATTGAGTCTGAAACACTTCATCAGATCTGTGGGAGCACTTACAGGGCCTGAAGTGTAATGCTGTGACCTGGCACTCGGCGTACAGGATCTCAGCGCGGCGTCTACGGAAACCACCCTGCTGCTCCGGAATGTTTGCTCCTCAAAAACCCACCCATGACACAAGTTACGCATCTGACCGAAAGGCAGCAAGCGGCCTCAGATCTCGTTCATTGTCTGCTTGCTCTCACCACATCCTTACCCTGAGAAGGGAGGAGGAAGTCTACAGCTGGTTCCAGTGCCGAGGTGGAGCAAACCAGCTTGAGAGCAGCTGGCATCTTTCTGAGGTGACTGACAGAGTAACAGGACATGTGTCCACAAGCCCTTGCAAGAGAGCCACTGGGGTGGATTAAAAGCTCTTGCTGAATCATGCTATTCTGTGTAGCCCCAAATGATTCACAGCTCCGAATAAAGCTTAAATCAAAACAATCAGTGTGCAGGGAAAACCAAATGAAGAGGCATCTCACTGGCAAGATGTTCTCGGGGGGGAAAAAAAAAAAAAAGGAGACATTTCAGTCCTGCTTCTTTGCATGAGCAGGGACCCAACCTTGTGTCACGGCACAGAGACATGTAACATCGAAGAGCATGGAAAAGTTCAAGAGGAAAGCTACAGGCTGCCTTTAAGTATGCTACAATAGCGTTCTATTACAGCGAAACACTTCTTTGTTTTCCTATCCAGACCAAGTGCATGGACTGAATTTAAGGATATTTGAGCATGCTTGAAAGGCCTTAACAGAAAATAAAGTACCTCAGGAGAGACCTTAATAACCCAGACCCTGAGCGCCACGCATCCTGTCACTGTCCCGCAAGGGCTTTTCCTTTGATAACTTGGGTCACAAGCGCAAAATAAAAGAGCCCTGTGATCAGAACAAGCAATCTGGACAGCAATTCTCTAGCCATATGCCACTTAAAGTGGGGTGAGAAAGGAGCCCTGAGGGTGGGCACGTGCTTCCATCCCTGTGCACGAGGAAAACAGCCCGTCACCTTCCACTCCCTTACACCATTGCCAAGATACAGCGGCCAGGAAAAACAATGACCAAGGAGGAGGCTGCGGGACTCATAGTGCGCTTCAGAAGAGCAAGCCCGAAGTTAACAGCCAGAAAAGCACGGTAAAAAGGAGCACACCAGTTTCTTGGTGGCAACAAAAGCAAAACTGCGGGGAATGGCAGATGAAAAAGGAAAAGGCTACAGAAACAAATTAGCAGAGGAAAAGAATACATAATCCAGCTGTCAAGTCAGAGCAAATGCATTTATTGCCACCCCTTGTACTCGGGCAACAATGATGGAAGACACTCGAGAATCAGTTTCTCAGAAGCATCTTTTTGAACTACTTCCACAGTGTGATGGCAATTTGGATAGGGGGGGAAAAAAAGCCAAAACCGAAAACCTCTTTCAGGCTGGCAGCCTGCTTCGGGGCAGGAACACCCCGATTTGGGAGGCTATCAGTAGGAACCTCCGGATAGGTCCAGCAGCGCCGAGGGAACAGAGCAACGCTGGCTACGACAACTGTGCAAGGAAGTGGCCCGGCTGGGTGCCAGCTCCCACGTGACAAGGGTGCCAACACAGCATCCAGCCCTCTCAACACGGAATGCTGAGGGCCCTGCTGGCCTCGAGCACATCTGCACGACTGCTCTGCACAAGACTGCAGCCCTTGAGGTACTTCAGAGGGGGAAAGCTGCTTTGGTTTTCCTTTCATACACAACACCCCAAATTCAGTGCTTGCAGGATGTGTGTTCGTGTGGCACCTTTGGTGGAAGGAGCTGGAAGGAGGTGCAGTCATTGGAGCATCCCTGCCTTAGGCAAAACTACCCAACAAGAAAAAAATACCCAATTCTTTTGAGACCATTTCTCTTTTGTAAGTATTTAGCTCCTCTTAACTAGAGTTTACACTTTGTTAATAGCTGTCTTGTCCAAAGGAACCCTGATCCAGCAGACCATGAACTGCAGGAATCCACAGGCAAATCCATTTCCCAGATTCCAGTTTCATTTGCTTGAGAATGCACAAGAAAATGACAAACCACCCCTTGAGAAAGGAAATACTTAAACACATTTGATTCATTTATCCCAAATATTTTCCCCAAACCATAAAGAAAAAAAGGTAAAAAAATGAAGACCAATTAATTCTTATGTTATTGTAACAGACCTCCAGGTGAGAAAACGCTTCTGCCAGCCTCACAAATCCACTGCCTACAGTACAAAGCTAATCAAAGGCACCTAAGCCTCTTAAGAAGATACTTTACGTTGTACTGGGAATGTTAAGGACGTAACACTTGGAATTAAAAAAAAATGCTCAGATTGGCTACTTCAGGGACAACTTTCAGGCCCAGTGAACTGAGGGATCCCCAGATATAAGCACGTGCCTCTCCCAGTTTGATGCAAACATCTCTGGGGCAGCCGCTGTGCTTTTTCAGAAGCCTGTGCCATGGCCTGTGAGGCCAGGGCTGGAAATCCTCACTTAGGCTTTCCACATCACGTCTGGATTTGCCTGGAAGCGCGCGCACGCACACACACACGCCCATTTCTGTGCCAGTCAGAAATCGTGTCACCCAGCAACTTGCTCCTCACTGCACCACTTAGGAGCACATTAAAAAGCCAGGTGAAAAAACCAAACCACAAAATAAAGGGCTCGGTGCAGCTTCATCTTAAAATTCCGCCCAGTGATGGGCAGAAAGGAGAACAGCTGTTCTTCCAGTTCTGGACTAAGCAGTTGGAAACCGCCAATGCTGTCCTCAGCTGCAGCCGTGGCAGGTTCCCTCCTCGCTTCAGTCTTGCCCCGACGTCTGAGGGACCAGAGGCACCACACAGCCCAAAAGTATCAGCACTCACACCCACTGCTAGTAGGGACCCTTTCCTGTTCTATCTTCAGCCAAACAAACCTCGGGGTTGGTTTTGCTTTCCTGACAGACTTGGCAAATTTCATTCCCCTTTATCCAAGAAACAGACACCCTGTACGGCCCTGGGGTCAGAGTCCCCCTGGCACAAGAGCCTGAGAGAAGACTGGAGGGAAGAATCCAATGGCAGATTGAAATCCCAGACATACATCGAAGGCCTGCTTTTGGCAGGTTTCTTTTTGCTTTTGGGACGCAAGAAAGGCCTTTAGACCATAAGCACACGCGTGAAAACCCCACACCTAGGACTTGTTTTCAAAGATGTCGCACTTAACGTTACAGATGTAGAAATGCTTTGGGATTTGGCGTTTCTTGCACCTCCAGTCACTCAAACATATCAAAAGAATGAAGTGCAGAGTCCTAAAGCTCAATTATTCCGATTATATTTTGGTGGCATCACTTGACGTAACAAAACCCAATGCAATATTTAAAAAATGAAAAGCAACATTTTCTCCCTCACTTTTACTTTTCCAGTTGAGGGGTCCTCCTAAAAACAGATTAAAGAAAAAAATAGAAGAAACAAAGTGCAAGACCTACTATTAACAAGTGTGCCAAAACACCTGCTTTCTGTATGTTTTGTCAACAGAATATGTTTTCATTAGACCTGATGACTTTTCTAAGAATCTAAATTTGTATGTAAAAAAACTGCATCTAGTAAGCACATAGATAAACAGAGGTTTCTGAGCCCACGCCTCCCAGGTAAGGGATCAGAGGAGGAGTGTCACGGAAGGGTCTGAAAATACCAGAGAGAGGTTCAAGCTGACTCGGGTAGGAATACTTGAAACCGAATTGCTCTGCAGCTGCCTCAAGCCTGGGGATCACAGAAACAAAACAAGCTCCACCTCCTGCTTCATTTTCTGCCTTCTCTGATCAAGGGAGGATCACATCATGCAAAAGATAATGCAGAAGATGGTACCAGTCCAATGCCCCCCAGGACGGCTGGCACCAGGGCTCATTCCCTCCTCTGGCTGATGGAAGTTGTGTCCAGGTGTTCTGGGATTTAAGGAAAAAAGCCCAGCTTTGCCACTTGCTGTCCCACTCCCACCCACATTTGCACAGCAGGAATATCACTGGGTTCCTGTCCCCCCGGTGTACTAACCAAAGCAGTGGCCCCAGGAGTGCTGCTGGAACCCAGGACTCTCCCCCCACCGCTTCTCAGGCACCAACCTACTAGTCGGCCTCACACTCCTCTGAGGTGAAAAAAACAAACCCCAAGCCATTTAAAAACTGGGTATTTTACACCCAAAACAGGCTCCTGTCAGACGTCAAATACCCCACACTGCATTCCCAAGCATCTAGTGACTGGACGTTACTCTTGTGTTTCCGGGACACAGCCATAATACCCCCGCACAGGGACGGCCAGCAGCACGTCTAACGCTGGCCCCGTGCTCTGCATGGAAACAGCAGCCTCTCCTTCAGGGAAAAGCCTCATCAAGGCCAGTTCCAGCTTTGCTTTGGGGGGGTTCTGCCCCTATCACACCCCTCTCATCCCGCTCAGCGGAGGCGACCTAGGATACGGATCCTGGGTAGAGGGCAACCACAGAGCTGGTTACACCAGGTGATGCACCAAACCCCGAGGCACAGAGATCCAGGTTCCCTAAATCCTAAACATCCTCCCCATTCCACCCACTGCCCCTTGCTCTGCGGGTGGCACTGAGAAGAGACTGCTCAGCATGGAGTCACGGAGTCGTGGCATGGATTGGGGTGGAAGTGCCCCCTCACAGCTACAGGAACCACTCCAGGGGCCGGGGCAGTACCACAGACACCCGTTCGAGCTGCACGGCAGGGGGGCAGGACTCATCATAGAAGGGACAACAGAAGCCAAAGCAGAAAGAAAAAACAACCATGAACTCATTTGGATTTGTCCTAATAAAGATGAAATGTTATTTCCAATTTACCTCTGTCAAAGAAAATAAAACAGAAGCCGGGCTTCAAGTCCCTTCATTTCAGATCCCGAAGAAACACACATGCACTGTCACAATGAAGAAATGGCATGCTATGCTTCTGTCTGTCTCTCGAAGCCCGCAGTTCACTAGGGTTTGTTATCTTATTTCCTTGTTCTCTCCCCAAAATAAGCCCCAAACAAGGCGTCTGATCGTGCCTCCCTTTTTTTGGCAGGTGGAAAGCACGAATTATTTTGAAGAAATTACTCTTACTTCTATCTGTTTTCCTCATCAACCTTCCCTTGACTTCACACGTGATGCTTAGACCAGAAAAGTTTCACCCCGCTTCGCCAAGAGTCCAAAAGGCAAAATAAGAGCACTGCCTCCAGTCCTCCCAAATGCGTTTCCTGCTACATGTACTCATTTCGACCATTTGCAAAGGAAGTGCCCCACTGCTACCCAGCCTGTGCCTTACCTGACGACGCTTTGTAACTAAGCAAGAGACATTCAGAAGGCAGAGAAAAGGACGCGGAGGGACCCACACCAGCAGCTGAGAAAATAGTGACCCTCTGGTCTGAAGCAGCTTTGCAAGATGTGCAATTCAGAGCTACTCTGCAGCTAGTTTTTCGAATAGCCATCAGGATGAGCCTTCCTGCGCACCGAGGAGGAGGCTTAGCTCCCGAGAAAACCCTGTTACATTTAAACCACAGCTACTAAACCAGAGAAGCACCCTGAGAACAATCCACACCTCTGTGCTCACCTTCGCTCCTGCCCTAAGTCGCCCACTGAATTCTGCCTTGCTGATGGGCTCCTACAGAGCAACCCTACAAATAACGTGGGAATTACGGAAGCCTAGAGTGAACAGCAGCTACTCAGCAGCCGCTGGCTGCTCATGGGGGAGCAGAAAGGCAGCCCAGGCACTCTCTGTTATGGTTGTTGGGTTCTTTTAGTCCTTTCTGGGAAACGGAGCTGGAAGCTGCTGTTGTGCAAGACCGAAGGTGAACACAATTCCTCAGGTGAATGGGGTCTGGCTGTGGGAGGCCCATCGTGGTGAATAACAGCCACTTGCAGGTATTGCCAAAACCATTAAACACAAGTTTGGTTACCAAAGAGGACAACAGAAGTCACTTACCAGCTAACTCCTCTCTGTTTGGACCCAAGGAACTCCTTCCTGCATGAACGACCTGACTCCTGTGTCCCAGCTGTGGCCCGTAAGACTCCCATTATTTTCCTTGGATACGTTCAAGGCCAGATCAGACGGGACTTGGAGCAACCTGGTCTAGTGGAAGTTGTCCCTGCTTGTGGCAGGGGGATGGAACGAGATGATCTTTAAGGTCCTTTCCAAGCAAAACCATTCTGGGATTCTGGGATTCTATGAAGAGTCAATTCTGAAAAAAAAAAAAAAAAAAAAAAAAAAAAAAAAAAAAAAAAAAAAAAAAAAAAATATTAAAAGAAAAAGAAAAAAAGTCAGTTTTTGCCCGAACGAGGAGCTTGAAACAGGATATCACATGAGGTATGGCAATAGCTAAACTACGCAGCACACGTGTTCCTGGCCCACAAATGCTACCAAAGACACTTGACGCACGCTATTAAATGATTCCATAATAATCTCCCTACAGCACAAAAAGGGAAAAACTCCACAGGACGGCAAAGCTGCTCAGTGGCTCTACCATTCACCAACCATGCCGACAAAATAAGTGCTATAAAAATATTTTTTGTCTCCTTGTAGCAAGGTCCCCTCCAAACTACTATGTACGGTAGTTGTTCATTTGTTTTCTTCAAGAGTCCAGAAAAGCACACAAGTGTTTGCAGACATACACACCAGGGAAACAGAGTGGAGAAGGGGCAAGAACAAGAAATCAGAGAGAACCAGACTCAAGAGAGGACAAAGTATTGACTGCAAAGCTCAGAATTCCCGAGGCAGAGTCAGTTTTCGCGGCAAGCGCATGCTGCAACAAGTGTGAGAAGGCAGAGCTCAAAACAAAAGCCTAAAACCAAAAATTGCATAGGCTCTGCCTGAACTGCCCTTGCCGGAGACTTTTAGGGAGTGCGTCAGCACAAAGCTCAAAGGCTTTAACTGGCCTTCCAAGAAGGAAGGCCGGTTAAACATCCCGCATGGAGGAGCGGGGACACATTGTAACACCATCCGCAGTAAAACATCCCGGCTAAAGGGCCGTTTACCTTGGAGCAACATCTGCGGTAACACATTGCACCAAAAGTATCACACCCCCTGTGACAACATCCGCGGTGGAACAGACGCTTTGCCTTCTCATGTGCCACCCCCGTCAGTCCCCCGGAGCCCGAAGCGTTGGAAAAACACACATTTCGGGGCCGCAGCTTCGGGAGGATGACGCAGGCGATCCACTTACCTCTGGGGGGCTGCTGCCGCCTGCCCCTTAGAGCCGCCACCACCGCAACTCGTGCCCGGAGCGGCGGCCGCCCAGCTCTCCTCCCACCGCCGTCCCGCAAGGGACGCACGGGCAGGGTTAGCGCCCGGACACCGGGGACGTACACGCAAGCGCCGGCAGCCGCGGACGAGCGGTACGGGATTGCCTCCAAGTGGCGCCCGCCCAGCAGTCCACCCGCCGCTCCCACCTCCCAGCCGGGCACAGGTGGCTGCTCTCTGGGGGCACGCCTGTAAGCGACCGCCCCCCGCCCCGAGCGTGGTTCAGAACACCTGCGGGCGTCCCCTATCCTGGAAGTGTTTCCTCCCAGCGGTGTGCACTGTCACTTCAAAGATCCGAATTCCAGCATTTCGGACCCTTTGACTGCCGCTGTGACGCAGCTCGTTCAAGCGGATGCATCCCTGGGAACGATTCAGCGCCAAAATCGTACTCCATAAGCACTGGACAGGATCTCCTTCGCAATTTTTTTGGTTGAAAACCAGGCCAGGGCCAGCAAAAGGCTGCCTTTGCCCACCCGAGCCAGCCCCACTGTCAGCTCACCTCACACCTCCAGACAGGTGTTTGTGCCGAACTATTCGACTCTCGGCGGCGGGGGGAGGGGGCGGGGAGGACGACCACGGCGACGAAGACACACACATCAGCAGCAGACACCCCAAAGGACAGAGCTGCGCACGGGAAAGGCTGGCCGCGAGAGCCGGTGCGTGGTTCCGGGTGACCCCGGGCTCGGCGACGCTTCTCGTGCCGACCCAGGAACACCCGGCACCGCCGTGCCCGCCCCAGTGTTCCAGGGCCGCCCGCCGCCGACGGACTCCAGCCCTGCTCGGGGGTCTCAGGGTCTGCGCCTCCTCCCTCCCGCGGACAGGCGGAGCCGCCAGGCTGATCGTTCCCCAAGGAAGCGGGGAGATAGCGACGAGCCCCCGCACGGAACGGGCACCGAGCGCCGCTCAGCGAGTCCGGCCACGCCCGGGAGCGGAGCCCCAAGCCAGCACGGCAGCCGCCCGGAGCCGTCCCGCCGGAGCCAGGCTCACCTGCGGGTACGGCCGGGCCCGCCCGCGGGGAGGGGGCCCCGTGCCTTCCCTCCCCACCCACGGGGCGGGGGCTGCAGGAGAGCGCGGCCGAGGGGGGCATCTTTGGGGTTCCTTGCGGTGGTGGGGTTTGTGGGGCTGCGCACACCCTGCCCTGGTCACAGCCCCACCCCAACTCTCCTGGAGACCCCTGAGGCACTGTCAGGGACCGTTCAACTCTTACATTTGTTCATTTTTCTTTTCTCACCTGCCCGAGCTCACCAGCTCCACCCAAAATCCTCTTCCTCTCTCTCCTGCTAAAGGATGTTCCTTCCAAGCCGTGCATTCGGGAGTGCAGGACACACACAAATCCTTTTGGGCGATCTGGAGCAAGACATACGCCCCTGGCAGGGGTGGCCGCAGGGTGACAAAGGATGGGAAGGGTTTTTTCCTTTCAGAATGTCAACGAATGTCTCCAAAAACAGAAAGCCGGGGAACAGTGCCAGCTCGCTGCACCCTGCTGTACTCCCCACATCCCTTTCCTCAGCTCCACGTGGATTTGTGCCTCCTCTGAAGGTGGCAATTGCCTGGAAAGAAATTTGCGAATCCTCCTTAGCTTCTTTGATTTCCAGCTAGTTCTCCCCAGCACTGCAGCAATACCTCAGAGGTGGTTGCAAAGGAAAACGGAAAAAACACCCCAGAAAAAATTAGTTTAAATTTTAAATTCAAAAGAAACTTCTACCATATTCTCAGGCCTTTAGTCCCCTCCTGCTAAGCAAACCCAGTGAATTCCCTTAAAGAAGGGTGTCCGAAAGGAAAAGGGAGTGTCTGTTGGATTGCCTGACCCTGCTCTCCCTGCTGGGGGCGGCTCACTCCCTGGCACAGACATTTTCGTTGCAATAGCATGACTATGTCTTAATCGTTACTGCAATGACAAAACATCAGGGTTCTTTTCCACAAGAGTTTTCTGGAAAAAAAAAACCAACCCAAACCTAAAAAACCAACATTAAACCAGTACCTTTTTCCTCTGAGGGGATGCAGTGGCAGCAAGACCAGCACATTCACTCGTCCCTTACCTGCCCAGGGATCTCCACACACCTGCCTGGGCTGGGGCAGCACCTGCAAAGGTTCTGATTCCATTAGTTCACTGAGATGCGATGAGCGCTCATTAACAACACCTACTTGTGCCTCACAGGCAGCACTGGGATTTCATCCATGCACGGTCAGACAGCCCGGACGGAAGCGACGGGGTGCGCAGGACACACCTGTTCACCTGACCCCGCCGTGACCCAGGTCCAAACAGCCGCCCCCGAGGAGCCACCGGGGGGACATCCCGGGGCACAGTTTGGGGAGCACGGCAAAGGGAGCACACACCCCGCTTCTGCTCCGCTCCACCCCATCACCAACACCGCGCCAGCCAACCCCAACCCAACAAAAACACACGGGGCAGCCAACTCTGCAGCGCTTATTTTTTTTCCTTCGGGGGAAGAAAAGAAGGCACAGACAAGGCAAGAGATCACACAGTCAGGTTAGAAAATGAAACACAACTATTTTATTCCAGCATCCCCCTCCATCCCTGTGCATGGAGCATACGTGTCCAGCCAGGGGCTGCCAGAAGGATGACGAAGGCAAAGAACCACGATTGCAATGGAAACAGCCATTTGTACCACAATCGGATGCGGAGAGGAGGCTCATTATTGCTGCCGGACGCTGGTAGGGCTCAGGTCCCGAGGGGTTCTGCCAACCTGAGTCCGCCTGGGCTCCTATTAAGGCTTCACCGGTGAGGTTCAATGCTAACAGCGCCTGTATGTACAGCAACACTGCTAAACACTGATTACAAACTCCATATGCGCAACTACTTCGCAGACCACACCACGACAGAGAAACAATTCAACATCAGGGCCGTCAGGCAACCTGGCTGGGAAAAACACTCCCGAAGGGACAAGCAGCTATAACAGCATTTATTGCCACGTCGCCACACTTGCTGTAAAACAAAAACATTGCTCCCTGCCTCTGCAAATGTATTGAGAGTGATAAAATAAATCAGCAGCAAAAACTGTAGGACGAAACTGGTGGGCACCTGGGGGCCACAGGCATCCCTGTCCCCAGGGAGCTGGGGTGGGGAGGGACTCCTCCAGGGAGCAGGGACGCCCCGGCACCAGGGCAGAGGTATTTTAAAGTAGGCATCGAATCCATACTTGGATGGACAGGAAGAGACTCTCTCCTCCGGCTGTCCAGGGAAGAACGGGAGAGACCGCCAGGAGTGGGCTGCAAACAGCCACCCTCCCCAAGCCTGCAACCCTTACAAAATATACACACATGTCTATTATTGCCAACAAAGAGGTTGAAGACCACCTTGCACCACAGATAAGGCGACTAAATTTGGAGGGCTTGGTCTCACTGTTTTGTTGTGGAAGGGAAAAGCTGGTTTCTAAGAGAAGGGGAAGGGACAGAGCTGGAGATACGGTGCCTGAGGTATGGTCGGAGGAAAAAGTGCAGCAAGAGGGAGATGCAAGAAAAACAAACAAAACCGCTTGGCTCTGAACATCTCTCTCGTATGAAAATGATTGTCAAAGGAGTCACTAGTGAAAATAAGGTAAGAAAATATGTTCCCTGTAGAGGTACCTTTCTACTTCTTCCAACAACAGAACGCTAACCCGAGGTCCATCCAGTGCGTTCAGTTCACCGCAGGAATTCTCTTTGGCAAGCCCGAGCTGTGTCATCCCAGCACGCACCTCGGGGTACGCCGCCCAGCTTGTGCGGTGAAGAGAAGTCCTCCAGCCTTTTGAGGTGGCACAGCCACCTGGGAGCTTCCCTGTGTCCATCAGCAGAGGGCGACATGGGCCTCCCCTGGGGTCACCCCCCAAAAGTTCCCCGGTGCCCGGTCTCTCCAGTGCCAGCATCCCCACCGTGGCACTACCCGAAGCGGAACTTCAGCCGGTACTTGACAGGGCCGGGGTTCTTCCGAGGCGGGGATGGGGCGACCTTGGGCTTCGGCGGTGGGGGCTTCTTCTCAGGGAGAGCGACGGTGAAGGCGAGCTCGGGGGGCTGCGGCTGCCAGAAGCGGGGCAGGAAGTGCGTGGAGACGTGCTGGGGCCGGGCGCGGGGGCTGCAGCCCCGCTTGGCTTTGCCCCGCTTGTTGAGGGCCACGTACCACTGGCGCCCCGAGCGAGGGCTGCGATGCACGGCCGAGGCGTAGGTGTTGTAGCTGTTCTCCTGGAAGCGCTCCCGGAAATGGCAGTCCCCTGTGAACCGGGCCTGCGGGGACACAGGGGACACCATTAGCAAAGGGCAGGCGGTACCCGTCCCCCACCCCCAACGCTTGCTGGTTTGTCTGTCTCCCAGAACCAGGCCCTAAGGAGTTCATGGAAGCACGGGGCACCAACACTGAGGGTGCCAGGCACCTGACAGTTTGGAACACCCCCAATGCAGATACTTCAGTAGCTGCTTGCCACCCAGGTTTGGGCTTGCTCGGGAATAAAAAGGCTCGCGCTCCCTCAGCAGTGCCCTTCCCTTCCCTCCAAAGAAAGCATTCCAAAACAAAAGAGCACAGCCTAGCACTCCACCTGTGTGCCCACAGCCCTGGGATCCCCAGCTGTAGCTTCCAGCAGCTCCTCCAGAATCCTCTGCATACTTTAACCTCATGGTGGGCATGGTACCTGGCACCCTAAAAGCTTCCCCGGCTCAATTCCACAGCAACGCCTCCAAACCACTAAGCCTAACCCAAACCATTGACGTGGAGGAGATGCTGAGCTTTCCAACTCTGAAATCAGCAACAGAGTACAAGGCTCAAAGCCCAGCAGGGCTTTGTAACCGCATGGAAAGCGTTTGAAAGCCCTAATTTAACCAAAGAAGTGGAGCCTGACAGCACAAGTGACAGAGCCCGCAGCTTGCCGTGCACACTTTGCCTCATAGCACTTGGAATTAGCTCTTCTTTAGCTCGCCGCTTCCAAGGGACGTCACCTCTGTGACCCATTTTTGCTCTCCCTGTCTTTCATACACCCTCCCTGCTGTTTCCCCCATGCACAGGCCTTCACCTTCCCCAGCAAGGCTTTGCTGACCCCTGGTGCTCCCCGAAGCCCCAGTGTGCATGGCAGTGCTCGGGCAGGACTTCCCACGTGCGGAGGGGAGCCCTCGCCCTAGCCTGGGAAGTGCATCAACGGCTGCTTCACCGTGATCCTGTCAGACTTCCCCACGTGCAGGCCTCTCGGCTGATCGCTGCACCGCTCCAGTCGGGAAAAGCCATTTTTTCCCCCGCATAGGGCAGGCGGTGCAGCCACAGTACATAGCTGGCACTGGATTTGCTCTGCAGAGCTCCAGAGACAATCATCGAGAGCAGTCCTGAAGTCAATTAAATTTCAAAATCCAGTTGAGCAGAGACTCGCCCCAACCAGGAATGCGGCTGTGTGGCAACTCCTGGAAAAGGAGAATTACCTGGGCAAATCTGTCCCCCGGGGTCCATGCTGGACAGGCACAGAACCCTCCCACCCGCTCCACGCTAAAAATGGACAAACAGGAGAGCGAGGATGTATCAACGAGGAAAAAGCCATCTGTGCACGCAACTGATAATTGCCGGGATAACTGTCATTTTCTGAAGCTGGTGCCTCTAAAAATGAACCACTCAGTAATTTAATTAAGCTGGCATAAAAAAAAAAAAGAAAAGAAAGAGGAGAAGAGCGTCTGTAAAACACCAAGCTGGGATGGAGCCGAGCCCAACAGGGAGTTGCGAAGGAGCCCAAATTCCTGCAGGAATGACTGCTGTCTGTGGTTCAGCGCAAAGTCCCCGGCCTGACTCCCATATCAAAGCACTGCCCTGAGTGACGGGCACAGGACGTGCTTTGTACTGCTCAGAACTCATTAGGCCATGAAATAACTTCAATCCTGCCAGTGCAGGAAAGAACAACAGATGCCGGGTTTACATTATTGGCATTGTTTAGTTCAGCAATCTTTAGGCATTTGGGTCAAGTTTCTACAAATTTGCGGCTTTCACCCGAGCGGGGCATCGTGTGTCCTCACCCCTGCCCTGACCCTCCTGCCTGAAGCCCCTCTCTGGCCCTGCCCTTTGTGTGTCAACAATTAACCGTGCACCAACGAGGCTTGATTTAATTTCTGCCTGTGCCAGGGCATAAATCAAGGCTTCAGCTCAGATAAGAGGCCCTTTGTATGCCAGAAGGGAAGGCTCTGGTGGGTCGGGGAATTGCGCTCTGCCTGCTTCCCTCTCCTGCTCTGCCCCTTGACTCACCTCGTGTTTTCCTCCACGAAACCATTCCCCTTTTCCCCTAGATACCATTCGTGCTCCTACTTTATTTCTTAGAAGAACCAACCACGTGCTCACCCTTTAAGCATCAGTAGGTTTCAGGAGCAACACTCCAAAAAGACTTAAAGGGAGAGAGAGGCGAGTTCATAAACCTCCCTGGAAGCCATCTGCGGTGTCTGGCTGCGCAAGCACATCCGTGACATCCGCTCTGGGACCGGGAGGTTTGTCTTGGAGCCGCGGGGTGGGCAACCGGCTTTTTCTCTTTCCCCAGCCGTCAGCCGTGACCGGGCTCTCTGGGAACCGCCCTCAGAGAAGAGATGCTGCCTTAAAAATGCCCTTCTTGGGGTGGTGCGTGTACACACGCCTTTCAAAGGCACTGCTCTTCGTGTAAGCACAGGAGCTCACTGCCTTTGTTTAAATGATCTCTGGAACTGACATCGAGAAACAGGGAAGCAACATCCTGAGGTTGAAATGAGGAGCGAAATCGACTCAGGGATTCGTTCAACACGGAAAGCTGGAAAAAGCATAATGAGACCTGCAGGAAACCTCAGCCTTCAGGAAAACATCCTGCAGAGAAAAGTTGCCAGCATTTTCCCACTCTAGCTGCAACACACCTGCACGGTCTGGACTTCACCTGCCCGAGCCCTCTCCAGGGCTCTCTGTCTCCGAGGGCAAAGCCAGCCCGAGCCCCGGGGCTGCCGGCGCCTTGCGTGCCGCTCGCCGGGAGACATTTGGCTAAACCCTTCTGCGCGATCTGCTGCAGAAGTTGCTAAAAATAACCCAGCCGTGCTCAAAGAACAGGCTCTGCTGATGCAAATACCCAACTGCACACAAAAAGGCGCATTTTGCACGGTTAAATGCGCTGAGTAGGAAGGTGGGCTTGGGGGGCTCCAGCTCCACCTGTCCCCTATCTGTCTGCGCGGCGCCGGCGCTGCCCAGCGCGGAGCCAGCCCGGCAGCCCGAGGGGCTGGTCACGCCGGGGCCCTGCCTGGGACTGCTGCTGTGCCGACACGTGGAGGTGTCACAAAGCCTTTAATAAACAACGCGTACTGATAAGGGGGGGTTTACTTACACTTGCATGGAGTTTTCCTTTTTTTGACATCGCTAAAAATTTGTTGCTGAAAACTCCTCGTATTCCTACAATCCCCTGAGACACAGCAAATATTTCCAAAATACCTAGGATGACAGAAATCCCAGAATAAATCACAGTTCTTTTCACATCGGTGTGACAAAGAAAAAATAAATACAACTCAGTCTGACAGGTTTGCATTTCCTCTCCCACGTCCCTGCTCCTCAGCTGCCTGGCTCCACCCAGCTCCTGCTCCATCCCTCTGCCCCACAGAGCAGCCCTCCATCCACTCTGGGACAGATTGAGGGTGGTGTTTGGGACCTGGCTTTTTTTAAAAGTTCCATTTTGGGGCACAGTTCCTGGCTGGGCTGTAGCAGAACAAGTTAACCCCTGGGGAAAAGTTGGATTTTTACAGGGAAATCCCTCCCAAGGGTGGGAAAAGCCCCCGTACCTACACCAGCCCGCTGGGATCAGAGTTGCCCATCCTTGTCCCACAGACACTGAACTCGGGAAGTCAGTGTCACACAACCCAGCTGGGACTAGAGGTACCGATGCTCCTCCCTCAGACCCCCTCCTCTCAGCAGGGCTTGGGGAATGGGACACTGCATAGCCCAACCACGGAAAAAAATGGGAGTTTTCTGAGCATGATGGGGGTTCTGGCCCCTGAAGGGGCATGTGTGACCTGCAGCTCATCTGACAGAAGAGCCGCGACCTCCGAGCATCCCTCAGCAGCAGCACCGACACGTCACCTCCCCAAGAGGCGTGGGGCAACTCGAGCAGAGGGCCGGGCATCCCCCCAGCCCCTGCAAGCTGGGGGGCAGCACCATGTGCCCAGCTGCAGCCCCAGGGGCTCCGTGGCCCTGGCCCCAGAGGAAGGCGCCCTCAGAGCATCTCGCCTGGCCTCTCAAGGGCCGTGGGATTACCATGCCAGGAGCAAACACGAAGCCACGTTAAATCCCCCAAGGCTGGGTATCGGATCACCACTTCCCATGTTTATGTTAAGGAGGAAGTGCATCTCCCTGAAGCACCCAAGTCCCAGCAACCAAGGGCCTGGGGGGGCACTTTGTGGGGCTGATGGGCTGCCACGCCCCTCACCCCAGGCCACGGGCCAGGAGGCTCTGCAGCCCCGCTGTGGCAAGGCAAGTACCGTGTCAAACACCCGTCTGTCCTCAAGGGCACCCCAAACCCTCCTGCCTTTTGCAGGGTGCCCGGCTGCCTTGGCAGACATACTCCTGTTTATTGGGGTTGCCCGAGGTCAAGCCCTGTTTCCCAGGAGCCAAACTTGGGGATTCCCTGCCAAAAGCCAACTTCTTCCTCCCGAGGGTCTCCTCACCGCAACACTCCGGCACAGCGCCTGCCCCCCAGCCCCCCCAAGCACAAGTCCCCAGCCAGGGCTGGCTCTGCTCCGACGTGCGGAGCTGGTGTCACTGTGGC
>VZTI01002369.1:466497-501139 GCA_013397865.1 Struthidea cinerea | reverse complement strand
AGTGACCCCAGCGGGGAAGCAAACCCAGCCTGGCGGCCTAGGCCAGCACCTGCCTTGGGGCCAGGGCCGGGCTTGCTGGCACGTGGGGGACACCGTGCCCGCACAGCCGCCTCCATCCCGCGCTTCCTCCTGCTTCCCACAGGTGACCCACAGGCAGCTGCAGGCAGCAGAGGGAACAGCACAGGGAGGCTCTTCTACAGGCTCATCCTGGATCAGAACAAGTCATCGCAGTATTTGGGAGCCAGCAGGGCCCTTGTGACCAAGAAGGCCAATGGGATCCTGGGGTGCATTAGGAAGAACATTGCCAGCAGGTCAAGGGAGGTGATCCCGTCCCTTTACTCAGCTCTAGAGAGGGGCATCTGTAGTGCTGTGTCCAATTCTGGGCTCCTCAGGACAAGAGTGACATGGAGCTCCTGAAGTGCGTCCACTGGAGAACAATAAAATATGATTAAGGGACTGGAGCATCTCTCTTACAAAGATAAGCTCTGGGACCTGTGCCTGTTCAGCCTCAAGAAGAAACATCTGAGAGGGGCCTTTATCACTGTCGCTCAGGAGGGTGTCAGAGGACAGACCTTCTCAGTGGTGCCCAGCAATAGGACAAGAGGCAACAGGCAGAAACTGATGCACAGAAGTTCCACCTAAATGTGAGGAATAATTTCTTCACTGTGCAGTGACCGAGCTCTGAACAGTTTGTCCAAAAAGGGTGTGGAGTCTCCCTCACTGGAGATACTCCAGCACTGTCTGGACACAGTCCTGTGCCACATGCTTTATGATGACCCTGCTTGAGCAGGGAGATTGGACCAGATGACCCACTGTGGTCCCTTCTAACTTGACACATTCCGTGATTTGGTGACATTCTAACACAGACTGAATCACTCTGGAGTGGACAAAGTCTTATTTAAACAAATCAAAGTCACCTTCCACCTCCTTCTACTCTAGGACAAAAAACTTCCAGCATCCACTGAAGGAAGGTAACATTACAGAGCACAAGAAATCCATGAGATTTCTGGATTGTGGAAAGGGTAATTTTTTGTCACAGACCTCGGACAGGCCTACTTTCTCTAATCTTTTGGAAACTTCCATCTGCCTGAAGAAGCACTGTCGTTGTATGTCAAATTACTTTTACCTCGGTAAAACACATACTTTTTGCACTGATCTGCTTACCCAGCACTTTCAAGTAACCAGAGTATTCTTGGCTGCTCTTCTATCAAGAAGAAAGATGGATGTACTTTCGTTAAGGCTATAAAAATTAGTTCCTTGTACTTAGGAGTCAGAGCTTTCTGAAGCAGCTTACTCCTTCTTCTCATAATGGAGCATCCAGCTTTCATCAGCAGTGCTTCCACTAATGATCCTAAAACCAACAGCCTAATAAAAGCAGGACAAGTCCTTTTTTAAAAGGAGTCTTGCAGCAATAATCATCTCTTAAATACAGACAGACCAGATAAATGCTGAGCTGGCCACAACTTTTCACACAAACAAGAACTTGCCAATGATGGATTTTTGAAACTAAGAGGAATGGGGCAGTGGGACAACCAGTCATTTGCAGGATTTCTCTTGCAATATAACAGTGCCAAGTTCTGTTAGAAAAAAATGTAGCAGGGAACTCAAGGTTCCTGGAAGAGTGCATGTGGATGCCAAAATTTACGTGTCACTATCAGAGGACATTCAGAAAAAAGTTTTGAGAACCCTATTCAGTTAACTCATGACCTCAAAGAAATCTGACCCAGTAGTCCATCAATCTTCTTTAGAAGAGCAGGATGAAGAGAAAGGCCTTTGTGATGTTAAGCAGAACATGCAAAAATATGGCCCGTATCTGCAGGGTGAGAGTCACGTTCCTCCTCTTTTCCAAAGACTGGGCTTCAGAGGTTTTAACTTGTTCCACAGCATTCAGGAAGTACAGGACTTGATCCCTTGTATCCCTTCATAATTGTCAATGTTCTATCCCAATTTTTAAAGAGATCACAAAAAAAAATCACCACAGAAACCAGACATGGCCTGTCAAGGAATGTTTTGCAAATTAAATTTCCACTTTGTCTAAGTACATTAAAAATTTCAGCCACAGTTGCCTAAAAATGGATGATTTCTATGCACACACAGGTGGAACTCTTGATGCGTGACTCCAATACACAGAATTGGATACCCCTTTATGAAGTCAGTAATGTTTTCAAAGACTAATATTTTAGGCTTACCAAGTTTTTTTATATAACTTCATATCTCTTTTAAATCTCAGTTCAAATACAGGAGTTCTCCCAGGTATTTGCTTGAGACTGTAGGTATTTACGTGCTACAAAAAGTAATGTCATCCAGAACATCTCAGTACAAGGGGATACGAACTGCTGTCGGCCATGCACACTTGTCGATAAATGAGTGATGGAAATTATTATTTCTTAAATGGAAAGCAACTAGTATGCCAAGCAGAAGATGAATGACAGCAGCTCAATCTACAAACCGTATCTTCAGAATTCTATCTGTTCTCAGTCAAGAGAATAGGAAACTGAGATACACAAATGCAAACAAAGTTTGTTTTAGGACTCCAAGCAGAAGTAAAACCCATTCTGAGAGGTGATGCTCTTTGAAAAAGGCTGTATATAATGTGTTCTTTGCAGAACACCAAACAGAGGAAGGTACATGCCGTATCACAGATCACAGATACTCTCGGTAACTGGAATTCAGTACACCCACAGACAAAGCCACAAAAATGACATTTGATGCCACCCTCTAAAGCCAACATCTCGCCAGTAAAATAAAAGCAGAAAGTTGCATTTAAAATGAACGTTACAAAATATGATTGGATGCCTCTTTTTCATATCTGAAAAGCAAAAGCAATGACCTAAGCCAAGCACCCTGTGTCTTAACAATTAAATACAGCTACACAGCCTTCCTGAAGAAACAAATTCCTACCTTTTCGTCTTTTCCCCTTAGTCAACCAGTGTCATCTGCTTCAGTTAGGATGAGTTTCAGCCAACACTCTTAGCCAAAACCCAATTTCAGTGACACGCTAATCATCGAAAAAACCTGACCATCTGTGTTTCATGAAAAAGAGACGTAAAAATGAGTATTAGCAGCATATTGATGAAACTGCAAACCAATCTGTCACAACCTCCTTTGCAGTCTCACATAAAAGGCACAGTTGGCAGGAATCTAAAAAATTCCATGAGAAGGCTTCTGGAAGAGAAGAAACAACTGCTTCAAATAACTCAGTTGTCTGGAAGAGAATAAAAAAGAGAGTAATTAAAGCATGGAACTGCCAAACACTAAGATAACATGGAGACCTGGCAACCATCTCTCATGACCAGTGAAACCAAGCAAAGCACTTGTGCTTCACATCCCCCGTTGGCAATATAATACTATTAAGCAATAAACCCAGTGTGATTTCTGCATGTTTGGAGGAAGTAGATTAAATGTGTTTGAGAACTTGACAATGATCAAACTTTTTTACCTTCACAAAGGACTCCACAACAATCCGTAATATAAAAAAGCAGGAACAGCTGTCCCTAATTCCCAGCGAGAATGCACTCCTGGCTCATACTAAACTTGGCATCCACTGCGACTAGAAAGACCATTTCATTGGAACTTTGCATTTCTCTCCTTGTGAAACTTCTGAAATTCTTACTGGTCCCAGCCTCAAATTTCCCAAGATGCTTCTGCATTCAATCTCTACCACTTACAATGTTTACTCAACACTCAAGTCTCATCCAGGAATTTGCTAAGGACACATTCTGTTTCACCATCTGGATTTTTGATATATTGGATGGTATCAGCCTCAGTATCATCAAAGAATCAGCCATTTCTGCCAAGAAGACAAACAGGTCAGTCAAGCTTGAGCTAAGGTTGGCAACTCCATACTGACTGTGCTCAACTATGTTCTTCTCTTTCATGTATCTGGAAAAGCTCCATCATCTCATCAGAAACTCCAGTGAGGCTGAGCAACCTACGCAACCCCAAATCTGCCTCCTTATCTTTGCTTTAGATAAAATACTAACTTTTTTTCAGTCATCAGGAACCTTCCTGAGTCACCATCTCAAATGTTTTGTCCCTTCAATGTAAAAAAACCCCTGTCCTTCATCAGACTTCAAAAAAATTTGATTGCATCACTTCAAAAATCATACCTGGATGCCATCTATGGAATGCTACTCAACAATAAATTAACACTTTCCTTCAGAATCCCCCTCTCTACCAAGACACTATTTCATGCCCTCCAGTGTCATCTTTACAGATTTTTTGTGTTTTACTATAACTTCATCTTCAGACATTTTTTTATTTCTCTTTCTATACATTCCCAGGACTAAACACCAAGTTCTCCCACAAGAAGCTGGGTATCTGCTTCATTTCTAGACACAATCAGGCACATCGCAATTCTAGTATTGAATGAGAAAGACAAGCTGCAGCATGATTCACATTTCTGGTGCAAAATTTGAGCAAAACCATTAAAAGAATCTGGATTTGTGTTTGTTCACTCCTCACCATCTTCACTATTAGAAGATACAGACCACTTGCCTTCACTGATTACAACAAAAGTTACTGCCAAGAACACCAGTTAAACCCATAATTGCTCTATCAGCTACATAAAAGCATTTGCATTACTTCAACGTTTTTGAAAGTTTTGTTGAAAACTGTGCACAAAGTAAAATTATTAAGTAACAAGCCACTGCACTTTTTAAAAAAAATAAACTGCTCAGCAAATTCATTAGCTTTGACAAAACCCGCTTAACTGAACAGCAAAAAGCATGAAAAGTATTTTTTAAAAAATTCTTCTGAGCAGTCAAACCAAACAAACTTGGTTTTTGTATTATACTTTACAAGATGCTTCCTGATATACTGGATGACTTATGCCAATTTCTTAATTTTTGTAACAGAGTCCTTTGGTCACATGAAGCCCTGTAGCTCTGGGTCTTAATATAGAGATTTTGTTACTGTAACAAACCAGGCATTCCCGCAGCTCTGCATCCTACACTGGACAGCAGTACCTGTCTGAGGAGAAATATGACAACTAAGGCATGAAACAATCATCACTCTCATCTATACTCAGTATCCAACAAGTTTTTAGCACAGACACTGCCATTGGATCATCCGGACAGCAGGCTATCTAGCAAATCCAATTTTCCATTTCTCGTGTTCCATGTTGAACTTGTCTATTGTCTATTGTCTATTGCCTTCCTAACATCTAGCAACAATGAATTCTACAATTTACATTATGCACATTGTGAAAACAAACTTCCTTTTGATTATATTAAAACTTCACCACAGCTGAAGAAATCTATTAATACTGGTGCTGTCTTCCTGTAAACATTAATCTCACTACAAATCTTCCTACAAAAACAAAGTTAATTTTAGTTTTCATTTTTCAGGCAGGTGGGATATGTATTCCATGTCCAACATCTAGCAGAAAATTGATACATTCAATGACAATGATGATGCACTAAAAAAACACACGGATCTTTTTATGATTACAGTCATTGTATAAAAATCAATATAGCTTTTTTTTTTAATCTGTACCAAACAAATTGAATGGCAAATTAAAATCTACCACTGCTGTCCATGAATCACAGAAGCCCCTTCCACAGCAGTAAAACCAGACTGGGTCATCTCTTTCCAGCATGGTGGATGACAACAAATCATCCCAAGCCCTGTACAACCATTGTTCAGAGCCTGTTACTGCTACTCATGGCCCCACAGTGCAATTCCCTGCAAACCTGGCAGCACAAGCAGAACAAAAATAAACCAAGGATCTCCAAAGCCCTGACAGCTCCACTACCACGTGGATCTGCGCTGTCTTCTCTGGTGTCTTTTTCAGTCATGCTGCAGTGTTGCAGGCTCCTTTACAGGGCAGGCACTTCAGAGTCTGTTCAAATGTGGGACCTGATGTCCTCACTCCAGTCACTCTTTCAGCCTCTCCGTGCTCAGACAAAGCAAACAAAGCAGCCCAGTCCCAGGCTCTGTATTATCGCTTAGCAAATATTTACCCCAAAGAGTCACAGAATCATGGAACACTCCAGGGATAGGAGTCAGACTAAGAGACCTGCAGAGGACCTTGGATCACGTGGGGTTTAGGCCCAAATGAAGGCGTATCCAAGGCTTCCACAGGATACCCAGCCTCAGACAAGCTGTGGTGCCAGGCAGCCACCACCAGCCACGGCTGAGGCTCCACAGCAAAGAGCGTCTCATGAACTCACGCTTGGAGCACAACACATGAATGTCCAGCCATGGGAAACCTTTCACATCAAACTTCACCATAATGCAGATGAATCTAATTTAGTACAATTATGTTACTTCTCCAAAGGCCCAACAATAACCTCATCAGCATAATGACTTTCTACAGTACCAAGTGCATGCCCACACACATTCATGCTGTACTTGGTGTCAATCCATTACCAATCTGACATGAAATAAACCCCACTGAAATCAAACTGCTTAACAATAAACACCAGTAAAATGCAGTAAGAAACCCTCTTACAGTTTGTTTCACATCCAGACTTCAGAGTATGTAATACTTGAGAAGTTATTGTATTTTCTTTCTGATTTTAATTTTCATGTGCTTTTCTGCATGTATCATTTCTTTGATTACCATGTCTAGCTTTGTTCTTTCTTGCAGTGTAAAAACGTGCTGGGATATTAAAATGTTACTAAGTGTGTACAGATGTATAGCTTCTATTTGAGCAGCTCGGGGACTGGTAACCATGGCACTGCTTCCAAGAATAGAATTATCATCTGTAACAGCACTCATGCTGTGGCAGTTGACAGAATGGTTATAAATATATCTATTAGCAGCCTGAGCTGAATCTTTAAACAGCACTACAGGGACAGCAGTTGGCTAAAAATAGCTTGACAATATTGCATTTGAACACTTGTCCTCAGAAACACTTTGTCACATCCACAGAGCGAATTTCAATTTTTTTTCCTGCATGAAGCTGAAAATGAACTTCTGTGGCACACAGGAGACAGACGGTGTGACATTTTTTGACCTTCCTCCCCCCTAGAACACTACAAATAAAAGCACAACAGCAATAATCTTGAAAAGGCTGCTATAAAACATGAAGTGATGCCTAGTATTCAAAGTACATGAAGCAAGAGCAGAATCAAAAATCATTTTTCAAGGAGGGAAAAAACAGAACACATGGCAATCAAGAGCACACAAATAATCTGTGTGAGCTGCTGGAGTTCAGCTTCATTCTAATACACTTCCATAGAACTGGAACTGGGAAATGATGGTTACCCAGTTGTTACTAACAACTCTATGAGCCACCACTCAATATGAAGAAAGGAAAATTGTCTCAAAACAGATTTCAAAATACAGAAGATTTAATGAATTCATACATTCTCAATAAATACCTTTTGCTTGCTACTTGTAGTATTTTCCCCATCTTTTTAATCCCAGTTGATACCAGTGCAGTAATGCTACTGTGACCAGTTCAGCCAGCTGATGAAAAACTAGCCAGTGTTCTTTATTAGTCAGGGAAATGTTTGCATTTCTTTAAATTATCAAATAGAAATGCAGACTGCTAGTTTCCTAATAATTATCTGTACACTGGAAAATGTGACTCATCCAAAAAAACCAAAAAAGGTATGAATGGTGAAGGTCTCCACAAAGAAGTGCTTGCAGAGTAAACCATGTCATATAGCATAAAATATTTTAGCTGAGAAGAAATCTCTGGAGGTTCTCTGATCAGCTTTCTGCTCAACGCAGGGCTGAATTACAGCAGGTTGTTTCATCGAGCCAAATTCTGAAAATGGAGATTCTGCAACATCTCTGAGCAGCCATTTTGTGTCTGAGTGCCCTCCCTGTAAACAAGAATCACCCTAATACGTGACTGCAATTCCTTATGTTCCAGCCTGTTCCTACTGCTTGTAATTTGGGTGGTGCCCAGTGACAGACAGTGGGCACAGACTGAAACACAGGAGGTTCCCTCTGAACATCAGGAAACATCCCTCAGTTATCAACCTGTTTCCAGCACAAATCCAAACCATAGGCCCACACCAGCCACTATGAACAAACTGCAGCCAAAACCAGCACAGGGTGAGAGCACTGGAACAGCTTTCCCAGCAGGCTGTAGAGTCTCCCACCTTAAACGTACTCAAAAGTCAACAGGACATGATCCTGGCCACCTGACTGCTTGAGCAGGGTGGAACAAAGATGCTGTCCAGATGTGCTTTTCAGTCTCAGCCATTCTGTGATTTTGTTATTATTTTTTTACTATGCATTCCAAGATGAGCCCAGCTCCCTTCACTCTACACTCCGCCACCAGGTAATGCCCTTGGCCTCCTCCACTTGGGGCTGCAGAAACCTCAGCACCCACCACATCAATTGTGGACCCCACTGCCCTCCACTGGACTGACTCCAGCATCTCCTTGTCCATCTTACACCGAGGAACTCAAAACTGGACACAGCACTCCCAAGTGCTGACCAGAGGGGAAGAATCATCCCCGAGCTTGCTGACTACACATTGCCTGGTACACCCCAGTTGGAGGTGGCCTTCACTGAAAAGGCACACAGACTCTGCTGACTCCTATTCCATCAATGTCTATCCAGTTTTTTCTGCAAAGTGACTTTCTATCCAGTCAGCATTCAGTCTATGCCATTGCCTAGTGCAGTAAGTTTCTTATTTTATTTTACAAGCACATATATATATATATATACACACACATATATATATGCATAAAGTTTCATTAACCGTGGTTTTGAAGGGCATCAGCTACATTAAAAATAAAAACTTAAACACAGCTTAAAATGCACTGAATTTGTGTCCTTCAGCAGTAAATGTAAGACCTTTGATGTACACTTCCAAATGCACAGGAAAACAAGACTCTAGGAAAAGAAAAATTATCTCCCAGCCAAAACTAAATACAGCTTCTAAAATAGGTTTCTATTACACCTTCCATCTTTCTTGAGGATTATTTAAGGATGAACTACAATTTAAATAGAACAACTTTCACCTGTTGTATCCTTCCTAAAGCTTGGTTTTGGTAAGGGAATGTAATCTGACATATAAAACTTAGATAATAAAAGTCAGCTCTATCGTAGTATTAGACTTGAATATTCAGGCTAGAAAATTAAGCTCTTGGGATAATTAGAATTGCGGTTTTCATAAGGCATATCGATCAGCTTGACTGTGGCAGCGAACTCAGGCTGCAAGGCAAAAAGAATTAACACTCCTACTCAAATTTGTCCATTATCAACTACACTTTCATTAAAGTTTAAACACTTCCAATGTTTTTTCTAGATTTATGACAGGGGAATTAGAACATAGAGCACACATTACAACTCTGAACTTCTGAAAATTTATGTAAATACTGACAGTACTACTCCACATCTCTCTAGGATTTCTGCGTATCTGCCAAGTGGTATTACCACCACGAAGGCTTTACTCAACCAGTCGAAGTGTGATGCTGAGGACTAAAGAAAAGTGATGTCAGATCTGGTAAGATACTTCAAACAGAAAAATTAATGACAGAACAAGCCTTTAGAATGAGCAATAGCTTGACTGATACCATTCCTTTAAAACATCATTTAGGTAACTGATTTTTACAAATAAAACAAAAATTATATGAAACCTCTGTGCAAAGAAAATTAATTTTTGTTCCACTTAACTTCAACGTCAGCTACAAAAGTGCTGTTCTTCCAAGGGTGTAAAAGCTTCACTAAGAATTCCAATTAAACCTGTACCACAAATTTAAACAGAATAATATATGACTATTGCTTTATGACTCTGTCCCTGCATAAATCTTTGGTTAAGTAGCCTTTCACAGGATCACAGAATGATTGGAACAGACCCACAAGGATGATCAAGTTCAACTCGTGGCCCTGCACAACACCATTCCCAACAATCCCACCATATGCCTGAGAGTGTTGTCCAAACGCTTCTTGAGCTCTGCCATGGTTGGTGCTGTGACCACTGCCCTGGGGAGCCTGTTCCAGTGCCCAACCACACTCTGGAGGAAGAACCTTTTTCCTGATACCCAACCTAAACCTCCCCAACACAACTTCAGGCCATTCCCTCCAGTCGTGTCACTCTCACCACAGAGAAGAGATCAGTGCCTGCCCCTCCTCTTCCCCTCACGAGGAAGTTGTAACTGTAGTGAGGTCTCCCCTCAGTCTCCTCCAGGCTAAACAGACCAAGTGTCCTCAGCCACTCCTCATATGGCTTCACCTCAAGGCCCTTCACCATCTTCATTACCCTCCTTTGGATGCTCTGTAACAGCTCAATATCTTTCTTAGATTGAGGCACCCAAAACTTCACACAATATTCAAGGTGAGGCTGCCCCAGTGCAGAGCAGAGCAGGGCAGGACAATCCCTTCCCTTGCCTGGCTGGTGATGCTGTGCCTGATGCTCCCAGGACAGGGTTGTCCCTCCTGGCTGCCAGGGCACTGCTGACTCTTACTCAACTTGCCATCAACCAGGACCTCCAGGTCCCATCCCACAGCTGCTTTCCAGCCTTTCATTCCCCAGTCTATCTGTACATCCAGGGTTGCCCCATCCCAGGTGCAGAATCTGGCACTTGCCCTCGTTAAGTTTCATACGGCTGGTGATTGCCCAGTCCATTTGTTCAGGTCTCTCTGTGGGGCCTCCCCCTCCCTGCCTTCGAGGGAGTGAACAGCTCCTCCCAATTTTGTATCGTCTGTGAACTTGCTCAGTGTCCCTTCCAGTCGTGTGTCTGAGTCATTCTGAAGATGCTGAAGAGCACAGGGCTGCGGATGGAGCCTTGCAGAACCCCACTAGTGACAGGTCCCCAGTCTGATGCCACTCCCGTCACTGTCACCCTTTGTGCCCGACCCCTGAGCCAGTTGCTCACCCATCCCACGGGTGTTTACCCAGCTGGGGGCTGAACATTTTGTCCAGAGAGACACTATGAGAGGCAGCACTGAAAGTGTTACTGAAATCCAACAAGATGACATCAGCTGGCCTCCCTTGATCAGATGGGTGGGTAACCTGCTCGTGAAAGGCAGTCAGGTTTGATAAGCAGGACTCTGCTCTCATGAAGCTGTGCTGGCTGTGACCAATGACTGCATTGTCTTTCAGGTGGTTTTCAGCACCTCCCAGAATAATCTTCTCCACAACTTTACAGGCACTGAAGTGAGACTCTGATCAAAATGACTTTTTCTCCTCAAGTAATTTGTTGCATGTATTCCCTTAGAAGTAAAAGAAGAATACCAAAAGTTGTCTGAATTTATTATAATTTAATCAGACAGTCTAAAATTAATCATTAGCAAGTATCAATTGGCTGACTCCATTGACATAAATGGTCTTGATTGGATAAAGCAGCAGTTTCTAAGCACAAGCTACAGAAGTCAACCGAGCTACTGAAGGTCAACACAGACAGAAAAAATAAAAAAAAGAATTAAAAAAACCCCACCACTATTTGATATAACAACTTCAGAGCGAACTAACATTTATTCCAAGCTGTAGCTGACTATATTTATGGGTGCTGTGTTTTATCTCAGTCACAGTGCCATCTGGTGACTATTTTTACTCTTATACATTTTAAATAGATGGTATCTTTTAGGCTCATCCAACCACCTCATGTCATCCATTAACCTCCTCCTAAGTTTGATCTGCAAATGAGGACAGGAACAGTTCTCTAGGAAATTGAATGATTCAAGATTTCCATTTTGCATGTTCTTGTTGTGAACTTAGAAGTTCATCAGGAACACAGAGGACTTTAACCACTAAGGCATATGAATATTGCTATAAAATAATAAAGTTTCTACTGCTGGAAATTAACAGAATGATCTCAAGAACGAGATGCATAGAAGGGTTTGGTTTTTGTTTGCTTTTCCCTGGAATTTGGCCTCTAAAAGCCAGCTGTGCAGGGGCAAAAGCACAAACTCCTTTTCAAGTCTCACTCCTAAAGTTACCACAGCATTCACTGAAAAAGTGATAGCAGATAAATAAATTTAGTGAAGATAAATCAGAGCATCAAGTATTAAATTTATTGATCAGCTTACTATGTCCTCATATGAAAAACTCAAATAGACTTCCCAGGCTCATTACGTATTTTATCTCTTTTAACAATTTATAGTAGCTATGAGCAAAGTTCTAACAATTTGATGAAGGCAGTAACATGGGAGAAAGATTTATGTTGGTGTTAACCTTTATTTTTACCCCTTCTGCAAACTCACAACAAATATTCTCATCATTATTCACCCTTCACCCTTTCTCACAACAAAATGACAAGACTGTAATACATTGCATATCTATAAAAGAGGAACACGTATTATACCTGGCACTGTTTTTCCTTAATAAAAAAATTTCTGTAAGAAAAATACCTGATTAGAAGTTAAGGCCATAGAGACAATTCCCCAAAGGCCCCACGGTGGGGGGATTGGAACTAGAGGATCTTTAAGGTCCCTTTCAACCCAAACCAGTCTATGATTCCATGCAGCCAAAAACTGTTATATTGAGCAAAAAGCAGCTATTGGACACAAATCATAAGCAGACTTCTGTCTCTCCTTCCTTCTGGAATGAAAGGATTCTATGTAATATTCCACTTATTTCAGGCTTTCAACAGGCATAACCAGCTTCATATGCAATAAACGTACATACCTGATGAGTTAGAAAATTAATTCATACTGCTGTTTCTTATGCTCACTGATACTACCTCAATTTCCAGTCCAGTATCTCTTTTGTTATTAAGTATATTCACATGGAATCAAGTGTATAAAACATTAAATATTACTTCAGCTGCTACCACTACCAGTAATAACAAAATGCTTCAACTATCCCATAAGTAAAACAGTTGGGATGCTCAGAGAGAATAACTATTTCCTATTCTTCTGTGGAAGACACTGTTACATTCCATTTAGGGAAGAACTTTCAGCAGGCCTGCTGTTCACTGCATAAAATAGGAAAGGCTGTTGTTCAAAACCCCAAATCTGCTGCTTCTAATAGTTTTACTGGAAGAAACTGCTCTGATTCCACACTCAGTAAAGCATAACTGTTCTGAACATATTATGCAGGTCAACAATTTCTGATTTAAGTTTTCTTTCCATAAATCATATTATTAATAATTTTGCCATTATTCACTGTTTTCTAGAAAGCACTTCATCCCCCAAAAGGTAGCAGTTTTGGTTTTCAAGGGTAATAAAACCCACTCCTGACAGCAACGAGCATACACAACTATGTGATAAACTGGAGGGAAAAAAGACCCAATCTTTTCCAAGTAATTGTAATTAAACTCATCTATTCTCTTTCATTAATATTCCAGAGTGCCACAGAATCATTTTCTATTTACTTGAATGAATATTCATTAGAGAACTGACTGGAACTCGTGTCCACTCCCCTCATGTGCTCATCATTTCAAACAAGCTCTCACCCAGGCTGGGCAATTCTGTAACACTGCCGTGTCCTAGCCAGGAAAGGGCCTGAATTTGCATTTCTGGTGTGTTGTATTGAGCTCACAAGGCCTCGGGATTGAGGTTTGCTCAGCTTGCTCTGATTGACCTGGCTGCAACTTTATTTTGTGAGGTTTAGCTGCCACAACAATTTGTCCACCTGACCATGATACTGTGTCCAATTTGGTTTAGGTGCCTGGGACAACCACAGCTTTAACACACAGAGTTGCAAGAGACAGTTACTCTATGGAGAACGAGGTACTTATGAATGAGATAATGATGTGTAAATTAATAAAGGCCCTGTGTGATGACCAACACTTTGAGAGGTGGTTGCAGCACAGCTGCACAGGAAAAACCCCAAAGGCTGTAAATCACTCACCAGCAATCAGATAAAGAAATGCAAATACTGGACAAAACCCTGGTCTGGGCTAACAACAAGTAACATCCAACACATACTGATTTGGGATGTAACAAGGAACCACAAACCAATGAAGAAAAAGCAAGGTGTAAAAACACATTAGAAAGTGCATCCTAGAAAAGAAACCACCTGTGGCATATTCTGCCAGTGAAGGACACTTCACCAGCACTGGGAAGAGACCAACCCCACTGGGAGGGTGGCATAATTCCTACCTCTTTTCCTATGCTAAGAATTCAGTGTGTAATGATTCCAACTGTATTACTATTCTTCCTGTAATGATGAAATCTGGACTAATAATAACTAAAGGGTTGCAATTTCAATACTAAATACTGCACTAATACTAACAGACTGGCTTAGCTATGTAAGATGCAACTTTCTCATTGGCTGTAAAACAATAAAGGGTGGTGGCATCAGGTGACTTCCAGAGGTGCCTCCCAACCTCAAGCATTCTGAGTCTAATTCTGTGAATGATGCCTTACAAATAAATAGAGGGATAAATAAACAGATGACATTGGAATGTTTTCTTGAACTCCCTGTGTTGTGTTCTTATGCCTTATCTTAGACCTACAGTTCTGCTATATTTGGGACAGATACTGTTCTCATTTTTCCTGTGCAACTCCTAGCCAGTGAACACAACTCTGTAGTGCAACTGCTGATTTTCCTTAATGAATTAGAACAAGAAAGTTCCACTTTTACTTATGTTTTCCACCCTAACAGTGATGACTAATGTTCAGTATACCTAGCACTACATATTCTTGAGACTCTTTCATGTACTGCTGAAAAATGCCACAGGAATGCTGCAGATCACTCAAGAAAAACAGTAAGATGATAACACAACTACAAGAATACAGTGTGATTCTGAAAAATGTCTTTCCGTTTTTTCCTATTCAGCACTTTGACCCTAAAGTTCTTGGATGAAAAATGGCACGGAGCAACTCACACTAAAATGGCAAAGTAGTCTCCAAAGAGAGTGTACTGCCCTGAATTGGACTAAGGTCTTGAAAAGGAGACTTTTGATCCAAAATTACTGTGTTAAGATTCTGGATCTTCTGCAGTCCTCAGAAATATTTATATCAAGAAAGAACAGTTAACAAAAGTCAACCCTTAAAGTGCACTTTTATAATGAGTGAAAAATCTATTCAAAATGCCTTTCCTGCTCGATTCAGGCTGAAGCACTCCAAGCAAGTGCCCTATTACCAGCCTATTCATGTGAACGGCATTAGCAGCCTGTTGTAACAAGAAATCTCCTCTCCACAAGAGGAAGTTAGAAAATTTCGTTCAAACTATGACATCCCAACCACCACCTATCACGTCACCTTTCACAATTAAAACATACAGCACAGAACCTCGGTGTAAAAATTCAGTTCACAGAACTCTAACAGGGTGAGGATTCATTGAGGTTTTCAGGACTTCCCAGGAGAAAGTGAGAAGAGTCTTTCTACAACTACATGTATAGAACTGCATGCAATCTCTTACTCAGTGGAAATAAAACAGCCTCACATTCATGTTAAAAAAATAATGGTGGTTGTTTTTAATTCCATTTTCAAGTTAAAATCAAACAGGAACACTGGAAGATGCTGTCAGACAGCAATTGAAACAGATTTCTGAAAGTAAACAAGCTCAAATGCTTGACTTCAGCTTTCACCTAAAGAAGCATCTTCAAAAGTAGCACATTTTCAAGCATGTGTTAAACAGAAACAGCAGCAGTCAACTTTCCATTTTAAATGAATAAATTGTAAACTTGTTTGGAAAGAAGTAAATTAAGAACTGACAAAAATGACAGCTGAAAGCGGTAGAACAGTCATGGTATTTTTTTTTCTAAATATAAATCAAGTAAGACTGAAATATCATCAGTTTCATTTATAAAAGCAAGTTCTATTTTTCTTTATTTAAATCTATCTACTTGTATACAATTTTAACTGGCATTAATCAGTTTAAAATTGTTTTTCATACTGCTGAAGTTATCGTGCTCTTTTTTTAAATCTCCATGTTTATATACTATCTTAACTGGCATTAATCAGTTTAAATTGTGTTTCATAATGCTGAATGAATTAATTTTATCTTGCAGTTTCCAAGTTACTTGTAGCTTATGCGGCTCAAAACCTGAGCCACAGATTAGAACACTGAAAGCACCAATATATTTAATGAAAGTAGTACAATTTTCCAGGGAATACAGCATGGAATTATATGCAAGAGAAGATGGGACACAACAAGAGAACATGAAGGCTACTTCAAGCACCCATCTCAGCTTAGTAACCAGGTAGCCTTCATTAATATTTCTCAAAAATAAGCAGCTCCAAATCTCTCTGCTCCACACCTAAACATTTGTACTCACTCAAATTTATCTCCTGTGTGCTCACAAAGCCTTGCTTGCTTTGTGGTTTTCTTTCTGCAAACTCTGTTGTTGCATTTTTATATTACAGATCTTCAAACATTTGAGTAACTAAGGGGAATCACTAAGGGGTATCAAGTAGTGTAAACTACTTGGGCTTACAGGCTTGGGTACTAAATAAATTGAGCTATTTCAATTTTTTAGGTAATGGAATCTAAGAAAAATGATCTTTCTGAACACTTTTCCATATTATGCAGTCTGACTATTCCCAAATTGGTTTAGTGCATTATATTCTTCAGGTTTTTTGAAGTCTTAGAAATGTAGAAACTCACAAAGGCCTTAAAACTGGTAATTTCAGTCTTTTACATTAACGTTACTCAAAACTCAGCAGATCAAGTACTTTCAATAGAAACATAAATGTGTCTGCTGAAAAAGAACTCTCTTTCTGTTATTTCTGGAGTTTTCCCCATCATTTCATGGTACAAACCTCCAATACACACACACACACAAAAGCCATTTTATTTAAAATACACACTCCAGTATATGGGATATGAAAATAAACTACTTTCAACAGAGTATGAACAAATCATCCAGATTAAAAATTTGCACGTATTTATGACATAAGTTTACCATTCACAGTACAATCCGCTTCGCGGTATTTAATTAATAGGAAGGAATCATATTTAGACCATGTCTATTCTTGAAATATTAAATTCATATTAGGAATTCCTGCTAAGATTACGCTTCAATTTCTTAACTTAAATAAGGTCCAATTCCATATAGGCAGCAAATCTTTTCAATTTCCAACAGAAATTGAAATTTTCTCTCTTCAAAATCTATCACGAGTTGCTCGTAGAACAGGCAACCTCCAAATTACAAATCACTGGGAATTTAGGTACCCTGAAAGATTTTATTTTTGTAAATAGCATGAACTCTCAGTCTTGGATACCTTGACTGAGAGAAAGATGAGTTAATTTACACATGCATTCTCTAGCAGTCACTAATTATATTTTAACTCAGCTTCACCTTAAACCATGTATTAATGGAAAATAAAAATATATTTAAAATTAAACTCTCTATGAGGAAATGTGGGGAAACTTCATTACAGTGGCATAGTAAATAAAAGGCTTAACTTTCAATCAGATTTCTTTAAAAGAAGGTTCAGATTCCAGTAAGGGGAGGGGGGGGGGAAGAAGAAGAAGAAGGAAAAGGAAAAAAAAACCCGAAGTTGCTGGGATGCTGTGATAATTTANATTTCTTTAAAAGAAGGTTCAGATTCCAGTAAGGGGGGGGGGAGGGGAAGAAGAAGAAGAAGGAAAAGGAAAAAAAAACCCGAAGTTGCTGGGATGCTGTGATAATTTAAGCTGAATTTTATCCAAATAGCACACAAGTTTTGGTGGGACATAAGGATCAACACATTTAACACTTGCCAAGACTGCCACAACACTGAAATGTCCTCTTGAATTAATTTCAGAACAGGTGCATCCTTACATTTCCAAGAACGATTCCAGCAAGATCCAGCTTTGAGAGGTCCTGTGACACAGACGGCCAGAGTCACCCATGGGGATGGGGACACTGCTGACATTTTTAACAGCACATTGTTAGCACAGCAGCCATGCAGAGCTATAGAAGTTTCAGAGCCTTAATTTGTTCTTCTAAGTCCCCAAGTGAAAAAGTAAAGGAAAAGTAAAAACCTTCCCAGAAGGAAGCAAGGGAAGCGATGCAATCAAGAAGGGGAATGTTGACAATTCCCTTCTGTTTATTTGCTGCTAAATAATTTTGTTTGTACTACTGCTTAAAACCTCTAGCGGCAGAAAAAAATCTTAATTCCTTCTAGGAGGTCATAGATTTGTTTTCATTCTGTGTTCTGAATAGTCATTAAAGATGCTGATGCCTTAACTGTCCTCCTAGAAACAGAGACTAGACAGAATAAGGAAATAAAGGTAGGTATTTATTTGGAAGGCCTTCAAAGGTACACCCTGGGGAGCCCAGAGGCTACTGCCAAGATGGACCCCAAGATGGACGACAGGTCACGAGTTCTTCACACTCTTATAGGTTTGGTTCATTTCCATATCAGGGGTAATTCTCCAATTAAAGTTTCAGTTTAATGATGTAATTTCCCCAAGCTTGCCCCCCGCCTTTAGAGTCTTTGGTTTACACATTTTGGGCCTAGGACGGTCCAAGTGTCCTTGAGAAGCAGGCCTGGAGAGGCTTTGTTGTGTCTACCTAGCATGAGAGAGCAGAAATTAACAAGCTACAAGAAACTTCAGAGCTACACACTAAATAGTACAGAACCTGAAAAATACAAAAGTTAAAACCTAAGGCATCAATGCAGGGTAGCAATTTTTACTAAATTATACGATCATAAGCTAATAGAAAGACCTGAAGAAGTGGCACTGGCAGGCAATTAGGGAAATTCCTGAGACAGGAGGAAAAAAAATAAAACTAAAAAAAATAGAAACCAGCAGCAATCACAAGTATTTTAAAGAACTTGGACGTTATCACAGAATATAAAGGAACAGGCAAGTCATACTCAGATTTCAGTTTTTCCTGTTTATTTTCTCTGCAGCCTTAGTTATTCCCACTGATTGCTACTGAGCTAAAGCAAGGATAAACACGACCTGAACTGAATACAAAGAGGAGATGAGAAGCATCATCCTGATACTGTTAGTTCACAAAAAAGGTGTATCTTTGCCTCATCACAGATAAAGCATTACTCAAATTAGGAACTGTGTATGCCCTGGAGCCAAATATGGAGAAAAACCTCAGCTATAGCCAAATTTGTGTGACAATAACCAGAAAAGCCTTTCTTATTCTTCCTGTCTTGGCAATTCTGGTCACTCTTTCTCTTTAATTTAAAAAAAAAAAAAAAAAAGTATTTAGATATAAAGAATGTATTACAGAAAAACAGACATACAGATATTCATCGTCTCTTCACCTTAAAATTCATTTAACTGTAGGCTTGATTCAATCCATATTCCTTTCAACTTAGAATTCCCTAGAAAAAGCTCAGAACCTGGTGTGTAGATTAAAATTTGAAATACTGAAAATCCACATTTTATCTCCATCACTTCAGAGCAGCCACTCCAGATCCAAACCTACTCCCCGAGTATTAAACGCTGCAGAGAAACTCTAAACCTGTGGTGTCTGTTTTTCATTTAATTGCTTTCAAATCAGAGCCTGAACAAAACCCACAGACAAACCTCTATACACAGAGCATAACGTGGAAAACACTGTTTCTAAAAACCTGCTTCTATTCTTTAAGATTGTCCCAATTCATAAAACAGCAGGAAAATGTAAACCACTGAGCTGGTCATGCAGAGAGAGAAGTATGGAAAATTTCAGTTTATCCTGGGTGATGAGCTAAAATTCAAGGCTTATTTTTAAGGGTCCGAAAAATAAAACACCCACCACAACTCCAAACAGGTAACCATGCAAATGGAAAGGAATACATTTTTAAAACACAGGAACTAAATGACCAAAATAATCTGTACCTTCCTTCACAGGAATGCAGCAAGGGGGGGAAATAAGAGGGGGAAAAGAAAAGATGTTAGAGAAGCTGAGAAACTGTGCTGAGATGTAGCACTCCACGCTGCTCCAGAGCCAATCCAGCACATTTGTTTAGGTTAGTCCAAGGCCAACACGTCAGCCTGGCTGACAAAATTTTAATGAAGTGTTTCACTGTTCTGGAGATTTTAACCATTTGAGCACAAAGGATGAACAGCTCCTCACTTTGCTGGCTGCATTCTGAATTTTTCTTTTCAACTCCTTCAAAAGAAAAAGCTTTTCTTGTCTCAGAGGTCAAGTTTACAAAGGACTTTTTCTGCTGTTTTCCTAATCCTGTAACCTGAAGGGTTTGGTGTCCAAAAGCAAGTTCCACATCTATAAAATTCAGACTCTCTGTTGGGAAAGCACAGGGAGCAGTGGCCAAGCAGCTTCGTCTTTCCTGAGATACACAGATCTGAAGGCAATTAAACCTTCATTCACTGAGACAACTGCACAGAGTTTTTACTTTTTAGTTCTTTTTTGCAGGGACATGAGCCAGATAAGAATCACAGAATTATCAATCCAAGGTCATCAAGTCCAACCTTTGACCAGATATCACCATGTCCACTAAACAGCACTGCAAAATGCCACACCCAGTTGTTTTTTTAACACTTCCAGGGATGGTGGCTCCACCATCTCCCTGGGCAGCACCTTCCAATGCTTAACCACTCTTTCAGTGAAGAATTTTTTCCTAATATACACTGTGAGTATTTTGAAATGGGGAGATTTTGTTGCTCTGAGGAAGGAAGGTAAAAATCAAGATGCAAAATGAAAAGGTACTACAGTCAGAATCACAGACGGACTTCTATCCCCATTTGATGCTCTTCTACATATCCTTAAAAAGCCTGATGGTCATAGTTTGATTTTCTCTCTGAGTAAGATGCAAGCCTGTGAGCTGAACAAATGAGGAAAAGAGAGCATGAGCTGAGCCTTACTGACTTTCACACATTAGGCTGGTACAAGGTACTCAACAGATGGCAGGATTCCTGAAAAAGCCCGCCACGATTTTGTATATGGCAAAGCAACAGTGAGTAGAAAATACTATGAGAGATGAGAAGAGACATAAACAAAAAGGAAATTAAAAAAAGGGCAGAAAAGTTTCAAAGAGCTTATTATAACTTATTAACAAAAGACATTTCTAGACAAAGGCAGAAATAAGTCAGTGTTACAGAGGAGGAAAATCAATGACACAGTCCTTGCTCTTCCTCATGTTCCCTGTGCATGGAAGACACTGCAGCTATCAGAACTGCTCTGGGCCATTTCTCCTGTCACTGGACAGCAGCAATCAGAAGTTAAGGGCAAACAGAGCTATTTGAGATTCCTGCTGTCAAGCTGTCCTTCTGGTATTATTTTACATACATTCCTCACTGGAGTGAGCTGGATATTATGATAATGGACATTAGAGAAGTATCTATTAATTTTGTCCAGAATGCAGAATGTGGTTTTTTCTCAATGCAAAATTATTAAGTTGATTAAGTTGATCTGGATTCCTCCTCCTTTTCTCTTTCAACCAGTATTCCCTAGATGTTTGTTCCTGGAATATAGAGACCCCTATTTATGCCTTCCTGTTCCTTGGGAGGTTCAACACACAACTGGGAGAGCCTGGTGTGATGAACACACAGCTCAGCAGGACTTAGCCTGGCACTGCACAGTGCAGAAAACATCTTGTTTTGCACACAGTTATGTCACAAAGTCTGATATCCAGCAGGAAACAAGGTCCCCTGTATACAGTAAATAAAGGGAGAATGTCCACAGGCTCATTGTGTTACCTCTTCCATCAGGGACCTTTTAAAGCAAGTGGCTTTCACAAAGGAGGTGAGGTCAGCAGAGCTGCCACTACATGAACATCTGAGGATTGAATTGTTTGGATTTTGTGAGGGGGTTTGAGTATTTTTACTCCACTGAAATCATAGTCAAAGTTATTAGTGAAATACAGGGTTATAACTGCTCAAATTTGGGGACAGCTTTTTCTTTTCCTCAACTTACCTCTCTTAATTTGAATAACAATCACTCCTAGGAATATTGGCTGAAGTAAGTGGTATAGACCATGATAATGAAATTATTTCTACTTTTAATAATTTTTCAGTTAAAATCTAACGATCACCCACCATTTCAGCTCCATTCCATCCAGACTGGGAGATCATAACCCACACTTGGATATCAAGTACAAAGAACAGTTACAATTCAAATTATTTTACTTCTTTTGTGGTAGAAAAATTGTCATGGTGGAGTTATGCATTATAGTTGTATGACAGTACCACCACAAAGGAAACCTGAAAGGTCAGTTTCAAAAATGAAACATTAAAAAAAAAAATGTTCATTATAATTCATGAAACTTTAAAACTTTACAGAGATACAGCTTCAAGAGCAAAACCAGCACTTTGGGGGCAATCATCACTGAGCTGTATAATAGTGAAGGGAAAGCAGTGTCCTCCTTCCTTCGGAATTTGACATTTCTGTCATACACAAAAGTTCTGAATAAAATTCTAAAAATAATTGGTCCCACATTATCTCATTTAAAAAAAGTAGAGAAGAAAGACACCTAGGGCAGAAGGCCCTTTATTCGCTTTAAAACCCAGTGGTAGAAATTGAAGGTAAGACAAATTAGAGGTAATGATAAAATGCACTTTTGAAAGGCACGGCTATTTCACCATTACAGGAACTGCTGTAAGGATGTAGAAAGTTTTCTGCCACTGAAATATTTCCATAAAATTGGCTAACTTCCAAAAATGCCTGTTTCAGCTCAGAGTTCTTGGCTAGAAGCTCAGAGGTAAATTTATCAGGATCAGATTAGATGGATCATCAGTAGGAAGTTTTACACCAAGGCTACAAGAATAGATTCCCAGCATCTGGATAACATTCCATCTTTTTTATAATTCAACTCATTTGCTCTCCATTTGTAGCTATTCCCCTAATTATTCTAGCCTGGAGCACCTGTGATTACTGAGCAAGTCTACAGGTGATTACTAAGCAAGCAGATAAACTCAGGGAGAGGATTTGGATTCCCCACAGCACTGCACTGACCAACAAAAGGTAGAAAAACAAATCAAGAATAACATGGAAGAAGTAAAACAAAACGATACAGACAGCTGCCCATTGGGAACAAGCACCGTGCAAGGGGCAAAATCTAGAAATGGCTTTTGGTAAAAGATCAAGGTTCTAGGCAAAGAAAACCTAATGTTGAATTTCTCCAGCAGTGAAGAATGCAGGATTTTAGATTATTTTTTCATATTCTTAAGAAAGAAGATTACGTCACCTGTTTCTCACTCTCATCATGGGATGGAGCATTTGGTGGTTATTTTGACAATACTCCCAACAGTACATCTTGTGTGATCTTGGGCAAGTCATTTATTCCTTGTTCTAGACTGTCAGCATCAATAGTAATAAAACTATCTATTACTTGCATTTGCACAGTGTCTAAGCAAAAATGAGTAGAATTTCATGGAATTACTCAAGAAAGTTACTGACATGGACTGCTCACCTTCCTGGGCATTTGATACAAAGATACAACCTAGCTGAAGGTAAACTTGATAAAATTTAGACACAGTCGTTACTGCCATGAAGCAATCCAGAAGCTTCCTTGCTCCACAAATTAACTTTATTACAAAATATGTATTTTAATTGCTTCCTGTCATTTGTCTTTTTCTCTTCTCAGACCTGTTTCAGCTAAACCAATCATGTTTTAAGAGCCCCAGGTTTAAAATTAGCAAGTCATTCTGCGTTCTCCACTCTCACCAGTCTGCAAGTGTGATGTATTGTGCTCACTGTATTCAATGGCTACAGACAGCTGAAGCACATCTCAGACACTTAGCGGTAATATTTATACCAATACATCATCAAACTACACACCTCTAAGTGGTACAGAAAATACTCCACACAAAAACAACATGCACCAGTGCAATGGATCAATTTCCCAATGTAATATTCACAGTACTTCTTATCTTCTACTACCAGAGAACAACATTTTTATTCCATTTAAACACAAGAACATTAGGAATTTAATTTAGTCTAAGATTACACCTACAGAAAATCAGGTCTAAATGAATCACAGAGAAACATCTAAGAAATTACACTCTATTTGATGAACATCCTCAAATTCCTACTTTCCCCTCTTCACATCACATTATTTTCATCACCTGTTTTTCCCTCTCTCACATCATCAGTCACTGCAAAATACAGCAAGATCAGCAATTTAATGACAATACAGAGAAGCCAATTTCACAAAATGGCCAACAAAATATGAGCTGGATCTGTTTTATCTAACACAGTATTAAAAGCTGCATTTAAGTCTTGGGGTTTTTCCTCTTTGTCTTACAAAGAATTTCCTCTCCTCTAATTTTGATAATTTTAGATAATTTGCATTGTTTGGAAATTTAAGTATTTTGAACTCAATCTTGTCCTACTCCCCCTAGCAAAGAGTCAGCCTCTGACTGATCAATGATAAATTTAGCACATCATCATTCTTAGTACTAAATCAAAAAGCTTTAAACACACTCATAAATAAATTGAAATTCTCTTAAGCAATCCCTCTTCCAGACCATCTTACTAAAAACTTGCAAGCTATGACATTTAAAACCTGGTTTACCCATAAACAGCAAATGTGGAGCTTGCTGTGATGATTATCCAGTTGTTTCCCTCCATGAAACAAAGTTGATAAAGCAGATTCTGAGGTGCCCTTTCAAAAATGCCTTGGCATCAATTACAGCCATCACATTCTGCACTTCCCATTTCTTCTGAGCAAAACTACCACACCTGACCTACTCTTCCGAAGTCTCCACGGTGATAAATTACTAAATTTCATTCTCTTTCTCATACTCCCAGAGAAGGCAGCTATTAAAAATGCCACTTCTAGCTACACAGAACATTCACAGTCTAAAGATTCTACTTTTTTTTTTAATCAAGATGCTCTTTATCTCCTTTGGCCAGCTGCCCAAAAGTCAGAACAAAACTCCAACCCTTACTATGATCTGCCTCTGTGATTGAGGAATTGAAAATACTTCCATGAAAAAAGTTACTTGAAATATTAAGAAACTGAACTTGCTTGCAGATTTATTTATTCTCACATGCAGAGAAAAACCTTTGGCACAGTGTTTATCACAGCCTGCACTAATGCACTGAGTTTTGTGGGTAAAACACCACAGAAAATTATTAAATCAGTAAAATTTATGGAATTTCAAAAAAGTTCCATCGAACATTTGGCAAGAAAATATTATCATATGCAGGATGAGCAATATTTAAGCAAAAATGCAGCATGAGGCTGAAACCAACTTCAGCAGCAAATGTCTGGATCTACAACACCAGCAGTGTAAATGTACATGGGTAAGAAGCAAGTAAATAAGGCACCTGAAATAAAGAGTGGTCTTTGATCCAAACCCCATGCCTGACCTACCTCATCTGTTCTCATTAATAGAGGAAAACTAAACATGCAAGAACTTGCAAGTGCAAAATTAATGTATAAAACCCCAAGGGGATTCGGAATTTGTGACACCTGACCATGGGGCACACAGCAGGCTACATTCTGAGAGCTCCAGGCTGCTAGGGCTCTCTGACCTCTGGAAGAACATTGTGAGGAAATTTATCATCCAATGCAAGCAGAGAATTCAGACAAACATCTCAGTTTCTAATTATTCTTAAAATTTCTTACAGAGCTGACAACTTTCACCGCCCTGTTCCAGATGTTTGTTCCAACCCTCTCTCTGTTTCAGGTTTCCAGCTCAGCAGGTCTTCACATGAGCCCATCTATACTATTTCTCCATTATTCTAACCCAGGCAACTTCTCCTCCTTTTCTCTCCTCACTTCCTAAACAGCCAACACCCTCCTACAAAAGCCAACCTCAGTATTAAGTTTTGCTTTCTCATCATCGTGTCATTATGGATGTGACCACCTGCAGCTGTTCACATAAGCTCTGTTTATTGTGTTGGTGTCAACTTCCATTTTCCTTTGTTCATCTTTAGACAAGAAAGACAGGTGAAGTGTTGTTTATACAGGAGATTGCACCTGCAGCTACTCCTGATGAGAGACTGGTTTGGGTATAAGCAGGGTATCATCACTTGTTTTCTGGGTGACAATGAAGAAAGTCCACAGAAACAGTGCTTTTGACAGGCAGGCAGTGAATCTATCCAATTTTTTTCTATTAGTACTTTATACATTTTTAAATCCTTCTTTCATGTCAAATAAAATGGGAAAAATAGCAAGTTCTAAAACATATTGCATTGAAACTGCAGATACTACTGTGGTAATATTGAATATAAAATACCAGACAAGCTGAATGAATTGAATTTATCCAATCCAAGGGGTAGAGCATTTTTTTTTCCACCTCTGGCTCTAAGGAATAGCTTTAGTAAAACATTTTCTTAGTGTTCTGAATTACAGCCCTCTCTAGGGCACAACAGCCTGTTCCTTTCTTGATGGAACAATTCACAGAAGAAGAGAGGAAGAGGACTGGTGAGCAGAAATTCTGTGGAATATTCAACTATTTATAGAACCCAAGGGGAGGTAAGCAATGCTGAACTGGGCAGGGAGGGAAAGTTAAAAGCATTTAGATCCAGAAATGCTCAAAAATTGCCAGCTTTCTTCTAGATCCAGATCATAATCAAATTTTGCCAGAGAGGTACCAACTGCCAAAAATATCTCTCTCTCTTGTTTTTGCAGAACGGCTCTATTTTTATAATCCACTTTATCTCAAAGAAAAGTACAATTCTTGGCCAGGAAGGCAAGAAAAAAACACTTTGCTGACCAGGCAAAGGTTGATGTGGCTCATGGCTCCAATCTGAGCAGGCTTCAGGAAATGTGAGTGGCTTTCTGGCACTCATATCACAAATGTCAATTATAAAAAATAATGTATGCATTATTTTGATAAAAATCAGATTTGGAAGTGAAAGAGCTTTGTTTACTTTTTATCTTCTCTTCTACCATCTTAAAAGTTATTAGAGAAACAAGAGATAGAAACATAAGACATGACATGTTTAATACTGAGGGAGAACTCAGGGCCACGAAATTTACAGGCATAGTACTGAATTCCAAGTTAGGACAGTGTGGGAGTAGAACATCTAAACTGGGCTATATATTTGTGCCTAAGATCTCATTCCTATAGTCACATTTATTCAATAAAAGGAATCTAAATTTCAGTTGTGTTCTGTAGATTCAACATCCGCACTAACTTCAGCAGCACCCAAAATTATTTAAAAATTAAACAACAGAAAAATCCCACTTGTTCTGTTTAAGGGCTTAAAACTTAGAATAGATGTAAAGCTTGTAAGTAAAAGGAGTTAGAGCTTAAAGTATCAATAATATAAAGTTTATCCCTATTAGCAGCACACTTGCAAATAGAAGAGTAAAGCCTGAGAACTGAATAGAAAAAAATCCAGTTAAGGCCTGTATCTCATCTTAATACACTGCTGACTAAATCAGAAAAGATACATTAAAGACAGTGTGTTAAATTAAATTAGCTCTACATACTTTATTTTAACACTTCCTACCATTTACTGATAGTGCAGGAACAGAGCAGTTTTATGAGAGTACTTAAATCTCTCCAGCTTCTGCAGCTGAATCTCCAGAATTACAGCTCACATTCCGGATGCAGAGGGAAATTCTCCTGAACAAACAAGTCTCAAAACAAATAAAGAAGTCAGCCAAATCCCTTATAAATTATAAACCAGCCCTGTCTGCCAAACAACTGGCCAGTAAGCACTGGGTGTGTTAAACAGCTTAAACCAAGGTTTTAAAAAACTCACAATATGCTTTCAAAGTTTTCATGACCCAGCTAAAAGAGTTCTCCATTTCAGCTTTTCATTTGGGTTAGACAGATCTCTAAAGCTCAAGTCCATATGGAATACGGAGTGAAGTGCCAGCGTGCTTCTTCCATCACTGACAAGAACTAGACTACACCACATAATCTCAGTTTACAAGCATGAAAAGCAGTGCAGAATTCCATAGGTTAAAACTGACACCGTGTGTGCTGAGAGATTATGACATCTGGTTAAATTTCTCACTGCAGCTTTTGCATTAAGACATAGAATGGTTTAATATCTCTAGCGCACTGCAGTGTTACTCAAAAAGTAACAGATTCAGCCTCCAAACCGACATTCAAACACCAGTATCACCACAGCAATGCAGAGCTAAGCAGGGTAACTCATCCTTTCATGCAGATACACCCTAGAACAACCAAAGAGTTTAGACACGGCTCAGCACAACTACCCAGCACTGAACAGCAGAAAAGAGTATCTCAACATAATATTACACTGTGAGATCCTATTCAGCTTGAGGGTATAAGCAAGCTTTATGATGAGGTCGTAAAGCAATTTTTACACTGAATTTATGAGCTCATTGAAACAGTCATTTCCAGAAGCCAGTGACCAGTTTATTAGGAGAGAGCCTGCAGCAAAATTGGAAACGGAGATTGCAGAGAAGCTCGACTGCAATATCCAAACTGAAGCACAAAAACTGTACGGCAAACAAGTAGGGAAGGGAGGTTTCAGTATGAGGCTTATAAATATCTGAACAAGGACATTTCAGAATCAGCAACACGAAAAGCATTGATTTACATTCACTTTCATTCGCAGATATTCACTTTTATTTGAAGATGAGCTTATGCACAGCATGCAGGATTGAAAAATAACCACTACCCCTGAATATTCACACCAGACACCTATTGTTAAATCATGAATAAGTGACAGCAGAGCATTTTCACCACACATACAAATTGTTTAAGATGCATCTTGCTTCTTAACTTAAAAACTCCCACTTGCTTCTTACATTACTCCTTGTCAAACCACTCTAATTGGCACAACTATAAAGCAAATGTAACCCAGCACTCATCCCAAACTGCACCGTGAGGGACAAACCAACAGCCCACAAAACTGTCCTGCTGCCACAAGGAAAACTCAAGGATCTTTTAGGCAGATTCTAGGGAACTCAGAAAGGTTCATAAATATCAAGTATTTTGAGATTCAGTATCAAAGGGAACCTGGGATCATCTCTTGTGTGCAGATCCTAGCTTGTTTCATTTCAGACAGTGATGTCTGAGCAAAAGCATTTGACAATGAACATAATTCATGTACTCAAAGACACCCAGCCTAAAACAGAGAGAGTCAAATCCAAAACCACAGCAAATTCCTCAAAACTCAGCCAAGAAAACTGGACCACAGCACATTCTAATTGTATCTTTAAGTGCTTAATTGACTGGATTGTTTACAGTAACTCCCTGATGCTATGGTTTGGAACTTATCTAGCTTTCATTTTAAGCTACTGGTGGTTCCTAGGCTGCTTCCTACTAAAGAGCAGTGCCAAAACAGAGAGAAGTCACAAGGAGAAATAACGTGTATTACAGAGAAGGAGTGAACATACAAAGCTGGATAAACCTTGTTATCACAGAATGACCACCGGTCAGGGGCAATGCAGTCACCTGAACAGGCAAATGCATCTCCTCAGTTATAACAGGTAATTTTTTCTGGTCATTTGCCCACTACCCTCTATGTCTCTCTGTGTACGCAGAGACTTAATTATGTAGATTGTCCAGATAATCAAAAAACATTTCTAAGATAGTTCTAAATAGTTTTGAGCTCCATAGGCATTTTTAATCCAAGCAGATCAAATTACTGGTTTATAGTAGTTTGTAGTAGTATAAGTGGGACAAACTCCAGGCACACTACAGATCCTGTACAGCAGACACACACAGCAGGCTCAGGACACAGAGACATTTACTCAGCAAAGAACCCTTTGATGCTGTTGGAATCTGTATTCTCTACTCAAAGTAGTTTTTATCATCTGAATGGTTCTTCCATCACAAAATACCAATTAAATCAAAATTCATCCCATAAACGTGGCAATAGGATCCAGCTTGCGCCTTCCCACCACACTGTTTTGCTATACACTGTTAAAAACCAAGTTTCTGCTTCACAGCCCTCCAACATCGTTGTAATACTATCACACAGATCATTGGGAACCTGCAAGTTCTTGGTTGCCAGGACAACTGATTGACAAGCAAAAAGTGCATCAAAAAGCTTTTTTCTTCATGTATTTGGTGCAAAGTTGTGCATTTCTAGATTTTTAATCCTATGTTGAAGTAACACTCCCCTTTGCTGCCATGACTCAGAGGTGTCTACAGGTCAGACACTCCACACAAAGCTCTGAACTTAAAAATTAATGCTGGACTGATTTATCAACAATTGGGAAACACCTTGCTATGTCATAAAATACAAAGGCTTTAGTAATTTTTTAAACACCTCTCCTATGCTGCAATCATGTTTTCTGTGCTGCAGAATCAACTGATGATGAATTAGCAGTGCTAATGGTCCAAAAGAAACACACTTACAAATTAACTGTTTCACCTGTTTCTCGCTCAGATAAAATTGTGAATATTCTCACTGTGAAGGAAGCAAATTCACAGGCAAAGCAAGGCACTGAGAAAAGCAGAGCCTGTGTTTGCTTCTCAGCCAAACGCATGTGAAGCCAAATATTGCGCTATAGAACACTTGCTCTAATTCCTGATGGGACGAGCTGCTGCAGAACACGGATCCATGCAGGGAATGTATCAAATACTGCACACAACACAACATTCACCAAAGCTTGGGAAGAGACCAATGAAGTGCTGCAGTCCATATTTTTACAATCTTTCTTATTTTCATCTTAAATTTTATCTTCTTCAAATCTGGCCATTATGAAGCTAAACTTACTTCATGCTCAAAACAACTTTACACCTTCAACAGGTAAGATCTGCCACAAAAAAGCAAAGAGAAGCTTTGTCCAGGGCAGACTCACAAAGTGCAACTTCCACCTACGCAACTGTTCTTCTACCCTACTACTTTTATTTACTTCTCCTGTGACTCTCTCAACTATTCTGTTTTATTACTTGTATGCACACCACTAAAAAAAAAATCACTGCAAGAAAGCCAAGAGTTCATAGAGAAGCACCTTCCTACAGAGTAAATAGCACAAGAAAGCACCATGAGGTGAGCTGACAGCTCCCCCAGTACACCACAGCGATAACCAACTCTGCACTTTCCACTGTTAGCCTGATCTCTCTTCACCTTCTTTGTTTGTTGGCTCTAATATAACAATGCAAACACCGAACATCAAGCTGTGCTAAAGGAAACCAAAGGGAAATATTTATGAGACAAGGAAACCTTTGTTTTTTAATCACACAACAAACCATAGCACCGTACAGCGAAAAACCACAGGATTTACTTATTCTGATGTCATTCCCTTACCTTGACATGACTGAAATCACCAACTTTGCTGCTTTCTTGGGGATTAAGAGGTTTGGTCTCCACTCTGGGTTTGACAACCTGCCGGAAAGGACTGGAGAGTGGGAGTCCACTGACACTGATTCCATCTGGAATAGAGAATAAATTGAATTGCTTTGGTTATCTAATGCTATACTTTGTTCCAATTAATTTATATCTGTATTATCAAAGGGAAAGAAAAGACACAAAAAGTAATATTAACCTTTTATACAAAAAGACAAAACAAAAGACAAAGATCTTTTGGATGTTTCTCCCAGGACACCAAAAAAAATGAAACTTGAACACACCAAAAACTCAGTGAAGATCACAGGGAAGGATGGCAACTGCATTTGAAATATCACAACAGAGATGTCAGAGGTAATAATATAAAATTAATTTTAACATTTACAATATTAAAATAAAGATAAAAGTTTGCAGATTTCCATGACAGTGACCCTATCAGCTCCTTAGGATCTTTAAATTAATTTCTGGTATGAGGGTTTCTTTTTCAAGCATATACTGTGGAAAATGACAGAAAATAGAGATGTCACATTTTGTACAGCTACTGATGTAAAAATAAATAAAATAGTTCTCATTTACAAAGGAGGTAGAATGGAAACTTAAGGTTTCCATTGTAAGAGTCAACAACAAAGCTTAAGAAATACCCTGACAGGAATCCCCAGTCTGGTGTTTACTCCCAGTCTGGGTACTGGCACATAGGATGGCAGCAAGATACAACAGAACAACTTAACAGTGTCTGTTATTGCCAACAAGGTGTAACTTGAGGGTAAATAAATGCACTGCAGCATGTTTGGGTTTCTCAGCCCAACCAAGGCTACATTCACAGCACAAACTTAAAATGTGTGAAAATTACTGCTGAATCAAAAAAGAATAACAAGAAAATTTAAATAATTAAGCTTTAACATACAGTAAAACTATATTCACTATTTGTTATTATTTAGATTTACATCCAAAGAAGAGCAGGACTTTGTTCCTTGATGCTGTGCAGAGCAACTGCAATCCGCAAACAATTAAATACAAGCAAGATCTCATGTACAGCAGCAGACACATACAGCTGAACACATGGGAAACACCAAAGTGTTACACAAAACCCAAACATATTTCCTAAATTGCTCCTATGAAATCTGGACATGCTGAGGATATGTTCCTCAAAAGAAGAAACCATAAGAACGAGATGGAACATGAAATGGGGTTTGCTTCATTAAACTTCACAGGTATCCAAATGAGAAAACAAAGGGAGTATTCCCATATTCCCTTACTGGCAACTCCCTTCACTAACTAGTTCTAAAATGTGGGGGTCGGTGATGCCTTTGGTTAGGGGCGAACAGAAGCATCCCCTGGGATGCTTTGTTTCCTCGGTATGGTCTGTCCCGGTTTGAATCTCCCGGTTGGCTGTCAGCCTCGTCACTCCCCTGGCATTCTCCCATTGGTCCCCATTCCCAGATCCCACCTTTCCCCCTGGCCCCGGATAAAACGGGGACCCTCGGGATCAGGTTTCAGATTTGCTTTGGAGTTCGGCTGTATAGCATGGAATAAACCATCCAGCAGGATGATAAGCGAATCTCCTTCCTGCCTCTTTGCCACCTGACTGTATTACCGAATATGCCCCAGGTTCTGTGGGCTTGCGGGACCCCACAGAGCTGGGCTGAAATTACGGTAATACTGAAATGCGCCTTAGCACTGAATAAATACCTTGTTGCATCAATTCCTGGGGGAGAGCAGGACAGGCAGGAGAGAGCACCCTGCCTGTGCAATGCAGCAGGCCCATGAATGAGACAAAATACAGGAATAAATACAAAGCCACACTTGGTCACAAGCTTTGAAAGCCACTCTTTCAAAATGAAAATTAGAAGTTTTAATTGAGGAAAAATATTCTTCTCCAACTGATAAATGATTTTCACTAGTTCTATATTTAGAACAAAAACTGACACTGACTGGTGCATAAAATTTCAAATTAAAACATGAAAAGAACCAAGTATGAAAATCTGCATGGCATTAATCAGATTTTCCACATTTTATATGGCATGAGCTTTCTTTTCTTTGAGAGAGGAATAGATAATACCTAAAACAACATCACAGACATACAACTAATGCCTTTCTTAATTATTTTATCCTTTAAAACCCCATTTTATTTTTATTTTCTGGAGGGGGAGACAAAAGACAATAGTTTAAAACTTTTCTCTGGGAAGAAAAGATTTTTTAATCTCTAAATTGTATCTGAAAACGGAGGTTTTCTAGCAAAGGAGACATCAGGATGACAGGGAAGTCCAAGGTAACTTGGTAGTGGTTGAACTTTGTCTCAAGTCTGTGGCACTCTCACAGAGCCAGTGCCAGGCACTTTGTTATGCTGCAAATGACTCAGCCCTTCACAGCCTGGACTGCTCAAGTCAACTTCTCTGCCAGAGGACAAAAAAAATCATGTTCTGCTGCAAACAATTTATTTTTTAAATTATTTTGTTTTTTCTGTTCTTTGACCAGGCAGCAATGGTGGAAAGACCTTGCCCAGCTCCTCTGCAATACATTAAAGAGTCAGAATAGGGGAAATCCTGTTAAACACCCTGGTAGGCTGCAGAACTTAATGATGGCAGGAGAAAACTGAGCATCAATGAAGCAATTCTGCAGAAGTTTTACATTATTGATACTTATATTTTTTGAGATTTCCTACATTTTATTTTCTCTCATGAAGTTGAAAGAGATGAAGATGCTAAATCCTCCATAGTTTTCTTTTGTCAATCCCTACTGCCAAACAGCCTGAGCAGCCTTGTACTATAAAAAGAGTAATTGTCTTTCTACTTTGTCCAGGAATTTTCCTAATTGCAACAATCCACACTGAATATTTCCATGGTAACAGCATATGACCAACACTTTCTCCATGGTAACTGCGAAAACACAGCTTGCCTTTCTAACATCCCAGTCACTGCTGTCACAACAGAGTAAAATCTCTCACCAGCATTTCCTCTCTCCTCTCAAATGTTAAGTAAATTGTCAATTTAACTTCATTAGCCACTTTCCCAGCACACTGCACAGAAGAATCCCACACAATTTCTTATTTGAATGAGGGAAAGTGCATTCAGGGAGTTAAACCCGTAGATTTACAACACGGTAAGTGAGCCCTGAAGGAAGAGGTGGCATGGGACAACTCCTGTCCCGTGTCACACTGTGCTGTGCAAGGATCACTGGCCTGATCCAGGGGACAAAAATGGATACACTTTCCCACAGGTATATCAGAGCTACACAGGTCTCAAACTCCACAGCAAGGAAACACTTAAAAACTGTCCCACTGACAGCAGGACATCACAGAGGTTTGGATTCTGAGGCAGTGTCCAGGCAAATTGATGTCACACGAGTTGGAAACAGTGGAAGATTTTAGGCTGAAGGGCTCCTTCTTTCCAGGAGAATTTCATACAATCCAACAGCAGTGCAGACCTGCTTCCTGCAGCTTCCTGAACAGCAGCACAGGGACCCCAAGAAGGGAAGGAGGAGGAGGAATCCCAGAATCATTTAGGTTGGAAAAGGCCTCAGAGATCATCGAGTCCAACCTAAAACCAAATACCACCACATCAACCAGACCAGAGTCCTGAGTGCCTGTAGTGGGTTGACCCTGAATTGACAGGCAACCTTTTAAACCAATAACGCTTCTCTAAATTTCTATATTTAAACCAAGCGGGAAGGCAGAGTTTGGCCTTCCTTTCCAGCTCGCCTGCCAGAAGGTGGAGGGGGTGGCCCCGGCCTCCAGGCCCCGCTAGGCCAGGCCAGGCCGGGCCGGGGTCTCTGC
>VZTI01002369.1:409144-466087 GCA_013397865.1 Struthidea cinerea | reverse complement strand
GTGCATTTCTTTAAACCATTTATAGTACACGGGAGGATGGACATTCACGTGTAGCCCGTGAAGGCTGTAAAGTGCCCATGCCGAGCTGCTTAAAAGCAAGGAAAAAAAAAAAGCTTTTAAGAGACTGGGGGCAAGAAATAAACCTTCATGTTTAAGGCAACATAATTCATCCTTAATAACCCCATGTGATGATCTATGGCTTGCAGTGTGAAAGAACTGTGAGATTCATAGAAGAAAATGTACCACACCACAGCAAGTTTTTTTCCTTCTGTCTTTTAAATCTGTTAATAAACTCATTAATAGTCTGTAAGTTGTGCCTGCTTCTGCGTTCTCCTAATTTTTATCTCGCCAAAAAGTAAGTATGTATTAAAATCTAAAGTTAAACCACTACAGTGTCACATCCAGTCTTTCCTGAAACACCTCCAGGGATGGTGACCCCACCACATTCCTGAGCAGCCCATTCCAGGGAGGGCAGGAGGGGCTGCTGGCCGGGAGCAGGGATTCACCCGCAGCCCAGGGAATGTGTCCTGGGGGATTCTGCCCCTCTGCTCTGCTCTGGTGAGATCCCACCTGAAGTGCTGCCTCCAGCTCTGGGGCTCCCAACATCAAAAGGACATGGAGCTGCTGGACCAAGTCCAGAGGAGGCATCAAAGATGATCCAAGGGCTGGGACACCTCTGCTCTGGAGACAGGCTGGGAGAGCTGGGGCTGTGCAGCCTGGAGAAGAGAAGGCTCCGGAGAAAACTCAGAGCCCCTTCTAGTGCCTAAAAGGGGTCCAAGAGAGCTAGAGAAGGACTTTTGGCAAGGCCATGGAATGACAGGACAAGGAGGGGTGGCATCAAACTGACAGGGAGAAATTCTTTACCCAGAGGGTGGTGAGGCCCTGGCACAGGTTGCCCAGAGAATTTGTGGATGCCCCATCCCTGGAAATGTTCAAGGTCAGGTTGGACAGGGCTTGAAGCAACCCAAGATAGTGGAAGGTGTCCCTGCCCATGGCAGGGGGTTGCAATGAGATGAGCTTTAAGGTCCCTTCCAATCCAAACCATTCTATGATGTGTCATAGAATCCTAGAGTTTTTGGAAAGTACACAGCTTGATCATAACATATGAAAACTAAATGCCACCTCAACCCATTTGTTCATTTTGTCAGTCCTTCCCTGATTGAAATTTCAAAACAAAAACCTCTTGGTAGGCAACATCTCATAAGAACACTGTAACAGCTTTAAAGTACTTTAAACATGCAGAAAAATAGAAAAAAACCAACTAAAGACAGGAGACAGACTCTGCGTGCTGAACTTAAATGCCTTTTTTTTTTCCCTACAAAAAGAGAACTGTATTCTTATGACGTGTGCAGAATTCTAGAAACTTGCTGTGTGCAGCAACAAAGAGTAGAATAACACCAGAATACAGAGTTTGAGGCAATATAATCCACTTCACTCTTCACACTTCAGGTGGGCACTGAGATGCAGCTCCTTCCCTCTCGCAAGAACGTGCTCAGGACTGTCACAGGAGGGACCCCAGGCAGCAGCACTCCAGGCAGAGTTCCTGGGAATCCATCAGCTCTCTGGCTCCCAGGAGCAGGGCACAGATGACACGTACTAGACTTGAGCACTTCTTTGAAACCCCACTACCTTTGAAGACAATAATTAACGATAACAAATGCACAGTAAGTAAGGATTTATGTCCTGAGGTTGCTGAACTGAACTCAAATTGGAAGATAAATTTACAACAAGGGTAAATGCAATGAAAGAGAACAAATGAAGTGTAAAGAAATTCATAATAAACACTAGAGATTATTTATGCAGATTACATTAGACACTAAAATAAAATCCTCAGCAAAGGAACAGCATAACAGGATGGCAGGTTTATTAGCCTGTATGTGCCAATAATCAATTTATTGTTATTTGCCTCATGTCTGTCTTAGCTATTTACATTGTAAAGACTGGGGGTCTGAAACACCAATCTCTCTGTGTACTTGTCTGGTGGCTGGTACAACTGGTATAGGCTGAACTACTATGGCACTTATACACTGTTTAAAAAATCCCACCCTATATTAGTCAAATCATGAGACAAGATTATTTATCTAGTTTAAAAGGCAGCGGGAAGAGAAAAAAGCACCTTATCTTCTGTAATTACTGAAGCTGGAATTCAAGAATTCTGTAGAAGTTCTCAAAAAATACGAGTATTTCTTAAAGTTACATAGTGATGAGTTTATGGAGGACACAGAAGCATTTGTATTTTAAAAAATAAAAAGAAAAAAACCTCATATACTCATTTTAACAGTACCAGCAAATGGACATCTTCAAACTGCCAGTCAAAAAAACTTCTTAGAAATGAAGTCGCTTCAAAAGAATACTTGGAATGATTAAATGTTATAGAGGCTACCAAGCAGAGTTACATGGAAATGATAATATTGAAACATCTCTGAGGACCCCATCATCATCATCAGTGATACCATTATCCTAATAGAGTCCTCCAGGCTACTTAGTTTCTTGGAAGACCTGTCAAGAGCATATTTAAATTCCAAACCAAGTATCATTCCAACAAAAAAAAAATGCTTTGTCTATACACTAGGTAAATGCAGAGACATTTTGAAGTAGATAAAATCTGGCAATTTCAGCAGAAAAACAACAAAGTGAGGATGAAATATACACTGGTCTTGCATACCAATGTTAAAAAATATTCAAGATAAGTGCTTCTAGAAATACGCTATTATTTCTCTGCAACCTTTTCCCCTCCAGAGAAGGGAAGGAGAGACTTAAGCATAGATTTGCTTCTCTCTCAACATGTAATTAATTAAATTCATAAACTCATCAAAGGAGCTAAATATTCTCACACTTGTCTTTAGGTTCCCTACACAGGGAATAAATGAACATTAACATTCTACATAATGAAGTACTCATTGTAAATTAATTCATTAACTTTGCAAAACACTGTCCCTATGTAACAGGAGCTTTTTTAAAAGCCTCAAACAAGTCACCGTGTACATAATAATCCAGAAAGAGCAGCTATTGTTCCTACCCCATTTAGTGTCAGGGAAAGGCTGACTTTCAGAAATTACAGTATAATAGCTGGAAAGGGGAATTCATTATGCTCATAATGTGAGTATCCTGTTGACCTTTTTAGTCACCTTAACAGGTGACAGAGACCTCACTGCTTCAGCTCCTTACAGCTGGCTGTACCAAGCAGACTGAGGGCTTCCCCCTGCTTCACCCAGTGTAGCTACCCCAGAATCAAATTAAATGCCCACACTGACCTTCCCGGCCAGAGAACCAAGGACATGCAGAGAAGGAACCCTGCACCATCCAGCTGAGGGACAAGAGATCCAAAATTTCGCTAGGATTTGCAGCAAACACATCTCCTGCATGGATCTCCCAAATCCTGGTCAGCTGGCTTTAAGACATGGAATCACAGAATTGTTAAGGTTGGGAAAAACCTCCAAGATTATCATGTCCAACTCGCAACCCAGCACCACCTTCATGTTCACCACTAAGCCATGTCCCCAAGGGCCACATCCATACATTTTTTTTTTACATTTTTAGGGATGGTGATTCCACCACCACTCTGGGCAGCCTGTTCCAATGTTTTCCAACCATTTCAGCGAAGAAATGTTTCCTAACATCCAATCTAAACATCCCCTGGTGCAACTTGAGCCCATTTCCTCTCATCTTGTCTTTTATAGCACAGGAGAAAACACCCAATAAAATATCAAAATTCAGCATAAATAAATGCAGAAAAAAATCCTAAACTTATACATGTAGTAAGAGGCTCTCAGCATATCATTTCTGTTGAGAAACAAGATCATGGAGCTATGGTTCAGACATCCATGAATCTCCCAAATCAATGCTCAGCAACCGTCAAAAAAAGCAAATGATAAATGGTGCATTACCCCATGATTATAAGGAAAGTAATATAAAACAAAATAAAGAGCACCACTGGGTCATAGATCACCTTTCAAATAGTGTGTATGGCCTCCCTCAAAGATACAGAGCTGAGGGTTCAAAAGGGACAAGGCTGACATGTGGAACAGTTTCCATACCAGGGACAACTAAGCCAGGTAGAAATCTCCAGTCTGCTGTGACAATATCCTGGGGAAATGCATCAAATCACTGCAGGAACCGTGTTTAGAGGATGTCCTGTTACCTCTCTCATGCAATACAAAAACCTGGGAACAACACAAGGACACCACTAAGTGCAAAGCTGCTAAAAATTAATTTGGCTGTGACTCTTCTTGCCACGGTACGTTGTGAAGTGCTGACAGGAAGAATGAAGAGTTTTAGGAAAGAGAAACCCACTAAGGATGACTAACAGTGCCTAAAACCAGAGAAACCATATTGAGCCCTGGAAGTTCCTGAGCTAACAGCAGTTGGAGGCCAAAGCCTAGAGGAAAACAGAAGTACGTGCACAGTTTTTCCTGTATTGTCCCACTGAAGTCTGTTCTTAGCCACTGTCACAGTCAGGATATTGGACTGGATGGTCACTGATCTGATCCTGTACAGCCACTCATGGGTTTGCTTCCTTTCATCTAGAAAAACACCCAACATTTTTCTCTGTGAGACAGCACAGCATCAACACACATCAGCAATTCTGATTGATAACTTGGTTTACTTTCCAATTGGATGAACGTGTATCAGCAGAAATATCAGTAATTTACTCCTTCTGTACCATGTCCTGATTACAAACAGCACAAAAGGAAACAATTCCAGCAGCAAATGAAAAGACATGAAAGTAAAAATTGCCCTACTAAAGACATTACTTTTAACAGACAAAAGTATTTTGATCATCACTGTAAATGTCGTTGGTGTTCAAAAGAAAAAGGTACCACAGCTATCCTATGATTAAAAGTCATGCCATAGCTGCTACTGGTTTTTCTAGCTCTTTACTCTTCTTCCCATCAGGCTCCTACCTGAAAGTATAGCACTTGTAAAGCTAAAAGCACTACATAAAAAATAAAGTAGCAACTAAATAGTTAATATACTTAGCATCTCTAACAACACTTTCAGAGGACACAGAGTACACAGCACCCAAAGATACCAAAGTTCCAACAAAGCACTAATGGATCCTACTCCTTTATCATCACTGAATGAGGAAAGGCTGAATTGCTTCCAGGCTCCAGTCACACAGTTTTCCAGAGAAGCAGGAAGCAGAAATGGTAAAGTAAAAATGTTTTTCAAAGATTTTGTTCATCTGTGGTCCCATAAGAGTTGGATACAGGTAAACAACAGAGGCTGAAATCCAAATCCCAAATCCCAAATATGACAGTATCCATACCAAGAAGTATGTTATCTTCATCTCCTACAGAATATTTTGGATTTATGTTATTTCATCTGAAAAGCTCCTAGACAAGTGCAGCTTCCGAGCTTTTTGGACACTGGGTAAATAAAAGAAATCTTATATATCTATGTGTGTATATGTATCTATATATACATATCTATAGTCTACAAAATTTCACTTGCTATCAAGGGCATTTCTCAAAGTCTCAGTTCCCAGGCACCTGTGTTTTCACAATATTAGGGTGTGCTCTTCCTTCACTATCAGCATTTTCAGTAAGTTCTAAATTTAATCTTAGTGTAGCAACACTGTAGTGTGTGTGCATTTAAGTCCTAAAATATTTTCAAAGTACCTTTATATTTTACATTAGGGAGGTTTCAAAACCAAAATGTTCCAATCATTACTAGCAATTATGATAATTTTTGTCTAAATGCATTTGCAGGGTAACTCACAGAAATCATTCCTATTCAACCTGAATAAGCTCTGCATGTAATTTTGTTGTATTTTTCTATACTGAAAGACTACTTGTAATGGTAATGCATACCTGAAAGTGGGTGCTAGGAAAAAATCCAACTAACAGAGTTTTTAATACAAGAATATCTTGTTTTGTCAAGTTAATTTAATCAATGTAAACATATCACACAAACGAAAAGATATAGAGTAGAGTAATTACTCCAGCAAGACTGTGTGTTTATCATAAAAAGGGAATCCTTATTACAAATACCTGGTACTTGTAATTCCAAATAATTCTAATAGAAGCAAACACTGTGGCTTCCTTTCATTCAAAGTAAGTTTAAGCACAAGAGACTTTCTCTGCAGTACAAATATTAGGGGGATTATGCCTTAAATTTCAGTCTGTCACTTTAGGCAAAACTGCACTCAGCAATCTTTCAGAATTCTGCAATCCTGGATAATTAAATAATCAACTCAATGCTATTTTTCTTTAAACACCACTAATGTTTGTAAATTATTCTTCTTTACCTTCATAAGGTAAGGATACAAAGAAATACCTCAGAAACACTGTCAAAAAAATATTTTACAAGATAGCACGGCAAGGTCTCATGATGGGGAAGTTGAGTCAGACTCTCATGCCCTCAGCTGTCTCAAAAATTCATCCTTCAATCTGTAGAGCTCAGCCAAGGGTTCACGCAAATACTCAAACACGCAGCCACATCACAAATCAGTTTAACACAAAAGGCACAGCAGTTAGAAAAGTGTTTCCAGCAGCAGATACAACCCTCCTAAACAAGGAGAAGTGAAAAACTCACCATCACTGAGATCCTGAAGAAGGTTTTCTTGGCATGAAAAGTCCAGCTTCACTTTTATGTTTACAATAAATGTTGCAATCTTTCCAGGTTTTAGAGGAAACTGGCAGAGGGTGTCTTCTAGATTCCAACTCAAGAAATCTCCATACAGCTTCTCTGTATCAAAGTAAGTAAATACTTCATGAGCATAAGCCGTGCATTAAGGAAGTTTCAGTTTTGAACTGCTGTAGAGAGGACTAACCAATTTGTCATGTCCTGTTTAAAATCTAAAATATTCAGAATTAAGGTATTAAAAAATAATGTAATGTAACACTAGAAAGATAGAGAAGTTACTGGGTACTGACATTGACCTGGAATCCTTTTTTTGGAGATCAAAAAGCTCAAAATATGAATTTAAGTGAAGACGACCACTACCAGAAAAAAAAAAAAAATGCACAATAGGCAGCATTAAATATAAACTTTAACTATAGCCTGCAGGGGTTCTAAAAGTTCATGTAGTTTTGAATCCTACTTCAACTCAGGAGGTGTCACATGAATGCAGAGCACTTTTCATCAAAATACACCAAACTTAATCAGTTGAAATTCTGAAACAGCTGTAACATCATTATTCAGTTATTTATTGAGCAATGGAGAAGGCGATGAAGACTATTGGCTTTCATCTTTTTATAAAGTCCTTCTTTGAAGCTGAGAAGCAGCTTTTTACTAGACCCAAACATTAAGGATGCTGCCAGACGGCATTAGTCTGTGACAGAAGAAAATTTGTTTAATAAATTATTTATCATTGATTCATATGAGATAGGGGATCTGTAATTATTAAATCCTCCCTCATAAGCCTGACATGCCAGAAAATAAAACAAGGGGAAAAAAACCCAGAATTTACTGTTCATCTGTACTGGGTCTTCAGTTCTGGCCAGGGTCAACCCACCCCCATCCATAAATTCATTCAAATATGCAAGACCATACAATGCTAAGTGCTACAAGAAAGTCTATTGATACATAAAATAAAAGTGATGGTTTGACTGGGAGACTCCTAAAAATATATCCATTTATTACAGCAATGTATGTTATCTCCAAAGTATATTGGAGAATTCTTCTAAAAGCTCATTTAAACACCATTTGAGCACAGCTTTGCATAACAGGAACCACTGAAAGTCACACAGTTCACCTCCACATCCTCCCAGGCTACTTGATAAGAGAATGGTAATTAAAATCCACTGGGATTTCAGCACCTTTCCAAAACCATCATCTAAGATCCACATGTGAGGGAACAGAGTGGACAGACTGCCTCAACAACTACAACCTGGAATAAAGGATCTTGCAAAAACAGCAATCAGAATTCCAGATTATGTCCAAATCATGTTGATTTGCACAGGAACTTTTGGTTTCCCTTTCTAGGGAAGGAGAAAACCAAGAGAATGTTTTTTCCATTAACTTCTACCTAAACAATAACAGCTTTGCCTGAAATATATTCTTCTCACAGACCACCAGGTGTTGTGTTGTCTTTCCCCATCAAATCAATAGTACAGATTTCTTCATAATAAGAAAAATGAGGTAAAAATAAAAAATCCTCCCAATAATTGTTTCCTTAAAGTCACCTCCACCTCACCCAATGGTTTAGCTGGAACCGTATCACCATTCTGATTATTTTCTTCTACTTTCAAGAAAAAAAGTAGGTTGGTAAGTATGGCAACCTCTATCCCCTTTCCCTGACAAGTGAAAATCCAATATGCTAAAGGAATGTTTTCCCTCAGTGTAAAGAAAGCAGGACATATCCCAAGCAGTGGAGCACCAAACTGTTACCAAAACGTGTTTTCATTAAGTAAGAGATTTACTTGAAGGTATTACAAGTGAAAAGACTTTTGAAGTGAGAATAGCCCTTGCAGATACTTTCTAATTAACACCAGTAATTACAACACAAGATCCAAATGCTTGAGCTAAAAGTTAAGCTGTAGAGAGACACCTAATTTATATTTATCTGACACTGTTTATAGTTTAGCAATGTTGACCCTGTTCAGTAATCACTATTACAGTGAATTATACTCTGGCTTCAGACCTTTCAGTTCAGTGGAAGGCTAATTTGGGGCAAGCCTGCATTCAGTTCTTTCTCGAGTCCGAAATCTGTGTTTAGCAAACATCTGCAGTTAAAAGCAACTGCTATCAGGAGTTGTAAATAGCAACCTGTTTCATCATTTTACTGGATACTAAATCACTAAAATCCTAACAAATATCATGTAAAAACTTACCCAGAAAGCAACTTTGGGTTATCCCAGGCCAATCTAACTTTTAACAGATTTTAAGGTCTGCCAAAGAAAAAATCCATACTGACATTTTGCATAGAGAAACTTGATAGAAAATTCTTTTGAGATCACAAGAACCTCAGTTCTTTTCAATCTTAAATCCCCTGGTAAAACTGGCTTTTTGCTATAGTTTATTTTATAAACTCAAAATAACTATCAGTTCTAAATGCACAGGCATTGGCATTCATACATTTTAACTTCTCCTAGACCTGGTAGATAGAAATGAACCTGCAGGACTTGTTATGTGCTGTACAATGTGATAACACACAAAGAAGGAAAAAAAGTTATTGCACAGAAGGAATTGTGCTCGGAGAGGTGAGAATATGTGAGAGGAACAACTTTGCAGACACCAAAGGTCAGTGGAGAAGGAGGGGCAGGAGATGCTCCAGGCACCAGAGCTGAGATTCCCTGCAGCCCAGGGAGGAGCCAGGGGAAGGACTCCTCTCCCTGAACAGCAGCAGGAATGTGTGATGAACGGACCGTAACCCCCCTCTCCACCTCCCTGTGCCACTGTGCGATAGGATGGAAAATCTGGGGAAGAGGGGTGGAGGGGGGAGGTGTTTTTAAGAAATATTTTATTTCTTATTATCCCATCCAATTTTGTTAGCAATAAAATTCAGTTGATATCCCCAAGTTGAGTCTGTTGTGTCTGTGACAGTAATCAGTGAGTGATCTCTCCTGGTCTTTAACTCATGAGACTTTCATTATATTTTACCCCCCCGGCCATCTGTGGAGGGGAGTGACAGAGCAGCTTTGATGGGTGTCTGGCATCCAGCCAGGGTCAATCCACCACACCAACCCAACTCCAATTTGAAAGAATTTACAAGTTTTTTTCAGCTAAAAAAAAAAAAAAATAGATCTAGTCCTGGATATTCACAGTTCTTCCTGAACCTCAGAGTAGATTTTTCATTTGTGGTCTGGAAGATGTGTTCAAAGGCCATGGGAAGAATACAGCTGGACAGGTGAACCTGTTTCTCTACATTTAAATTCCAGAGGTCAGTCACTTCTAGGAAAGATCAGTGAGGATTTGCTTCATCCAGGTTCGTTCAGCTTGTGTAGCTGGGCTCACCACTTGTGCTAAGATTGCCTGGTGGGCTCTTCTCAAGTCCCAAGTTTGAAAACATCAGGGTTATATTTGCCCCTGAGTGGATCAAATAGTTGGTTTATCAAAGCCTTTGGATTGCACTCCCTTAACTGAAATGTAAGAAGCTTCTAACAAGAGCTGACTGCAGCTAAAGGGTGGGAAGGCATCCAGCACTGCACAGGTCACCTTTCCAAAAAAAGAATTAAATTGTCTGACCCGGTGAGGGACAGTGTAAGGTGACACAGAGTTGACCCTGACAGTATGGACATTTGATGTCCAACCTACAGATGCCACAGCCTGGCTCAGGGGTGCAGTGAGACACTAAAAGCCATGACAGACGTGTCTATTGTGGCAGCATGACAAGTCCCTCTTGCTGAGCCGCCTCAGGATCTGTTCCATAACACATGGCTGCTGAAGGACTCGAAAACCCTGTGATGCCCTTTATGAACTGCACAGGGGGAGCTGCAAGTTCTTATTTATCTGAGGGCCAGAGTGGAAAACCCAAAGAGCCGCACCTGAGAGTGACAGAAGAGAGGAAGTAAGGGAAGGCAAGTGTGAAAAAATACCTCCAGAGTTTCTCATTAACATGACACCGCTCAAAACAATGCCAGAGAAGCTGGCTTCCTCAAGGAAAGTGACTGGCTATAAATGCTAACACAACAAGGGAGGGGGGTCAGGTTATCGCTATCCCGGGCTCTCTGCAGCTTCTGTGCCGTGGCACAGGGTGCAGCGATCTTCCAAGAGCGTCTCCTTAGCAAAGGCACTCAGCAGGATCAGCCACACTCTCACACACGTGCATGCACAAAGGCACGGAGAGCTTCAGTAATATGGGTCAACAGCGAAGAGGCAAGAAGGGTCTCTGCATTCCAAGGACGAAGTTCCAAGGATGAAGGTTTATTGCATCCACACCATGAAGGGATCAAGAGGCAAAGACCCAGAACAATGCAGAACTCAGGTTTAAGTATGGGAGTGGGGCAAGCGCCAGGGACCAGTGATCTGAGGGAACGGGGACGGTACACAGGCAGGACTAGGGAATGGGGACCAACGGGGAAACTCTGGGGGAGTGGCGAGGGGCAAAGGCCAATGAGGGGAACCTGGAGTGGAGAACTTTCTGGACATGACACATATAAAGTAGAAAGGGAGCGGAGCAGCCAACAGCCAACCCGGGAAGCAGAACTGGGGTAGATTACCATTACAGAACAAAGCATTCTGGGAGAGGCTTCTTTTCTCAGTGTGACTTAGACAGAAGTCTCTGGTACTAGGGACTGTCTTACCACGCACTTTCGCTGTCCCTTGTACCACAGGCTAAGCTGCCACATCAGGTCACTGCACTGTAACAGCAAATCCCATCCAGTAATTCCAACTACAATAAAAGAGAGAATGTTTCCCATTTACAAAATTCATCTTGTGCTAAAAGCTGTGGCTCCAGAAAGAGAAAGTAGGGAAGTGGGTCAGGCAGGCAGCAGCTGCAAGAGATTCACAAGCAACTGCCAAGACAAAAAGAACCAAAGGAAATCAGGTGAAACAAAGGTTGGGTGAAAGTTCTGTGTATTTGGCTGAAATGGGACAACAGGTTCTCACGGGCTCCTGAGCTGACAGGCAAGCTGTGGTCAGGCAGATGAAGGTGACCACCAGCTCTCAAGGAGACCTCGAGCAGTTTGAACAGGCACATTTCAGTGAGGAACAGTACGGAACAACCAAGAGACAACTTCTTAATACACTATGGACAGTTCGTAAGCGCCTGCATATCCTCTCAACTTGATGTGCAACACCAAGAGCTTGTGATGCTGTTAGAGATGGTTTAATGTCATGTCCCCATGAGTTCCGTGCATGTATTCACTGACCAAACAGAGCTGCTGACATTCCAAAACTGTAGTTTTCTGTTGACCACCACAAGTCCATGTCACTGTACCATCAGTCCATCCTTACACATTTGTTTAAATTTATGGTTGTAACTAAAATGGAAGAGAGCCATAACTAAAATGGAAGAGACCTAAAATGAAAAAAGGCAAAGGTCCATCCCCAACACAAGAAAGACATGCTGGACCTGTTGACATGAAAGACCTGTTGGAAAAAGTCCAGAGGAGCCCACTAAGTTGATCACAGCACCTCTGCTACGAAGACAGGCTGAGAGAGTTGCGGTTGCTCATCCTGGGGAAGAGAAGGCTCTGGGTAGATCTTAAGCCCCATCCAGTGCCTAAAGGGGCTCCAAGAGAACTGGAGAGAGACTTTAGACAGGGCATGTAGTGACAGAACAAAGGGGAATGGCTTCAAACTGACAGAGGGCAGGTTTAGCTTAGTTATCGGGAAGAAATTCTTTACTGTGAGGCCCCGGCACAGGTTGTCCAGAGAGGTTGTGGACTCCCCATCCCTTGAACTGTTCAAGACCTGGCTGGATGGAGCTCTGAGCTACCTGGAATAGTGGAAGGTGCCCCTGCCCATGGCAGGAGAATTGGAACTCTGAGGTCTTTAAGGTCCCTTCCCACCCAAACCATTCAGTGATTGATTCTATGACACTTTGCAACACTTCCATGCAATCACATTTGAAATAACATAATTATTGCATGCTTAATGTGGACCATTAGCTCTTCTACCATGGACAGCCTTTTCCAGTGCTTTACATTGTTTCCACAGCACAGTCATGTAAAAAGTCACACTTATTTGTTGTTTTTTTTCTCCAGTAACACAGTTCATCTCAAGCACACAGTTCCAAATACAGGGGTGCATTTCACTTCTGTGAGACAATGCAAGACACAGAATATTCTGCTTGACAGGACCCTGGATCACCTTAAGTTCTGCTTTCAAAAGAAGGTTAAGATGATTTCCAGAGGTCCCTGCCCACACAGATATTTCTTGATTGCACGATCCTGATGGCACAGTTCTCACACTGTCAGAACAAATATCATTCAGTGCCTCTCAAAACTCACTCTTACTTCTGTTTTTCTGAGATAGGGATTTAAGTTGCATTTTTTGAGTATGCATGCTTATAGCTTGCTCATCAGAAATCTCCTTTTTCTGATAGACAGTTATCATGCCTAATAACTTCTAAGACACTGTCAGATACGCAAAGGGGCTTCACTGTAAACATCTATAGGGAAAGAAAATACAGGATGAACTACAATTAAAAGTTTTACTGAACTTAGAGGCGAGTCTATCAACTCTTTTCCTTTTCCCCCATGGTTTTTAACAAAAGTTATCATGGAGAGATGGTGGTTTTAAAGTTGACATAAGTCTCTTTTTCAACACAAGTCTCTTTTTCAACACTGTGAACCCATTAACTGTGGGATGTTACATACAAGAATTCTGATTTACATGTGATTCACCGGCCCATATATTCAACTATTTAATACATTTCATTCCATAAATGTCTCCATTTCACCTGAATGCTGTATCTGGCCTCTCCATTCCATACATATAGCCCCTGGCCCAGGAGGAGCATGTTGGAATTTCTGAAATAAGAAGAGTAAGTCATCATACGTTTCAACTCCTAAAATTATTCCTGGTAACAAGTCTCAGACTGAAAATCTATTTTGAGATGATTGGCAACTCCTGTTCTCTGAGGTTGTGGAGAGGGGGGGATAGTCTCTTATAAAAAAATCACAAGCTTGAATACTGAAATGAACAGAAATCACAACGTATCACGGTGCATTTTACTGCTCTGGCACTGACAGAATAAAACCTGCAATAAAGTAAGACATTTCTACTGTCAGTAAAGATTATGCTGCTTGTAACCTGAAGTTTTTCTGTAAAGATCATTTTCATAACCATGCCTCAGAAGACAAACCAAAAAAAAAAACAAACAAACACAAAACAAAAGCAGGATTCATCTATCAGACAACTTTTTAATATTAACATGAGTCAAGATTATTAAGAGTTAAACTTTAACTAAGAAGAAGCAATTTCTACTTTGGTTTTGATTAAACCAAAGGATAAGTTGGCTAAGTATAGTGCTATTCACTATTATGTACCTGTCTGAAACTTTGCTTATAGTAAATGAACTGTCATAAAGACAAAAGAAGCACCTAGACTGCATGATCAAGTACAGGCAGGAGGTATGGACCGTCTCCAGAAGGCTTGCCTAGGCTTGCCCACAATAGAAGGTAAAAAGTTCATGGTGAGGAAGAGATCCCTGACTTCATCTTTCAAGACCACTGACTCAAATCAAGACCACCGACCCAAGTCGAAAAAGGAACTGCGCACGTGCAAAGGACTGATAACCTCATTTTAATAAGAGGCGGGAAATGGGAGGTGCTAGAAATATGTATATGATTAATATGTAACACTTTGTGAAATAAATAGAGGGCAAATAAGCGTGTAAGGCGCTGGCACGTCTGTAGGAGGCGACTCCCGTGCCACCCGCCGGTGTAATAAACATACCACTTTCTAACTTTAATTAGTTAGAGAGTTTTTGTCCGTGAGTATCGTGATTTTAACAACTCAAACATGCCCAGAGTATTTCAAGAGAATTAAGTGTATACAGGGGATGTGCTGTATTTCTTCCAGAGCGTCAATTATTCTTTTAACCCACAAAAGCTTTGTTTTTTTTTTTTATTGCCTTGTCTTTTAAAGTCTTCTCTCCAATTTTTTTCTTACTACGCACTGAGTGAGATAGAAACAGGTTTATTTACTTCCACTCCCTCAAGTAGGACAACATTACTGCTAATAGTAATTTATTTAATGAACTAATCAGCATATTTAAACATAAGGAGAAAATAATTTAGACCCAAGATTCTTCCTCTTTACAAGTAATTGCCTCAGGATTTTTTTCCCAAGTAACACTGAAATTAAATCTAGATTTCCAAAAAGCAGGTGACCCTTTAACACACAGAAGGTTCTACAATTTCTTTCATCTTTCTACACTTTCTTACATTTATTTCTATATTCCTACAATAAAATCAAACTGAATTATTTCAGCTCTGTAACGGGGACTGTGATATTTATTCTAAACTGACCTAAAAGAAATATAACATGTTATCTCCCTTTTAACAGAGAAGAAGTCAGCATGATTATTTCCAAACATAAATCAGCATACACACCCTTGGTGTTGACTGTTTTTGCTGTCACCTCCAATTTCTCCAATGGTTCTGTTCCAATATTTTCTAATTTAATGATGAGCTGCTGGGTCTCTCCATTGTACAGCTGGACAGACACGTTAGTGGAGATTTCATCCCCTGAAGAAGGCTGAAGTGTATGAGCAGACCTACAAAGTGTGACAAACAAAGCATTATGATGAAAATGTTAAAAGCCTGTCCAGGTTACTCTATTCACTATTCTTGGAAGACTCAGAAACTTCTGCTGAAGATACCATTTTCCATTCCCATTTTTTAGAACCATTGAGGACAAAAATTAATAATTTATGCATAAGACAAGTCAGATTTCAAACAATACAAAGTACATATTCTAACTCTGAAATTTTGTTAAACTACTTGTAAAAACTGTAAGAAAGGGAAAAGGAAAAAGAAAATCAAGAGCAGGTCATTACAATGAGCAGGTTTAGTGGACAGTGCAGGGCATAAACTTCACGGCAGTGGATCCTGGGAAAAATTCCCTGTGTGAAAGGTGAAACAATGACTAGAAATGAACTCTTTGGAGCATGAATGAGGGAAGGAGGTTGCAGAACAAGACAGATGGGCAGAGGTTCCATTCCTGACCATATTTTCTGTGCTAATGCAGAGTGGTCAGAAAGCATCAAGGATACAAGGACAAAAGTTGCTGAGATTAATGACCAGTAATTCCACTTCTTTTTGCAGGTATTCCTGCCATCCTTCCCTTTGATCCTGTCCTTCCTTACCACAAGACAAGCAGCCTCCACAAACAGGAGCAGATTTCAGTCTTTCAGAACAGATCTGTGACGAGGACTTCAGACAAGTATTTTTTGATCATACAGAATGTACTGTCATGTACTGTTAGCATTTCAGGGCTCTGAAATTCAGGCATGTGGAGTGAAAGGGAAGAAGGAATTTCTTTTTTTCCCCTCATATTCTGAAAAAAGTATCATGGAATTGCACACTAAAAAGCAAAATAATCTGTTTTCAGTTACTGTATAAATGTACATGTATTTATCAGTGATTCTTCCATGTATTTTTCTCTCTTACTTTTTCTTTCTTCTGTAATAATTGATCTGAATTAACAACGATGCCTGGACTGGATTGTTAAGATATAAACAGTGAATTCTTGGCTTGATGCATTCCTCTTTGCCCAAAACCAAGGTTTTGAGCACAAGAGTACTGAAAAATTATTTCCACATATTTCTATAAAATTCCATGGTTTCAAGCAGTAAAACAAAAAACTCAGGTTTGCATTCTGAAGCAAATAACTCAGATATAGATTATGTCTTATTTTATTCAAGTATTGATTATACACTCAGGTGGGAGAGCTTTTATTCAGCGTGTGACTAACACTTAAATATCACCAAATAAAATCATAATTTAATTTAATTTCTCACCTTGGAAGGGAGGTGCTGATCTGCACCCTTGGCAAAGCTGGAATGACTTCGACAGTGCAGCCATTGGTCTTCACTCCTGGCAGATTGTCCAGAAGGCAATCACTGAAGACACCAAAAACTGACGTATGATAACCTGAGTTATAGGAGAAAACACTAGTTGTGAATTTTACTGTTTTCTGGCAGGTCTGAAAGTACTAAGTTTACTGGTCAGGTCTTGTCAGTGCATCTGCTACCCAAAACACTACCTTCTCTACAGGAAAATCTTCTCAGGACACATAAGATGTACAGGACTTTCAAACCCCTGAAATAAGAACATTTGTAAGTACCTGACAATGTACAAACGACACACGTGTTCACCTCTGCATCTGTGGCATGTAAGATAAAAGAAATTGTAAAGAGCCTCTGATTTCTGCATTACAGTAACTTCTGCAGAATTCTGTATGAGACCAACATCACAAGTCATAGCATGGACACCATTTTATACCTCATCACCAAATTCAGTGGTGCACATAAAACATGTCAACCTCCAACATACGTTCCCTATTTCCTCAGAAAAATATTTCTAGGAAAGAATCTCAACTGCATCCAGAAGGATAAAAGAATCCAAAAGGAAATTATTAATGGAAAAAATATGCATGCATAAACAGAAACACCTGCCACGGAAGACCACAACTTCTGAAAGTGCAATTTAGTAGAAAAATACCTCTCCACTGATTCCTTACCAGGCAGTATTTATGAGTTATATCTGAAGGAAAATTTGATACATTGACACACAAAAAGCTGCCAAGTACAGAAATCAACTCCTCTACTTACAATACATTTTTAGTACGTGGAACTCAAAGGAGACAACTACAGTACAAATGTTCTGAATGCCTTGATGCTATTCTGTATTTACTGAAATAGTTTCTGGGGAAAATAAATCACATGAAAAATTGTTTTATGAGCAGACACAAAAGCACTTAAGAAAAATTCAGTGAGAACAGAGTTTCTTCAAGTTCAAAGCCATCATCCTTTAGTGTTTAGCTTTACTAAAATGGTTCTTATCCTGTATCCTAACTTTGTATTCCAGGAAGACATATTTAAAAATGTGATTTGGTGAGATGATTCACTCCTACTACGTGCTGAATCCATCCTCTCCACATATGCCTCCTTTTCTAGGTCTGCTCGTCTTTTGTAAAAGCTCTTTAATTTTCTTCCCTACTACAAACACCGTTTTATTTAGGCTTATTAAGGAAATGATATCTTGACTGCAACAGGCCATACACCCTGGCTAAATTGTTTCCACGGAAGCAATCTGCAAAAATTTCTGTAATCTTACATGAACACGATTAATTAAGGGGAAAAAAAACCCTGCAAGATTATCTTCTACATTCTCAAGAAAAAAGTTCAAGTAATCCTCCTCAGAAGCTTTCCAAATGAAAGCATTAATAAAGGGGAGCTGGATTTCATTATCCTCATCCTCTCACACATGAGATACTCCAAGAATGTGTTCGTTACTGCTGCTGCAACCAAGTGATTCATCAGGCTGTTTTTAATGAAGCGTGGTAGAGGGAACAGATTCCCTTTTCTGCTTTTTTCCTTTACTTACTGAGGAGAATTCAGAGTGGTGAACACACACGTGGCAAACAAAGCCATGCAACCCACAGAGGTGTAAAACTCAGGTTGTTTTGCCAACGAAGACGAACTGGAGCCATCCCTTACCATTGACAGTGATCTGCCCTGTGGTTTGGGGAACACCAACGAGAGTCACGGGGTAGAGACCAGATTCCGCAGGGAGGGAAAGGGCAGCAGGGAGAGATTCAAATTCGACTCCAGTTGTCAAGAGACCCTGAAAAAAAACACATTACATAGATAAATCCATTTATGATATACACTTACATTTTTATGCTACATATTTATATTTTAATCCCATGCATTCCATCAGCCAAAAGTTTATGATTTATTCCAATTTACTCATAGCAGTTATTTTGGGGTTTCAGTTGCAGTGACTGCAGCGTGCATCCAGAATTACAGCAGGATTTGTATTCAACATAGAAACATGTTTCAGGAACTGAGCTAGGAATGATGTATGAAAAACTAATAAAAATTTATACCCAAGCACAGTAAAAAAATCAGAGATATCACCTGCATGGTGCTGTTTTGTACCTACATTTAATTGTACCTGTGACTTTAACTTGAATATTTGATAGATTTTGGGCAGTGAAAGTCAAACATCAATAGCAGATCTTGTTTGCTTTAATTACCTGGCCAAAATATGTTTTCTAAGGGGAAAAAAATATTTGTATTTACAGATAACAGAGCAAGTTTAGCTTAACCATCCAACCTAAACATTTCAGTGAGTTGGAATAAAGCATTCATTTTGCTGAACTGATCCTCTCTCAAGCCTAAATGCCTGCAGTTACTCCTTCAGTGTCCTAAATTTAAAACATGGGACAAAACAAGAAATGAAGCAGAAAAAAAAAATCATTGAAGAAACTTCTGAACACAGCATTACTGTTCTTAGTAGAATGGGGGTTTTCTTTAAGCTTGCTTAATGAATTTAAGATGCTTGAGCATAGAATGTAATGTTAAAAACATGTAAGTCCAAGTTACCAGTTGTTTTTCTATACACATATTTATTTTTATTTTTAAATAAAGATGCTACAAAAAGAGCTCCATCAATTAAAGCAGTAAGCACAATTGGATTAAATCTCAAGTCTGTGTGGATGCTTCATGAGGACTGAGAACTCTATTAAAGAGGAACATACTACTTTTGTGAAGAGAGATGAAAAAACTCATGGTGTCAGAAAAACACATAACATACCCAAAATCTGTAAAATCTTTGTCCTAGCTATTACTTCTCTGTAGACTTGACACTCTTGACACAACACCTAATTCACCCAAAGCTACTCTGGCTTTGTGGAAAGCTGCATTAGAGAACTCTGTCCTTGAGACTGCACAAAATTCCATTTCACCATTTTACTTGAGTTGTAAGTAAATACTCTGTCACACTCTCATTTCTACTGAATTTTCATTTTCCTCCCATTTCACGTGGAGACTTCAGCTGTCAGAAACAATCCACAAAAACATAAGTAAAACCTAACTTTGTCTTTCTATATATTCACCACCCAGTGTATCAGAGCACTCGGACTTTTTGATTCCCACATTAACCCTTCCAGTAGGATTCACCCCACAGAAACGGGATAAACATTCTCACTTCAACACTGATGTAGCCTCAGTTTTCATCACAATCCTGCTGCTTTTGCTTTGGCTGAAGCAAATCTTAGAACACAAACAAAAAGTGACCCCATACACTCTCCAGAACTCATTTTTAAAACAGGTTCAGAAGGCTTTTAAAAACTTTATTTTAGTCTCAAAACCACCTATATTCAAATGGCCTAATATTCAAATACATTTGAACTATTCAGGATTCACCTCAACTAAAAACTTTCATCCAAGGACCTAAAGTCCTGCAAAATCAGTGATAAAAAACCCACAAGCCCTCCAATATCTTGTTTACTATCAGCTGTAGCAAATGTAAACAAGCAAAACTGACAGGAACCCCTAAATATTCTCTAATATATAATGCAAACCATGAAAACAAAGTGATTTTTTAGAGAACTTTTTTTAGAGAACAAACACTATGCAAATGCAAAAACACCTGCACTAAGCACACACTAGACTACGGCCACATGCCTGGACTGGAAACTGAAGAGCTTCAAGTGCACTAATACAGAAAGAAGAAAGCAGCATTCAATTCCCCCACTTTCAGACTTTTACTGTTCAGTAAAACTTTCAAGTTTTTAAAAGTAAAGATATTAAGAAAGCATTAAAACTCATTGAAATGGAAAAAAAAAATCAGTATAAAAATCAACTAGACTTCAGATTTGTAGGCATAAATTGAAATCAAGATACTTACCCTTAAAACTTAGACCACACAAGTCAGTTTTAAAAGACAGTGACATATCTTAGAACATCTGAAAGACGATTTCAAGATCGCAGTTTGCTGAATTGGATGATTCTGCAATATTTGCCCAACATTGCCCTCTGGTGCCTAAAATTTCGCAGTTTAACAGTGAAAACCTAATCAAGGCTGAAGTACTCTCACATCCATTAACTAAAACATATCAGCCACACCACCAAAAGTAGGGAAATGTGTTAAATTTCTTCTCCTGAGAGTTTTATACGTTATTTCAAGTAGTAACACTTAGTAATCATTTAGTCATCTCTTTGTAATCATTTCTCTTTCTGACCCTATAGGAGATGATCATCCAAATCCAAGGTTTCCTCCAGGGGCTGTATGAGTGACACACACAGAAAAAATGTTTACTTTTCTTTGTATTCTTATAAACCAATTTAAATTGTCTTAGAGTGAATATATGCATGCTTTTATCACAGCATGTCTTTCAATCACTTCAAATCTCATTTTAGTTTTAGAGGAACAAAACAACTTGCATGTAAATGGCAGCATTTGGGGATGCTGTTAAAATAACATGAGTATGTAACTGCTTTTTTTAGGCTTTACTTACCAATCCCAAAATGCAATCATTCTTTTTTTAAAGTAACACGACCTTCAGAGTTAGTTTTCATGCTGAACATACTTGTATACCATGTTGTCAAATACTCTACACAAAAACTGTCAAATATTTATTTAAAGGGAAATTTTCCCTACATTTCTAATATGGTTATTTTAGGCAGACCTAGAGAAACACCAAACACAACCATTTTTATTCTTTTTCCCCCTTCACCTTTCTGTATACATTCTTGACTAACACAGTCTCCATTAAATGTAGTGTAGCAGTAAGTAAATATTCTCTCAAGATGGCAGAAACAGCAAAAGATGTGAACTCAGGAAAGAGCAGTTGATGGAAACAATTTAAACCATCAATTTTAGATGGTATTTTAAAACATCAACATAGAGCTCTGGCCTAATAGCACAGTTTTAAAGTTAAAAAAAAAAAAAAAAGGCAACAGCCATTTTTAAAGCATCATTAATCAAAATACCACACTTGATCGTGTTCAATTAAATACAGGTCCCAAACAGAAGGAGAAGTACAGAACAAATACTTAAATCTTGAATAAAGATTAAATATTATAAATTACAATATTCTCATGGGTTAGGGTAGTATTTTTTTTGTTTCTTGATATGTATTTATTAAATACGGTTTACACTGTCTGTAGATCTTGCAGCTTTCTTGGAACCATGGCTGTATTTTCTACAGTAGGAGCAGAGAAAATGCTTTCCCTCAATATGTAACATTGCCTCAAAATTTCTCAGCTTTATTTTTTTTTTGCTTTTAATAGGAAACTTGATAAACAAAGATGAAAAAGTAGTTAAAATCTTAAATAACTTAACACATTTTGCACTGCATTTTCACATGTATTTTAGTAGTAGATCTCACCACACTGTCCTGTGGTTTGCTGCTTTAAGCATTTGTATCAAGACACAAAGTAAATCCACTGGAGATTCCCCAGATTTTTTTTTTTTTTTTGAAGGCCTGAAATGTGAAGGTCATCTTTTTCCTGCATAGAAAAGCAAAGTAACGGCAGAAACTGCAAAACAAACTGCAAAAGGGCTGGAGACCATCACTCACATACCTGAACAAGTCTGTACAGAAATCAGTATTCCTGGCAGAAAAGGCAAAGTGGTGGCACTTATTTACAGCTGAACATCCCATCTCCAGGTGACCTGGGCTCCAGCCCCAGCATGGCAAGAATATTCTGTCTAATCCCTCACAGCCAATTCTAGTTAGGCTCATTTTTGCCTCTCATTCTGCTGAGTTAAGGTACCTGCTGAGTTTTATTAAAGCATTTGTTCTGATCAGTCCCAAGATCTCTCCTACTTCACTTTATTGACTCACACAGTTGTGGGACCCAATCACTTCCACGATCCATGATTAAACATTTGTCATTTTACAAACACTACTGCACCTTTCTTTGGACCAGCCTGCTAACTGTATGGACAAAAGAGAAACATGAAATAGAAAAAGGCAGAAAAGGAACACAGAAATGGGGCAGGAATGAAGAATAAATACCTAATGAGAGTCCCAAATCAGGAATATTCATGACAGGAAATAAACAGTAAAAACAACAAAGATGGGCCAAGATCCTTGAGAACAATGAAATAAAACAACAAAGAAAATTGATTTTTCAGGGTTTATCGTCTGAGCTACACTAATCAAAGTCTGGTGTCCACAGTCTTGTGTCAAGTCTAGAAATTCAATGCCTTTTACTTAAGCACACCTTAATTAACCTACATGGACTCAGCATTAATACTTCAATTAATGAAAAAGCTCGGGAAGCCTTTCCATGGGGAATCATTCTCCTTAACAACCTGTGCTCAATACTAAGTTGTTTACCATCACAATAGAAATTCGACAAACATAAAGACATAGTAGGAAAAGTACCATGGCAAAATCTTGGATTTCATTTAACATGGAATGAGTGATCTATCGAAACAACAGATCTAAATTGAAGGAAAGAGGAAAATTGTAAAAAAGAAGTAACACTATAGATTGCAGGACAGCTACATATGGATGAACAGTGGACCATGAAAAGGACAAAGAAAAATGAAACCAAGCAATGGCGAACTCAATCAAGATTGGAAACAAGCCTGAATGATCAGTCATCTGCAAAGGTGAGGTGCTGAGTCAGGCAGAAGGACAAAAGTTGTGGGACAAACAAGCTGAAACTGCCATTAAACGACAGAAAAGGACATGCTGGCTATGAAACTGAGTCTGTGATAGTCAATAATCTGAAAGAATGTGATACGTGATGAGAAATCAGACAAGAAAAGGGTATGGAGACTGCAGGCATGAGTACATGTTAGTAATAAAACACACCATTTTAAAATATTAAACAACACTCTGAATTATTAAAATGAAAACATAAGAGTTTATTCTTATGATAAAGTAATAACTTCCCACATTCCAGAAAGTTCACAGATGAGACTGGAAAATCAACAACTTAGGTTGGAAGGAAAGGGTAGAGGTCATCTTGTTTAGCCCAGTTCTCAAAACAGGGCTAACTTTGGTGGTAGTTTACGTTTTTCACATCCTGTTCACTCAAGTTTTAAAGATTTCTGAAGATGGAGGTCCCAGGTTCTCTCTGGACAACCAGTCCCACTGCATGATCCCCCTCATGCTTGGAAAAAGAGGGTTTTTATGAGGAAAGTTTCCCATGACTCTAACCCTTATGCTGGGCATCTCTGGGAAGAGCCCAACTCTGTTCTTGCTGCACTTTCTCATTCTGGCATTGAGGAGAGCAGTAGCAATTACTCCAATATTCTTCTCCTCTACAGACTGAGCAGATGTCAGTGTTTCTATCATTTGGGGAGCTCCAAACTGGCCTCAATTCCAAAGAAATTGTCTCTAAAATTCCAAATCCAGGGGAACAGGCACTTTCCTCAACTTGCTAGAGTCTTGATACTGCAGACAAATCTACCAAAGTCAACCAATTTCTCCCAGTGAGCCCATATTTGTGCAGAGCAGAATTTCTGATTACATTAATCACTTCAATTATTTGCATCTAGTTTGCAAATTAATTCCTCTTGTGCTTACCACTGGAACTGGAATTCAGTGTTAATTCCAAGACAGAACTTTATCAAGACAACAGTAAAGAGAAGTATTGGTGCTACTACAGTTCATTTGCTCAGGGAATGGATGTTGTGCAGATCTATGGAAATAACTGCATTCTGAGTTCTTGAGTGTGTGTAAGCACTTGGAAGAAATTTCCTCATTAAGAAATTGTCCAAGTTTTTAAAATATGTAATAACATTATTACTTACACAATACAAATTGGACTGTAAATCAAAATGTTCTTAATCAATTAATTCCCACAGAGACCCTTCTGCTGTGCAGCTTTACAACTACTTTTTCTATTAATTCCTAAAAAATTTGAGTACTTCTGTGAGGGTGAGAGAAAATGCTGCTGGAGAAAGTGGCATGTTAGCTTTCAAAAACTAATTTTATTGTGCTATAAAAACAAAATCTTTGGGCACGTTCACTTCCCATGGAAAAACACTTCATTATATGTGGTTTATTATCAGTAATTTAGGTCAGCTTGTTTGAACAGACACCACAGTAGACATATCAATAAAAAGAAAACCCAAACAAAAATCATGAGCAAATAAATGTACACTGATTCAATTAGCTTGACAGAACAATAGGCTCTAAGAGATGTGATTTATTTTTAAAGCAATATTAAAGGTAAAAACAGTTAACATAAAGGAAAATGCTGGATTAGGACTGAGTGGATATTAAGTTGGTCTGGTAGTTAGAGAACTTTTAACCTTTAAACGGATAACAATTTTTTAGAAATCCTGTTAGTTGGAATAAAGAAGGGAAAGAAAGAAAACCACAACTGCCTTTTTTTCAGGCTACAGTGCAAGCAGCCAGCTGAAGCAGTAGAGAGCTTGGGCTTGATCCTTCTAACCTTACATATTTCTCCAGTGGTTTAGCCTTTTTTTCACTCCCTTCTGATCATCTGACATTAGAGCGTTTTCAAATAACATAAATCACAGGGAACAACAAATCCATGAGCTGAAGTTTTTATTAAAACCCAAAGCTTCTCAGACCTAACTATTTTAGTTCATCAGGTTTTTAAATTGTGGTCAAAACGGGAATTTGCAAAGCAAGGATGAATGCAGGCTTTTAAACTACAACAGCAAGTGTACAATAATTATTAGGTTTCAGGATATAATTATTATTTGAAAACCAGTATATGTAAATCATGTAGCAGGAATTCTAGTCAATGCAGAAATGTTCAGAATGGATTTATGTATATGGGTCAGTGCCAGTAAAGCACTTAAACCCTCAGAGTGGCAGAGATTTTTCTTTTCAATACCTCATCACCAACAAATATGAGAAAATTGACAACACCGCACTGTTAAACTGAGGTTATGCTGGCTTAAACCACCTTTTAAAAATAGTTATAGAAAACCATATTTGAAAGTCCAAATGAGATTCTTCTTCAGAAAAATAGCAGAAAGAGAAGATTTAGAAAGATGCATACCATGTTTTCTACTCGGAGCTCAAAAGGCATAGGGTTGTACACCATCAACTGCACTTCACACACATCTCCCTGGACCCACTGGAAGTCTACAAGAAATAATCACAAAATTAAGGCAGGAATTTCCTAATCATAGTGTTATAAAAAAATAGCAGCAGCTGAGCTGTCAGACTGCCATAATGCTTAATATCTCTCTATAATCTTCATAGCCCAAGTCCTACTCAAGAGCATTGTGGGACACAAGCTGTAAATCCCAGGCAAAGGAACAGGTTAAAGAACTGGAAACATTCATTAACACAGCAATAGTATTCTAAAGACCCAATGCTTCATTGGCAAAATTAACTCAGGCATCAATTCAAAACACATTCTTCATATTCAACACTTAAAGGCTTCCATACTTGGAGTTAGGTAGAGACACATGGCCTCGATATTGGAGACTTAGACAAGAATCAACCAGGTTAGAAATAAATCCAACAGGAAGAAGGAAATTACAAGTCCTCCTATAGACACAGCTGATGATATAGAGTAAATAAAGAGACAGTGAAGTGAAGCGTGTCAGGTAACAAGATGTACTTGCAGTTTATATCTCACCACAAGAGTCAGGTTCAACTTCAAAGATACTTCATTCTGCCAATTTTTATTTTCTTGAGTTTTATAATTTAAGGAGATGAGGCTGACTAGTGGAAGGTGCCCCTGCCCATGGCAGGGGAAGTTGGAACTGGATGGTCTTAAAGGTCCCTTCCTACCCAAACTGTTGTGTAATTCTGTGGGAGATTATGGAGATCAGCAGCAGAGACATAAATTTTGAGTAACTGTTTAACGAAGAAAGATTATTTTATATCAGCACTTCATAACCTTTTCAGCCCACAAGTTCTTGTCTACCTTCCAGATTTCTCATAGTGAACCACATGCACCTGAAGTTCAGACTTTAAACTGAACTGGCAAGATTCTCCCTGCAAGCTGAGGATCTGCAGTCCAAGTAAACAAAAGGTGGTTTAATTACATTTGTTAAATAAATCATTATTATAAGCTGAATTATAACATAAATGGATTAGCTTTTACTAGTTTACCCAATGATTTTAACATACATTGCTAACAGTTTTTTACTAGGATATCAGGAAATGTCCAGTGAAGAACCTGGATTATCAATATTAATACTTTAATGCACAGTTGAAGCCATCTGTACTCTAATTGTACATTCACAATCATTTACTATCTGATTACATTTTGCAAGCAATATTAGAGAGCTCAAGGGAGATGTACTTAATGCAAATGTTTAACTCCAATTAATGCTCGTGGAAATTAAACACATACATCCATAGATGTTAATGGGTTATTATTACTGAAACCTGAAAAGCAAAACTGTTGATTAAAACAAAACATTCAAATTCACCATGGTAAGAGACATTCTGTACTTTTCTTATTTAATTGCTTATTAGTGTCCACGATGTCTTATGCATTCTGCAGCCCCCAAAACAGCCAGTCACTGCTCTGCACAGGTACAGAGTTAACCATTGTGGTTTACTACAGCAACAGAGGCACCTGCAGTAGCACAGCAGCACTGCAGTCCCAAACCGCCACATTCTAACCATTACCACACTGTGAACGGTCTGTTCTGAAAACACAACCATCCAACAGGGCTCTCCAGCCACCGGACTCATCCCATCAGGTTTCATTCATGCCAATGATGTCAAACCTCTGGGACTGGGCCAAAGCTTCCAGCTGGTGTTTGTTCCTCGTGCTGTGTGCATCAGTGTAGAAACATTTCAGGTGTGGTACCTTGTGGCCAACACCTGGTGAAGCAGATTGAGGGATCCCTTTTAGGATCCTCAAGTTTGGCACAAAATCCCATCGCTCATCACTGGGGAGCCTGGTTTTGTCCCTTTCCCCCTTTCAAGCTAGTTCAAAGCTCTGTCAATGAGCCCCACCAGCTCCTGTGCTAGAACTCTTTTTCTCATCTGAGAAAGGCTCATCCTGTCAGGTGACAGCAGGCCAGGTGTTTATAGATCATCCCATGGTCAATGAACCCCACATTTTTTCCATTGACACCAACCTCGGAGCCATGCATCAGCCTAATCGAGCTGCCTGTTCCTATCAATATTATTCCTTGCTACTGGAAGGATGGAGGAAGTCACTCCCTGTGCTCCTGATCCCTCCACCAACTGTCGAAGGGCCTTGAAGTCCCTTTTGAGTGGCCTCAGACTTCTCTTTGTTGTTTTGTTGCTGCCAGTCTGAACAACCAACACCAGACAGTAATCAGAGGGTCTTTCTAGACTGGAATTTTCCAGTAATGTCCCTTATCTGAGCCCCTGGGAGACAGCAGACTTCACTGTGAGTTGGGTCTGGTCTGCACATGGGGCCCTCCACTCCCTTTAGAAGGGAGGGAGTCTCCTGTTAGAACCATCCTTCGTTTCCTGCTAAGAGAGGTCCTGATGCAGGCTCCAGGTGGTGTTGCTTTAGGAGGCCCCTCTGTCCCACCTCATGACATGAAGGTCCTCATGAAGGACCTTCACCCACCTTATCAGTTGTTTGGCCTTCTCATTCCGGAGCCTCACTNGTGAGTTGGGTCTGGTCTGCACATGGGGCCCTCCACTCCCTTTAGAAGGGAGGGAGTCTCCTGTTAGAACCATCCTTCGTTTCCTGCTAATAGAGGTCCTGATGCAGACTCCAGGTGGTGTTGCTTTAGGAGGCCCCTCTGTCCCACCTCATGACATGAAGGTCCTCATGAAGGACCTTCACCCACCTTATCAGTTGTTTGGCCTTCTCATTCCGGAGCCTCACTCCTGTTGTAGAAGGTGCCAGTCCTACCTGTAAAATTCTGAGGAGGGGGAGGAATCTTCCTCCTGGTACGTGCAGTGACCTGGTTCCATCCTTCACCTGTAACAGACCCCTAACAGTCCCTCGGCTCATCACCCTGCTGGGTTCTGAGTCCATCTGCTTCTCCCCTGCAGATGCAGAGACACAGAGGTGATCATTCTATTACACCCTGTGCTTGTGAGGTGCAGTGTCCAGTTCTGGTCCCCTCTATTGGTTTTGCTCAGCCTGGTTTTTGGTAGCAGGAGGGCCATAGAGGTGGCTCCTGTGAGAACCTCCTGGAAACTTCCACCACATCCAGCAGAGCCAATCTCTGATGGCTCTGAAAGATGGACATGCTGCTGGCCAAAACTGGGCCAGTGAGAGAGGTTGGTAAACCCTCTGTGATGACAGATTTAAGAAGAAAATCAAAAGAGTCAGGGAGTTTTTGCTTCTAGTCCGAGAAGAGGAGGAGGTGAGAACATGTGAGGGAAAACAACCTGGGGACACCAAGGTCAGTGAAGAAGGAGGGAGAGGAGGTGCTCCAGGGGCCAGAGCCGAGATTCCTCTGCAGGCTGTAGTGAAGACCATGGTGAAGCAGCTGTGCCCCTGCAGCCCATGGGGGTCCACGGGAGATGCAGAGATCTACCCACAGCCCATGGGGGAGGTGCTCACACTGGAGCGGGTGGATGCCTGGAGGAGGCTGTGATCCAGTGGAAGACTCAGTGGAGAGAGAGGGCCCTGCTCCCAGGCTGGAGCTGCCTGTCCTTGGAGCACCGCACCCCGTGGAAAGAGAGACCCACGGTGCAGCAGTTTTGGGAGGACTGTGTGCCCGAGGCAGGGGCTCACGCTGCAGCAGGTGAGGTACGGCTGCTGCTCCTGAGAGTGGACCCACGCCGCGGAAGTTCATGGAGAACTGTCTCCCGTGGGAGGGACCCCACAGCCTCACAGGGGAAGACTGCTCTCCCGGAGCAGAGGAATGAAATCTCGGTGATGAACTGATCAAACCCCCGTGCCCTGTCTCCCTGCGCTGTCGGTGGGGAGGAGGGAGGGGCTGGGGGGGAAAGGTGTTCTAAGGGCTTCTTTTACTTCTCCTTATCCTCCTCTGATTCTGTTAGTAATAAATCCACTTTGTAACTTTAAGTTAAGCCCGTTCTGCCCTTGAAGTGTTTCTCCCAGTCCTTATCTCAACTCATGAATTCGTTAATTTTTTTTTCTTTCTCTCTTTGCTGTGGCAGGGGAGGGTGAGCGAACGGCTCTCGTGGGTGCCTGGCGTCAGGCCAGTCTCAAACCACGACATACCCACAGCTGGGAAAGACACTGGAGAGGATCCCAAGTAGCACCACAAAGGTAATCAAAGGACTGGGGAACCCACACGATAAGAAAAGAATAAAGGCGTGAGATCTCCTCTCTGGGGTGAAGAGAAGGCTCAGGGGCAATATCATCACAATATTCCAGTACTTAAAGGGCTGCAACAAAGAGGACAGAAGCTCTTTCCTCACAAGGAGCCACAGGAAGAAGACCAAGGGTAACAGACACCAGTTGCACTGAAACAGGTTTTATTTTCTTACTAATTTTTTGTTGTTGTTTCATTAAGAACAGTGATTCAGTGGAACGTCTCCAGGGACATGACTGAGTCTGAATCGATAAAGGTTTTTGAGATGAGATTGAAATCCCCTGTGAAAAATATGCCAGGGCAGTGCTACAGAATTGTTTCCTTGGGGGAAAAGGCTTTGAAAGGAAAGGTAAAATGACCTATATTTGTATCAGCTAATACAGGTATGACAGAGTTGCTGGATTTACTAACAGAACTGTATTATATGTTCCTGCTGCTTTAGACTATCAGCACTCAAAACCAACAAACCACTTCATGTCAAAAATCAGTAGGTTTATTTTTTACGACTAGCATGCTATTAAAGCAATTTAACTAGAATATAATTATCCCTGTTATTGTTTCCAATCAGAAAGGCTTATCAAGTTGAAAGCTGAAAACATTTCAAGACTTTCTAAATGGGTTTTGTTTCCCTTTGGTTTGTCAGCAGTGCTTGATTTCCTTTGCTGTAAAACAGTAATTTAACCAAAATATGGAGTAGTATCTCCATGTAAGAAAAATGGTTCATTTGTTATTGTTGTTTTTAATTAATGTTAAATAAATGCCATTAAAATACTCTCATTAATTTTGCAGTTAATAAATTTCTCAGCTTCTTTCAAAGAAAGTATCTGCTTTTATTTTCTGTTTTATTTTGTTCGCTGAACTTTAAAACATTAGAGGCTTTTAGCAGTGACTGCAGTGTGTATATACTTCAAAACACAAATGCTGTACAGGATCAGAAGCAGTCAGACATCTCCTTAGGCTAAATAAAAACCTAGAAGAAGAAAGTTCACTGTAAAATGTAAATCTGCTACAGTACACAAAGCACCGAAACAGATCCTAACCAGTTCAAAAATGCAGGTTCCTTTTGTATCCATCAAGGAATGAGAATACTGCATTATACAACTGTGTGACAAAACTGCGAATAAGGCTTTATTTAAATGAAAAAAAACATGACACAGTATAGCTGAGAGATTAAATGTTGAAAATTTAATAGTGATCAAACTTCCAATAAATTATTAAGGGAAATCAAGAGAGCACTTTAAGATGTTCCCCTATGTGTACATTTTTTAAATTTATCCTTTCTCTTTTGAAATTGAAGTAGTGCTGCAGCTAAGTCACACGGAGCCAAGTCCATCCAAACTGCCAGATAATCGTCCCTGCCTCTGCATATCCCAACTGTTCCTGTTTCAGCTATTTACTGAAAATACACATCACCATAAACCCAACTACAAAACATGCATGTTCTCCTCTCAGGGTGAGGGATATCACCTTAATCATAATGAGGGTCCTCAGCAGGGGCATAGCCCACATATGTTGGAATGAGGAAACCACACAGAGATTCTCTGAGAACTGGCCCTGCAGGCCAGGCACAGTCCAGATGAACAAGGAGCCAAGTTAAGATAAAACACGCTGCAAATTTCTGAAGTTTTTATGATCAGTTCTGTTCCACGGTCACACAAATCTTTTTTGTGCTGACATTAATGCCCGTGGTAAAAATTATCACGCACGTGATATGCACAGAAGCAACAGAAAGAACTACCAATATTTGTAACTTAATCCAGGATTTAAACAAACCTCTAATCTTTTTCCAATGGCATGATTATTGCACTGAAAAGCTTTATAATCTTTATTAAAAGAAAATTACTAATATTCCTAACAGGGTTTATGAACTTTTTCTTGTCTGAACTGTCCTTAAGTAAAAGGGATTAATCAGACAGTTCATCATTCTGAGTTTATGTTAAATCAGAATAGGAAAAGGAAATACCACGACAGTGCATTTTGCTCAGGGCGCTGAAACTGTGGTGGCTGCCAAGCAGAGCATGTCAGAACTAAGTTATCCCTGAATTCTCTTTTGTTTGAGAAGGAAATAAAACTAGTTTATCTCTTCAGAAAAATCAGTGTTATCATCTATGAGACTTTATTCTTCTTTGGAAAATGAAACTGTGCCCCAGAGAAAAAAGATTTGTTTCTTCAGGACTTGAGGCTAAAGAACTGGTTATGTCAAATAAAAGACAGTAATGTTCAGGTTTGCTTTCCTTGACCACAGAAGATTCTCTCATTTAACAAAATAATAGAAAATACTGCAAATTGTTCTTACCTATTTTCTTATTTCGTTCTTCCCCACGACTGTGTGCAATAATTGGAGAATATATGAAGGGGCTTTTGGTTGACACATTCTGACCAAGTAAACTTTTCATTTTGTGAGGTCGGAGACTGGTTGGGAGGTTCAAGAGCTTCACAGATCTGTTGAGTAAAAATAATTTCTAATTATTTCATTTATTCTATTTTATAACAGGTGACTCTGTTAAAAATGAACTAATAAATACGAAATGTCAGTCTGAGAATAAAATACCTGAAATGGAACACTTGAAGCAAACATCTACAATACAAAAGGAAGTAACACCAACCCAAGGAAACTGCAGTTTCAGAAAGCTCTCAGGAAACAACAAAGGAAAAAATCTTCTGTAGAAACCAACAAAACCAAAACTAGCCGGAACAGTGATTTGAAATCCAGCTATTAATTTTTGAGTGCAGACTGAACCACAACTCCAGTGCAGAAAGCAGCTGAATATTTAACTTAAATCCGAACTAGAATCTAGACAAAATTTCACTGGACAACATAACACATATAAAGAAACTTCTCCACAGTGAATAAAGCTGATTTTAATACAGTGAAAAGGCAGAGCTGCTGCTGGAAGGAAGGAACTGTCCCAGAAATTTGAGTGGGTTTGTTAAACAACCAGAAAGCAATTACAAATAGACAGAAAACAAATTGTTTATTAGATTACATCCCTGTTAGACCCAATTCCCTACAAAGCCATGCAGGGAAATCACTGCTCTTCCAATGCTGAGGGGAAATTAAAGACGAAATTTTGGGCAGAAGAACAAGCAATAAATTGGTGGATATTCAGTAAAATCAGCAGCATTATAAAAACCTGTAGGACACCTAATTACTTCAAATCAGAAACTCGGCACAATAAAGAACAGATATATCAGTATCACACTAAGAGAAAGTAGGCACACAAGAAACCAAGATAATGTGTTTCTGCTGAAAAATAATGAAGCAGTAAGAGTAGCACTACACAGACAAGTTCTCTCTGTGAAACAAAACACCTGATAAGAAATTACTAAATAACACTAAAAGTAGTTTGGAACAAGAAATAAATCACATCCATATATTATGTGTTGGTGATACTTAGTGTCAGCATCAAGATCATATGCAAAATCACAGACAACAAACCTGAGGAATAAGAAGAAAATTGTAAGAGACCCCTGATATTTCATTTTTTAAAACCTCTTCTGATATAATTTTTTTACAAATCAGAATGCAACTTAAAGCAAAAATGTGAATTATACTTATTTGAGGAAACAAACATTGAATTTGATAAAGAGATAACAAAAGGGAATTGTATTTTATATACAGAGGAAAGTGCTTTGGCTCCTTCATGGTTATTATATAAATACTGGTGGATAACCTGCTTTACCTTCCACTTACAGTGGAAGGAATGTTCTTCAAGCACGTATCAGAGAGCTGTACCCTCACAGGTCAGACATAGAACATGGCAGATTTTTTAATTCCTTTGTATGAAAAGCTTCAGTCATGTTCCCTGGCTTGACACCACTGAATGCAAGTGAGTGACAGTTAAGAATTACTAACGAATTTCACTACCTACCCAGAAGATCAAAATCCTGTACTTGGAAAATGTTAATTAAAAACAACCTTACTTAGCGGGGAAAGGAAAATGTATTTTTTTAAGAGACCCCTCTATACTGAGTAAACAGAGGGAAGGGAGAAACTGTCACTGAGTAAATTTGAAGTAGTAAGTATGTAAGGACAACTAAAAGCAGCAGTGGTGAAAAGGAAAATAATTTTTTGCTTTTAAGTATATTAGTAAGACAATTACCTTTAACACAGGTAAATTATAAAAATGCGAATAATGCATTTTTTATCTGAGAAAATACTAGATGATGATTTCATAATGAACATGAGTAACGGAATATAAAGGTTTTGCCATGCCAAATCTCTTCTATTGCTTTTAAAGTACTGGGAAGAAAAGGTAACAGTGCCACTGTGCTCCTATTTCACCGTGGCATTTCCATGTCTGACAGTATTTTGATTAAGAAATCCGCATCCAAAATAAGCACCCCACGTGAAATGGATTAAAACTCATAGACCATGAAATGCCAACAGTAAACAGACGTCATCCCTATCAGTAAATGTGTGTTTCTAGAGGGCTCTAGCATGGATTGAATCATAAGCTGAAGTTATTCAACATTGATCAAAATAACATTTCCACACATTTATAATTGATGTCACAAAAATTAGCACAATTTAGCTCAGAGAGCTCTGCAGTCCTGCAGCACAGCTGGTTCCCAATGGGCTGGAGAGCTCTACAACACCAGATCTGCTGGGCAGATGTAACCAGAGGCTTTCTATTTAAACACAATTTTATTGGCGTATGAATTTTTATCGCTATGTATTTCTAGAACTTTTAAAAGACAAGAAGGAGAAGGAGAGGAGCAGCAATTCTTAAATGTTAAATAAAGTTGATGCTGGGTTGCTCTCCCCATGGCAAAACAGAAGCAAGTGCTCCCAACATTCCAAGCACAGCCAGGTCAAGACAAGATGCTAATGTAAGTGAATGTGTTTGTCCCCTTCTCTCAGCATACAAAACATTTTAAGTGGCACAAAGTCTCTCCCATTGAAGTCTTGGGAATCTCTTGCCACAGTTCTGACTGGCCTCTTCTTCCAGTCTCTTCTCCCAGGTAACAAGGGACAGGGTAAGAGGAAATGGCCTCAAATTGCACCGGGGAGGTTTAAATTCAATATTAGAAGAATTTTCTTCATGGAAAAGGTTGTCAAGCATTGGAAGGGGCTGCCCAGGGAGGTGGTGGAGTCACCATACCTGGAAGTGTTCAAAAAATGTGTGGATGTGGCATTTGAGGACATGGTTTAATGGTGAACATGTGGTGGTGGTGCTGGGTTGATGGTTGGACTTGATCACCTTAAAGGTCTTCTCCAATTTTAACTATTCCATGGTTCTCTGATTCCATGATTCTAAATGCATGACTCCTATAAAAAAGGATTCAATCAGCATTTGCCTCATCTTCCAGACTTTAATTTTCTTCACAGTTCAGCATGGCTTTTTTCTGAATAGCATTATTTTCCCTTCAAAAAGGAAAGATTTTCTTTCAGTCTTTTATTATTGATGCCCAGCGGCTGCTTTCTCTCTCTCTGACTCTCTCTAATGCTTCGTGCCAGGCTTTAACCTAAACAAGTTATTATTCATTGGCCTGACTGTATGATGTGCCTGGGCACAGAAAGGAACTGAGATTTAGAACGGGCCAGTGAAGGTGCCAGCTTGAAAATGCAGCATCTGGAAAGGGAGAGTTACAAAAAGCATCAGTTCCAAGTGAGTTCCAAGCTCCATGGATAGAGACTGCATCCAACTCGTGGACCTTCAGTATTGAAGTGATCAAGTATCCAACCAAAATCTCAGCTGCAGCAAAATACTTTACTTCAATTGACTAAGAAACTGTTGAAGGACAGTTCTTCAAAAAACAAAACAACTCTTTCTGAAACTAAAGGCCACAAAGTATTTTCTGGTCAAAGGCTCTATTTTTGCTCAAGAGCTTCTCAAAGCAATTTGACATTTTGGCATTTTTTCATGTTCCTGTGATCAACATGCATAAAGTGAGATGACTGCATCCTTTCAGTAGCCTTTAAAATTTGACAGCTACTGTGAAAAAGTTAAAGATTGTGTTTTGGTCTTACTTCACAATAGGCAATTTGGTGAAGGGAACAGGAGGTAGCTTCAAACCATCTGGAAGAGTGATGACTTCCATTGTCCCAGGGCATTTTGCTGTGTAGCTTTCCAAGCTCTGCGTGACATCTTTCTTTTCTAGAAAATAAAATTTAAAAACTATTTCAAGCTCACATTTAATTATGATGAGGTTATAGCCTTTTTTTGTACAAAATAACTCTAATGGCACACCAACTAATTTCTGCATTCAGCACTTGGAGTTATGCTCAACCTCGACAGATGTATCAAATATAATTAAGTGACCTTAAGGAAAAGCGTTTTGTAGATTTCTCAGATTTTTTCAAGTGCCAGTCTATACTTACTTTTTGTTAGGTTTTTTATTGTTAAAATACAAGTTTCTACAATTTCATCTATTAAACCTTCATATACAAACAAAGCAATCAGCCTCACACATATTAAGGTTATTAATAGTAGCATTGTTTGGTAACAGGCCCTGCTCTGAAACATCAGATGACATAATATCAAAGGCAATGAAGAGAAACAAATTACTTTTGATGTTAACTTGTGTGAAAACCATCTAATCCTCAAAGTAATTGTACTGTGTTATGCTACTAAATTATAACAACTGGTAAGAAAGGTTTTCTTTGGTTTTGCTTAAAAATACAAGAACATTCAAAGAAATATATATCATTTGGGTTATCTTCAAGAATGTACAATGATTGCTTATTAGCTTTATCCAGTAATTATTTTCAACAATGTATACAGCTGTGTCTCCAAAAACAAAACAAAAAAAAAAGTCTATTTGAAAATACACAGCCTCAACACAAAATTATACTTGATCTTTATGGTCCTTTCCAACCCAAACCTTTCTATAATTTTATGATTCCCTCTTTCTCTGATGAAATGGGAGTCTGCCAACAGACAAAAGCCTGAGAGTGTTTGTTTAGAGGGAAGAATGAGGCAGCTGAAAAGACCTATATTGTTTTAAAATTAACATTCACAGAATGTTGGAAGGCACCTTAAAAGTCCAACCCCCCTCTGCCATGGGCACAGACACCTTCTACTAGACCAGGCTGTTCCACATACATGCTATCAATAATTATTCAATATCTAAACCATTTCTAGAAAATACTTAAAAGATCAAAATACTCAATGACAAAACCAAATAGAAAAGGGGAGAGTGATAACAAGTAGTTACCACTAGTAGTACCAAAAAAACTGCTTAGACAGGTGTACTGGGTAATGCAGCAAGGTTTTGGTAGCAAGAAGTGGCCTCTGGGAGAAGACACCAGGGTATCTCCATGATAGAGCCCACTCCAGACAACTCCAAAACAAATCTGCTGCTGCCCAAACCTGGGCCAATCGGTTATGCTAGTGGCACCTCTGTGAGAACATATTTAAGAAAGGGTAAAAAATGCTGCATAGCAGCTGTGAGAGGGAGGAGTGAGAAAAATGTGAAAGAAACATCCTATAAACCATGCCAAAAATACCAAAACCTGCCCAAAACACCATCTTGGGCCTTGAAAAGCGCAAACATCCAGCAATGCTTGTGCTGCCCACATCAATCCAGCTTAGTCTGTGAATTCTACAGCCACAAGTACACACTCCTTCAAAGCAAATAAACATTGATTATAATCCCCTTCACTATGGAATTAATGCCACATAACTGACAAATTGCCTTGTTTGTGTCTGTGTTTCACTGAACAGTCTTTTGAGCCATTCCCCACATTTTAATTGCCTGTAGGAAATGTTCCCAAAACCACATTAATTAGACATCCACACTCAGAGCAGCACAGCACAGTCAAGAGTTGTAGTGGTTCAAGGCTGAGTATTACCATCGAAATTTCAGGTCATTTGCCATATTAGGAGCAAGGGTACATAGTGCAAGCAGAATCCACCAAGATGGAAATCTTCACAGCTACCAGGAATGATGAAGATAACACTACAGCATGTGCTTAATTGTGCTTGAAACCAAAGGTCTGTCATTCCAGAGCACTGGCTCATTCCCTAGTGTGAAACATGCTCAGTTATTATTCTCAAAGAAAGCAGGCTGCCACTTGTAAAAAGAATTTTACAGATTTTTGAGTCGCGCGGTGATTTCATGGTAGCAGCTCCATATACTTTCTGTGAAGACAAAGCTAAACCAAACCATTTTTCCATGTTGATGTGGTGTGAAGCACAGCTTTAAACACTGGCTGCCAGGCCAGGAGCTCTGTTCCTTTTTCTTAGCACCACATCTCAGCCAAGATGCTGAAGGAATCCACATCAGCAGGACACAATGAGAAGTATTCACGATGCAAAAGAGCTGCCTGATCCTGCCCGAGAGCCAGTTCTGAAAGCAAACACTGGAGCCTTCTCCCTCCAGGAGCACCTCAGCTCCCTGATCTGTGTGGCCTAATGGTTGCCAAAAACCTGCTACAACGATTGCAGCTCTGAATTCTCACAGCTTCTGGCTGCCTGTCATTGTGTTCTGATAGAACCTCCTGGGAGAATCCATTGAACTCTTCAGCCTCCTTCCTGACCCACAGTTAGGAGATTTCTGTGACTGTTACCACCAGCACTTCTCTTTTCGAAAAGAAGAAACAAAAAAAAGCTGTTCTTGGAGGTCTTTACCCACCTGGTGCCTTCATGCTTGTACAGGTCAGCAGAAAGGCAATCACCACTTGACCCTGTGACCTATGAATTCACCTCAACAGCTTTAAAAGCCTGTCCTGCAGCTGGGAGCACTACTGGATACTGTTGTGTAGGTATTAGAGACTCATTTACTGAGTGAGGAGTGACAGCTTATTTTCTCATCTGGATTAACTATGTTCACAATTTTTTTTCCCCGGAGTTTCTCTCCAGACTCACTGAAAGAGCAGGATCACAGAATGGCTGCAACCAAATAAAGCTGAGCACAGCCACTGTCAGCACTGGCACTTGAGCAGATTCTCCTCAGTTTGTTCAGTATAACCCCACAGTAGTTTCCCCATTGCATACCAGATTGGTTTTGACTGCTCCTTACCACTGGAAATTTAGCAAGTCCACCCATATTCTTGGAATTTCATTGCTTAACTACTTCACAGCAACACAACGAGCATTGGGTTTGTGTCCAAGCTGCTTCAAACCTTCTAATATGAGAACACAAAAATCTGAGAGCTTCAGGTGCACAGTCAGAAACCATCAGTGATTGAAAGCTACTAAATGTGAAAAAGACAAGACTTTCTGCTCGTTTCAGTCATGTGGAGCAGTATTTCACAATAATGGAGCCACTGAAAAATCAGACCAGGACAGGACAGAAGGTCAGTTATGGACTAACATTTTTAAGCACTTTAGTAACTGTGATTTAACGGTATCACACAAACAGCAGTTCATGTCTTGACAGATAACACAGCAAATGAGGAGAACACAGTTGCTGTAACTGTAGATTTTAGCTCTTTAATATTTGAAAAAATTTAGAACAGCGGTACTCGGGTTCAGTCACTACCCATTGAACACTAAGGCAAATAGTAAAAATGCAGCATTTGTTCTTTGGCAACAATTGGTTGATGTTGTGTTGATCAAATCATGGTGTCCCTTGCAGTACACCTAGAGCCAGGTGGAATAAAGAAAGGGAACATTTCATGTCTGACCCACCACATTGGAACAACTTCATTTCCTCATGCAGCTCACTAAAATATTGAAAACAAATAGCTAAAAAACACCTTCTGACTTCAATTTTACCTCAGTGATAGGCCCAGAATCAACATTTTAACAAAAACCCTCATTGCCCAGGGAGCTTTGTGCTAGCTGAGCTTTTTTGTTCTCCCTTGAAAACACTGATTAATGGTCACAAAGGGGAAGTCTGAGGAGCGCTCCTGCAGCAGTCCCGACCCAACTCCCTCAGGAAAGATTCAAACATCTCCTTAACAAACTAATAGTAATATTTAACAAGACAGAAAAGTCAGTCTAACGACAGAAAAAAAAACAAGATAAAAAGTAGTTCTTGCACCCATAAACATAGATATGGCCTTCCAGTGCCTAAAGGGAGCCTACAAGAAAGATGGAGAGAGACTTTTTACAAGAGCGTGTAGTTACAGGACAAGGAGAAATGGATTCAGACTGACAGAGGGCAGGTTTAAATAAGATATTAGGAAAAAACTAGTTACTGAGGATGGTGAGGTCCTGGCACAGGTTGCCCAGAGAAGCTGTGGCTGCCCCATCCCTGGAAGTGTTCAGGGCCAGGTTGGATGGGACTTGGAGCCACCTGGTCTAAGGGAAGGTGTCCCTGCCCATGGCAGGGATGATCTTTAACATCCATCCCAACCCAAACTATTCTGTGGTATTTCCTTCACACACACACAAAAAATGAAAATTGCTTGGTGAGCCTTTTGACAACTAGATAAGAAAAAAAGTCCATGTCTGCTTCCCTACAATCAAGACATAGTGTATTGTCTAAAGAATTTCAAAAAGGCCACAAACTGCATTAAGACCCTCACAAAAGCTGCAATAGAAGTTGAGTATTCACGGACAGCAACCACCACACACTTTCTATTCTGCAGTTAATCACAGACTGAAGGGGTGTGCAAAGCTCCTCAGAGCCTTTCAGGCAGTGCCTGAGCTCTGGTTTGGGCACATGCAGACAGACAGGGAGCACCACACTTGTGTACTCAGGGCATCCCCCTTCCCAAGCTCGACCAAGCCAGAGGTGTGAGCAAAGCACCTCAGCAAGACCTGCATGATCAATCCACTCCTGCAGCACCTGGGCTGGCAGCTCAGCAGAACAGAGCAGCTCCTCTCATCTGCAGGCAGCACCACCTGCTTTTCCACCCCATTAACTCTGACAGGGATTGAGTGATGGCACTTTCTACAGTTTTAGTAACAAACAGCACCTCTAATATTTTTCTGAAAAATACATGGAGCAAGTAAACACAACTTCAAACTGCTCAGAAATCCGATACTTGAACAAGCTGCTTTGAAAGCAACACAGGAACCCTGGGTGTTCATCCCAACGTTGTCTACTGCAATAAATGTGTGTGTTCCCCACAGACTCCAAAGCTGTTCTTAAGGAGAAAGGCACTGGCAGTCAGCAGAGAGTATGAATCCCATTTCTTTAAGAAACCAAGCAACATAAATCTCTAAATAAACACAGCAGAGACAAATAAAATTCACTGTTTAACACAGAAAAGAGCAGAAACTACAAGAAAATAATTAATCTATGCTACCCAGAGATTAAGACCTGCTGTCATGAACAGAGCATCATGAACTATATTAAAGAGACTGACTGCATCCACACAAAGGATTCAGTTATTTGCTGTGTAATAGCTCATCTTTGAAAACTACGTTCTCAATTTACTACTAACTTTGCAGGAAGGGGGAAGAAAATAGTATTTTAGACAAATAAAAATAGCTGTCTTTTAGAAGCAGAATGTTTTCAGCTTCTAAAGTGACTGCCACAGAGAAGAAGAATGGGAGGAGACTGACTAAACACATCACAGTCTTCCATTACAAGATTTTTAATTATTATATAAAATGTGTACACATGAAGTCCCAGCTAGTTTGAACAAAACTATTTCTGGTTAAAACCTCATTTAAAAAATCGACATAGCTGAAGACAGAGTTCATAAAGACACCATTAAAATTTCAGCGTCTGGTTCTCAGAACTTCAGATGTCTGCACGCATACTTTCAATACTAAAAAAATATATTTTGTACACACAAAATCAGTATGTAAACCACTGAAATCAGTAATATTTTTTTCATGTTAAGGAGTACCAGGAGTCCTAGTTCTACAAACAGTGGAGTAAATTAGGATAACTTATATAATGATAAATGAAGTTAAGGACTGCTGCAAAGCTGCTTCTGGGCAAGGCAGGTTTTGTAAATATTCACAGAAACAATGGCACAACTGTTAAACACATCTGATTCTGGATTTTGTGTGGAAGAAGCAGAGACACATGATGGAATGAACAACACACTGATTTCTGCAGAAAATATACTGTAATACAACGTCACAGGAATTTGGCCAGGAAGGTTTATCAGGATTCAAAATTGTAATGCCTGCTTGAGAAAACGATGGTTTAATTGTTGAAAAAGCTGGAAAACTGTCTGAAAACTTAAAATGAAAACATGTCAGCTCTCTCTCCTAATGTACAGTTAAGTTTTCCCATCCTTCTGTAAAAACATCTCTTCAGTATCACTCCTATCCTACTCATCTTTTCTTAGCACATCCAGTCACACTCAATGGACATCATATGGGGAAGTTCAATAAGGTACATGGATGATCCATTTTGAAACATGGATATTTCTTTTTCCATTTAAAGTGCCAATTTCAATAGCAACCTTGACTCCAGTGCTTTAATTTTAATTTAGGGTGAGAGAGCAGTATTGAGTCTGTTAAATGTCATATAAAACGTATTTGAATTTTAGTAACATAGCACCTCCTAAAATAGCTTCCTTTGGTACAAAAAAATTAGCACTTAATAATACAGCACAAATTCTTCATGTCTTCATCTTGCCAATTAAAGCAGATCTTCCCTGAAGGAATTTTTTTTTCTGGAATAAAAACCTTGCAATGTGCCTCCATTTGCCCACCTGTATCTCTTCTCTCAATTAATTGAGGGAAATCAGACTTCTTCAAGATCAGAGTTGCCTACATGAAGACAGGAATTTTGGGCTAAAGCTCAAAGACTTCATTTTGTTCATGAGTGACCTTAAAAAATTAATAGAATTTTTTTGTCATAAAAAAGCACTATTTTACTGTAACAATTGATCTGCTGATTGTAGCCTAAGAATTTGGCTGTGGCATTGGCTGGAGTTTTTGTCTGTACCTCACTGACACTCAAGTCTAAGCAAAGGTAAATCACATGTGAGACTTTCAGCTTTGTCTGTAATATCAAACATTTGATTCACAGTACATAATTTTTCCTTCATATAATATGAGACTTAAAAAATTGTTGCTTTTCATATCTATGAAAACAAATCTTTTATTCCTGTTGCTAGTTTGCTCAGTTTACTCCATTGTATTTATTTATTCCATTAAAAAAAAATTCAAAGTCTAAACGACATGTAATTCAGCAAAATAAATTACACCCTTTTAATAAAGCAGTTTGAGCAAAGTTATTTAGTAAGTTGGCTTGTCTCTACAAAATACAAATTCCAGAGAGAGATTTTTAAAGGGCAGGAGTTCAAAAAAGCAGCAAAAAGTGTCACAGATAAACAACTTTTGGGAGCAGGAACACAAGAGTGAAGGTCATGGTACCATGATGAATAAGAGTTAAGCGGCTTCTAAGGAGCTTCCTTCTACTTCATATACAATGTCCCAAGTCTTTTATTCCAACCCATCAGAAAGCATTTCCATTCAGGCTTTTTAAATATATTCATTCTTACAACACCACCCTGTGCCACTGCTGTAGACCAAACACACAACGTGACAAGTCTGTTTAATTACATTTTTATACATATATATACACACATGTACACTTATTTACATGTATGTACACAGGTAGGATATGACACTATGCTGAAGCTGTAAAATATTTCAAAGTAATGGCTAAGAACTACCCAGGCTGCTACAAATACTCCCTGGTATTATACTGAAGATTTCCATCTTCATCCTGAAATCAGTTAATCTGAATATTTTAAGACCAACAAAAGTAGCTCCCTTTTGAAAGGTTTATTGGTTGGGCACAACCAACTTGCAGGTACTTTGTCAACTAAAATACAACACAGGGCATTAAAACCAGTTCATCGGTGTCAGTTAAGTAAAACTCAGTTCACCTCTCAAGTTTTAATTTGCATTTTATTCTCTGTTCAGTCTGATTAAAGCATCATTCTTTTCAGCCCTTGCAGTCAGTAACATTTACCTTTCTAAAAATTAATTTACATACTACAGATGATCCTAGAGAAATGCTGCCCTAATTTAAATGCAGTTTAAAGTATTTTAAGCATTGCAGCACAAAACAGAAGCTGTAGAGCAGAGCAGTTGGTGCCTTCATCGCACTTTGGGGGCTTACCTGTGACAGCATCAGCAGACTCTCTAAGAGCATGTTTCCAACACAGGATCTCTTACTCTCCACTCTCAAGTACCATTATCACAATCAAGTCTACCCTAGAAACTCTTCTAAATAACCTTGGCTCAGCAACAAATTATGATATTGTCACTTTTGCCAGTTCCCTAATAGCTTACATCTGTTTTGACAAGTGCTGCTTTGGGCTGGGGTAGAGTTAATTTTCTTCGCAGTAGCTGGGCTGGGGCTGTGTTTTGGATTTGTGCTGAAAACAGTGTTGATAATACAGGGATGATTTCGTTATTGCTGAGCACATGACTGGGAATCTCCTTCCTCAACACCCTAAACTCACTTATTGTTTCTATCTCTTCTAATCATTAATGAATTAATGTACCAATAGCTGTCGTTTGGTTTGGTTTTTTGGTTTTTTTTTAAATTCAGGAACACTTTATTAACTAAATCACACTCATTTAAATGCTCCATCATTCCCTGAGAATAAGTCATGCTTCAAAGATGTTCCAATCTCTTCCTATTAAATCACAATTATCCATACACCTACTACTATTTAACAGAGCTTCTGAGTACTGAGGCCAAATTTACTGAACTCCAGAGCGGTTCAAAGTATGGAATTTGGTTTATCAAACTTCAAGAGAAGCATCAATGACCAGGGTCACTTAAGTCAGTATTGAGACAGCCATGAATGTGTAAGGGGAGTGATGAATCTTGTAAGGAGAACCACTGGCATGGCCAGGATCAGTAAGAAGAGTATGACACAGATATATCAGTTGGAAGAACTTCCATGTTTCTCTGAACTCTCAAAAAAATACAGCAATGCACTTGCCATTTGTAATTTTAAAGTGAGGATAGAAACAGTTTAAGAAATTAACTGCAACTGTAGTTCAGCTGTTTAAAATTAAAATGCTTTTGGCGTCTTTGAACCTTATCTGGTACCTGAAATTTATTACTGCTCATTTTACAGTTCAGATCACTCCCTACCATAAACCACTTCTAATTACATTTCAAAATAATTTCACAGATTTATTCCCTGTAGAGGAAGGACCAGCACTGGAATCTTCTTTCCTAAACAGAAAACGTTGATCCAAATTTTCTGATACAGCTCAATCTTCCCTGAGTGTCTCTTTCCATACCTCAGTTATCTTTCAGATCTGGCAGGCTTGCTGCTTCTGTGTGAAGTTATTATTTTTCATGAGTTGAGCAAGTTACATCTCAAAATCTTTTCTGGGCTTATGTCTTTATTTGTAATATTTATAATCTTGTTTCCTCTAACCTAAATATGAAAAACAGAAGAAAAAAAAGAAGAGCAACATTATGAAAATAGGCAGGAGAAGTGGCAAACGGGAGAAATGGTGAGCAACCAGCTCAAACTGAAATGAGCTCAAACTCTCAACAACTCTGGCTACAGCTCTGTAAACATGGGGAAATGAGAAAGTCACAGCAAGACATGAGCAAGAGAACAGGAGGCAGTGAGGTGAACACAGACACAAGCTGCTCCAGCAGTCCCTCAAAAAAAGATGCAGTTTTAAATCCCTCCATGCCCAAAAGTAATTTATAGGCTCATAGGCTATTCCTATCCCCTGCTCCACTGAAATGCTATTTAGTCCCATCTCTGTGGGGAGGTATAACCCACCAAGTGACTGTGCAGCTTCACTTCAATTTCCCAGGTTTGGATGGAAATTCAGGGCAACGTTACAATTTTAAGTAAAGATCCTCAGAAATTTAGTCCGGTCCTTACTGCTGCTTGGCAGGAGGACTACAAAGGGTTAAACTTAAAGTTATTTCCACATTCACTTGTGGTCTAGCTGTCAATTTTCATGAGCCCAGTTTAATATTCTTCCTTGTTTCCGATACTTTTACATAGCAATTTGAAATTTAAATGACACTGAGGGGATGCATATGCAATCTGTTCTATAAATAAAAATGTCTAAAATACTGCATAATTTCCTCTTTCAAACTGCAAGATCGAAAGATATATTTTAAGAGTTGTAAGACACCACATCTGACATCATCAAATTATGCTTTGTCCAGGCTTAACCATAATTTCTGAAGACAAACAAGGTTTGGGGTTTCTTTTTTAGATCAAGCTCATCACTTCTTTGCAAAAGGCACAACCTCACCCCGGCAGCTGACATCTCACTCATCCCTGAGCACAGCAGGCTTGAAAGGAAAAGGTTCTGAAAGTGCTCTCAGATTAATGGTGTGAAGTCCCTTGGCTACCAAGAAGTCCAAGCTGTCAAGGCATCAAGGTGGCCTGCCCAGCCAACACTTGACAAGTCCATCCCAACTCATCTAGAGGAGGAGGGGAACTGAAACAGCATTCAGCAGAAATTTGGGCAGAAATTCTTCATCAGTTACAATGAACTCAGTACAGGCTGAGAAGAAGCATCTTTCAGTAGTATTCAATGATTTAAGAATCAACCACACAGAGGAAGGACAGAAAGGCACACCAGGATATTTTGGGAAGTACAGTTCTCTCCATCACCTACTGTCAGCTCAAGAATAATCCAAACCCCTGGTCAACAGATGAAAAATTGCTTCTGCATGTTTAATGCAGAATTGTCACAGAGTTAGTAGTTTAATTCATTAAGTACTTGACAGAGCAGTTGGGAACTCAGATGTGAAGACTGTCACCTCACCAGAAGACTGGAAAGAACTCAAGTGCAGCAACAATAACCACAGGACAGGAAGATCCTGGCAGAGAAGCACTAAAAAGTGGACATTATTTCCCAAACAACAAAACAGACGAACCTGGATGATAACTTTAAGGAACTAGACCCCCCCACACCCCCTCACCAAAAAAAAAAGGAAAAAAAAAATGAATAGAACACTCCTAGTTTCATCCCATGCTATGCATGGTGGGTGAGAAAAGGTCATCTCAGCACAAGATCCTTGCCACTAGAAGCAAAGAGCAGGAATGACAGCTGGAAACCTGCTGAACGTCTGAAAGAATATGAGCTTGCAGGGATGAGGGACAGTCCTGATCCACTTCAGGTGAGGAGAGGCAAGTTTTGCCTTAATCCACAACTGCAGGAAGGAATAAGGTTCTAAACATATCCAGAAGTGGGATTAAAACACAAACAAAATTAAATGTTGGGATCCAAAGCAGTAACTTAACTTCATTTTTTCCTAAAAGAGGAAAGAAAGAGAGAACAGGAAAGTAGGAAAATACCAAGAATGATGAGGAGAAGCACAGGAAAGGGGTTACCCCCACAACTGCTCCAGCGCTGGCTCACAGGGTGCCATGAGGGAGATCTCCATGGGTGCCATGGGGCTTTCCCCAGGGTCCCTCCCAGAGCTGCCCAGCCAGGGAGCAGAGCCACGGCAGCAGCACCAGCGGGATGGGGCAACAGCAGCCTCACAGGAGCAGCCAGGGCACCGAAGACAGCAAAGACTCCAACACTTTGCAGACCTCCCAGACTTTTGGAAGGTGGGCACTTGCTTGCAGACGGTTTTCAGAGTGGCAACCTCATGTCCAGTCGCAGCAACAGTACAGCATTGGTGAACTTCATCTCTGCTCCCCTAAAATCCATTGGTTGGTCCTTAGTATCCAGGCCAAGTTCGCCTGATGTATCCAAAGTTAGTGCTCCCTACCCTGGTGTATCAACTACAAGGTCTTTCAATGACCTTCAAACAGGGTGCCTCATTTTCTAAAGTAAAGCAGTTCAAAGCTTTCACTTTCAAACCACAAATCTTCAAAAAGGCAATGGAGAAACATTCCCAACTTTATACACCTTCACCACAGGGACATGCTCTGGTAAGTGGACAGTCACATTTCCTTAGTAGCTGTTTCCAAACAGTTCTGTGCTTAGAGAGACCCTAACAGATGAGCCATTATTTGCACTCAGTGCGAGTCACAGTCCTTTTAACCAGTATGGATATTATCAGTAAAGAGCCACAGTAAAAGAATGGTTTTCCAAATATCTGACATTACTCAATTCAAATTCACTGAGCTGTACACACAGTTTTGTTTCAAAAAGCATTATGCAAAAGATAGGTTTAATTTCAAGCAACTTTGCAACTGCACATTTTAATTCTTATTTAGAGAAAATGATTCTTAAGGGCTTGTTAACATTAAAACCTAATGGCTTGAGATTAGAGGTTTTATGCAGAATTTAGTACCTCTTTTTGCTTATCAGAAGACTGCATTTTACATATTTATGTAACTAAATAGCTTAATTTTAAATCAAATTTTTAGCTTCCATGTTGTTAAAATAGTGACTGACATCTCCCATTTACTTGATGATACTCTTTATTTAGCTTTGCCAGGCTGTATGGTTGGAGATTCAAGTAAATTCAAGTAAACATAGACAAGTTGTGTTTTAAAATGTGTCATTCAATTAAAACACTAATTTTATTTTAAACACAAACCAGTTTTGACTATGCATTTGTGTTCCATTAATAGAAGCAAGAGCTTTTAATTAATAGATCTAGATTTCATTGGAACAAATAAATCTCATCAGCTGAATTTCTACTTGGAGAATAAATCTCTTTTTTCTCTTCTCTGAAGTCCCAGTATCCCAGCTTCAACTGAACTAGTAAATGAACAGAATTAGATTAAAAAACTAGAAAATATTCCTTTTCTGTGTCTAGAGGCAGCTAATCTTGAGAGAAAAAGGGTTAGAAGGTCAAGTTCCGGTGCCAAATGTTTAGCTGGTAACTTCCTCTCAGCTTAAGAGTTTTCACTTCTATTTATTCTAATTTTAAAAATGATCTGCAAACTACCCAAAATTTAAATACAAGAATAGGATTTAGCAGATAATCAGTAACAAGCTTTAAAAATATCAAGTTTATTTAGGAAAAAAAAACATTCAAGTAAAAACTGACTTTTCAAAACAGTGAGTTTTCCTCCACCCTTGGTAGCTGGTGACTTTCTATGCAGCACAGAAGAACAGTAAAATCTTGGCACTCTTGAACTCCAAAACCACTGCATTATTTCTGTTTTCTAATTAAACCTTCAATTGGTTAAGAAAATGTGGATGTTTCACTGTGATTATCAGAGAAAAATACTAATGACACCTTTTTAACAGTTTATAAGGAGAACAGTTCACAGAAATAAAACAGTAACATAACCCTCTGCCTTCAATTGTCTTGTTTTTGTTCTTTACCACAGCTCAAGACTGAAGGGTGTTTGTTGGTTTATTTTTTCCTAATATTCTGATTTTTCAAAAGAACTATAAATTTAAAGTAATTTTCTATACTAAATAGACCCTTGCACAACATCAGGTTGGACTTGATGATCTTGGAGGCATTTTGCAACCTTAATGATTCTACAGTCAGACAGTACCAATCTCAGAAGAGTTACCAAAAAAATTACAAGCCAGAAATACATTTCTGGCACTGTCATCCACACTTTAGCTCCTTTGGAACACCACTCACCATGTCTGAGCAAGAGCATATCAATAAAAGACATCAAACTCAACAGCAAGTTCTATTTTGGATGTATTCAGGAGAGAAGGAGAAAAAAATAATCAACTATTTTTCAAACACATGGGAGAACATTTAGTTTGATTTCTCAAAGGCACTGAACATCACAGTTATTACAGGTCTTATGAAACTGGAGGCTTTACTTAGACATACAATGTCTAAAGGCAAAAAACAAAAAAGTTGCTTCTCTTCAAGAGTTCAAACCTTTTTAGGATTAGGGATTAACAATGTCATGTGTGGAGATGCAGAGTGGTAGAGCTTAAAACCTTGTCTTCAGCACAACTTTCCATACATATATTAACAAAGCTTCACTGTAAGTCCGGGAAAATCCAAGGACCTTTTGACAGCAAATAAGATCTACAGGCAGAAAGCAGATTTAGTCCAGTTTATCCATTTAGTCCAGTTCCTCTCCTTCCTCCAGCACTGATTTGAGCCACTAAACAGAAGGAAAAAAGCAGGCAAAGACCTAGAGTTTGCCAATAAAGTTCTTGGCCGCAGGACTCACTAAGGGGAGACATTTGGCCATAACTAAAGGAGAAAAAAAAAAAAAACCTACCCTTTTTCACTTCCATCCTCTTCATTGTAAACAAAGGAGTAACTGGAAAAAATGCATTTTTTACCTAGCTTACTGAGAAGCAAAACCAATTTTTAAAATCTTTCAGCACTAATTAAGATCATTGGTCTCATTAAGCTGGGTGATAAACAAGTCAATCTGGAATATTTTTCCTAAGAAACATAATACAAACATAACAGTTGTCATTTTTGGCTTTTCCAGGTGATTGTGTAAATGCTACTTCACCCTACCCCTCAGAAGGGTCCTCACACACATCATTCCCATTGCTGAAAATCATCCACAGACACTTTGCATTGTCAACCTTTGACAAATGTATGAAATCAGGTTAAAATTTATTGCTGATATAAAAAAAAAAAGAAACTGCAGAAATTTAGAGAGACTTAAGGCCACTGTCCCAGTTAAACACTGTTTAACTCAGGTCCCTTATGTTCACTCTCTACAAGATAGAAACACAGAATGGTTTGGGTTGGAACAGACCTTAAAGATCATCTAATTTCAACTCTCTGTTGACTGATTACCATCAACAACCCACCTCAGGCATACAGAGAATTCTCCAACTTCTGTGCTCTCCACTACTTCTCAAATTAATTGTATTTCAAAACAGAGTCACATTATCTGTCTGTGGGTCAACAGAAACTGCAAATATCTGCTTCTTTAAAAAGTCATACCTTGGTCAGAAAGGAAATCCAGCATGGTCTGGAGCAGGAAGGAGAGATGCCTGACACACAGGGCAGGATTGCCCATTCTCCTGGAAGCATAGACAAGTTCATGGAGCAATCGCATCTGCACTGCAGCCCATCCCCTGTGAGTTCCTGGAAAATATTTTAAATATTTAATATATTTTAAACCCGGAAATCATCACAAACCCGTTGCTTTTGGTTTTCTTCATATGCTAACCAGTAATTTCATGGCACTTATACCAATCACCCAACGGTTGTTACAATATCCAAATCTTGTACTTAACACAAAAATTAGGATTGTGTTTGCTTGAATATCTAAACATGAAACCAATTTTTGTTTTATATGCTTGTCTATTGACTAATGAATGTACCATTAAAATGCAGATGATGATGTTAACACTTCCCAAAAACCAAAATGGTACACAAAACCTTTAAAGTTTTATATATTTTTTTAATTCTCTGGACAATGCACATGAGATTTCATACGGAAATTGAAATCATAGAATCACAGAATGGTTTGGATTGAGAGGGACCTTAAAGATCATCTATTTCCAACTCCATGCCATGGGCAGGGACACCTTCCACTAGACCAGGTTGCTCCAAGCCCCATCCAACCTGGTCTTGAACACTTCCAGGGATGGGGCAGCCACAGATTCTCTGGGCAACCTGTGCCAGGGCCTCAGCACCCTCACAGTAAAGAATTTCCTAATATCCAATCTAAACCTACTCTCTGTCAGCTTGAAGCCATTCCCCCTTGTCCTGTCAGTCCATGCCCTTGTAAAAAAAAAAACTGAATAAACTTGTAATTCTTTAACTCTCTTTAAAGATCAAGCAAGAGATATTTTCTCTAAATGCTTTCCTGACCAATAAAAGCAATAAAGCTTTAGAACACAAGGCACATATCCTGATTTTCAGTATTTAAAACTAAGTTTCAGAATCTGAATTACTTCATATTTGCAGAGTATCTGTGGAAAGAATAAACAGATCATAACATAACCTTCCTTTCAGAACCATAATATGCAGCACTCTTCATGAAGCTTAACCTGCTTTTAGTAGTAAGCAAGAGCAATAATTTTTAAATAACAGATATTTCAAGATGTGCAATACTTCATAAACTTCAACAGCCTTCCTTCTAATATCACCCATCAGCATTTGGCAAACTGTTTTAGGAATATTTACTGCAACCAAACCTTGAGAGTTTATATTTTGAGAGTCTCGTTATTTTTCATGTGTGAAATGTCATTTCTATCTTAGAGTTTACAGTGATCTTTCCATATGTCTCTAAAACAGCCATTTTGGGGGTGAAAATCAGACAAAGCATTTCAGTGCAACATGAAGGTAAGGTAAAAATGAAAGATAAACACCAATCATGTCATTTTTTTGTCTTTTAAATCATCATTTCTTGCAGAACTTCTACAACCTCTTCTCCCAACACAGTCCCACCTCAGGCCACAGCATATTTTTCCCAGCCCATTCCCTCTTCCTAGATTAGATTCTTTGCATTTTTCCACCCAGTCCACTTGGCATTTTCTACCTCCTCTCACATATAATTTGACTGCTAAATCACAACAGCTTAAAAAAAACCAACACTAACCATCCACAAATACAGCTCAGCCCATCACTTCCTGCTCCTCTCCTGCAGTTACATTTAGGGAAAGGTCCCCAAAACTGCTGCTATAGAACACAACACAAAGTTTTGGAAAGGTTTATTCAAAAGGAGCTGCCAAGCAGCATTTTAGTTGTCTCTGATCTAATTTGTGGGAAAATGTGACATACTTGACCCTGTTAATTACATTATATGTATGTATGTGTGTCTATATACAAAAATATGTAAAACAATCTTTATGTGTGTCTATATACAAAAATATGTAAAAGGCTTTTTAATCTTTCATTATAAGATCGAACAACTACAAAACCAAAAGAAATACAATTTCTGATGCCAACAGCTGAAGGCACTTTAACTGAAAAAACCATCCAAAATAATATATGACCTTTTTATGTACTGAGAAGCATATTATCAAAACAAAGTCATTTTTGAAAAACATCAGAAATGAAGTTTTTGTAAATAAAACAATTACTTCCTGCAAACGGAACCACAGCAATAGGTTTAGCAGTGGCTCACAGAAATTTGAAATTATTGGAACAACACTAAGAAAAAGTGAAGGTACAGTGTGAAACAACTGCTTTATCTGTTGGAATTAGTTTCAGACTGGTAAATAATTTAGGTTCAGTATGAAATCTCTCAAGGAAATTATTATGGAAAGCCAGCTAAATGCCAAACTGTGGTAATCCACACTGACCTTTGCTGAAGTCCTGAGGGTCCAGGGAGAGGCTGTAGCCAGGCAGAGTCTCCAGCAGCAGTTTGTAGCAGGCCCTCCAGCCGGGCTCGGGGATGCTGGGGGCCGCGCACTGCATGGCCGCGATGCGCTTGAAAAACGCCGATTTGCGGTGGAAACCGATGCGCTCGTAGAGCTCTGACAGGATGCTGTAACGCTGGATCTTCTCCTCTTCTGAGAGCTGGTGTTGGAAGGGGAAATAGAAAAGGACTGGTTTTTATCAAAGATTGAAAGTGTTGAGTTTTAAAAAACAAACAGGAGGGAAAACGCAGTAGCAGACATTGGCGCTGCTGAAGGCCAGGGATTTGCACACAGCCAGGCATGACAGCTTCTACAGCCAGCAAAACTTAAGCTCGGTTCAACTGTTAACAAAAACTGCAAAAGATGGAGTTCTGCCTGTTCAACTTTATTTGTCAGTGGTACTAACAACTAAACAGTCAAAACAGTAACAGCTAAACAGCTCCACACTGAATGGAAGATAACATGATAGTCATGTAAATGAAAGGAGTGCACAAATATGCCACTTCCAAGATTTATTGATTCACTAAGATTTTCATCCCTTTAAGATTAAATCTAATCTTGAAATCTCAGGCTATGAAAGCAAGAAACTACTGTCTTGATTTTTATGTCTCTAATCTTGTAAACCACAAAATTTTCATTCCACGAAACTGCACTGTGATTTATAAACTGTGAGATTGAATCACAGAATCATAACATAGTTTAGGTTGCAAGGGACCTTAAATACCATCTTGTTCCACCCTCCTGCCATGGGCAGGAACATGTTCTTCTAGATCAGGTTGTTCCAAGTCCCGTTCAACCTCGCCTTGACACTCCCAGGGATGGGGCATCCACAGCTCCTCTGGCAAACCTGTGCCAGTGCCTCACCACTGCCTTGCATGAAGCAAGTTTTGGAGGGCAGCAGTGAGTTCAATGGGAACTTTTCCCGACTATGTAAAAAATAATGTCAAAGTAGCAAAATATCATAGAAAGACACAGACCCAGGTTTCTTCACTGAGTCAAGTATTGTTACAGGCTGCCCAGGGACATGGTGGAGTCACCATCCCTGAAGGGCTTTAAAAGACATGCAAATGTGGCACCTGGGGACATGGTTTAGTGTTGGGCTTGGCAGTGCTGAGTTAATGGTTTGCCTTGAGGTCTATTCCAACCTAAACAATTCCATGATACATATGCACACTGCCAGCAAGTGAGGTGGAATTTATTAAAAATTCCATTAGGCTTAAAGTTGAAACAAACTTGATAAGGAACTACCACCATGTGCTTCTTCAGCTTATCAGTGTATTGGCATAAGTCACAGGCAACTAATTCTTTTTGCCTCTGGCCTGGATGATAATCTTGCTTTGGAGTCACCCAGCCAAGAAGAAACTGCCACTGAAACTCGGGATGATTCCTACTCTGTGTCCCAGGAACCAGCAGCACAGACCAATGCTGACACCTAGTGCACAGGATCTGGCATAATCAAAAGCAACGAGACTTACTTTTAATTACTCTAAAGCTGCCAACACGTTTTGCAAAGGCGTTTCAAGTGACAAACTTCACCCAAAAATAGCCCTAAAGGACAGAAACAGCAACTCATTCTTCAAAACTGGAAGTATCAATCAGCGTGTTTAACTTTAGACGCTTAAAGGCTTGGACAGTCAAGGGAAGCTGCTCACCACACTGGCTGGCTTTTACAGAAATGATTAGGTCTTGTAAGCAGAGCTTCAAAATGTCTTTTAGCCACTTAAGTCCTGATATAATTACAAAAAGTAGTCTGTTCTCAAAGGTCATGTCTAATTTTGGGCAAAGGGGTATGAGACACATCAAAGACGAGTTTTCAGAGGGCAGCACAACCTTCTCTGACTGTTCAAATCTTTGTATTTCAGGATATGAAGAGACACACAGAGTAGCAAAGCATTTTAGAAAGTTTCAGACAATTTTTGAAGCTGAAGTTGCTATTTTCTTCAGAACTGACAACAGAAGACAGTGGGAGATGCAAAAGTACCACACATCCCTGAAAAAGACCAAGCCCTGTACCAAGAGTTGTGAAAAAAGGCAATTGCACCAAGGTGAAAACTTTCAGAAATCAATGCAGCTGGAAAGAACAGAAGCACAAAAAGAAAATACAGAAAAATTTTAAAGAAGTTTATCAGAGTTCCAAAAAGCAATCACTCAGAAAGAACATGAGGTCTCACACTGAAGTTACCCATTTATGCCATTTTTAACAGGTTAGAACAATAAAAAATAAGGCAGCAGAGTTGAAAAGGGCACAAGCACATGGTCCGGAAATAAAGCAAAAAAGCTTTAAAAAGCCCTATCAAAAGCTATTCCTTAAATACAAATTCTGACAACGTTCACACATCTATGGCACTTAAATTCTTCAAGATAAGAAAAGACAGAGTCATGCTATTTAGGTACCCAAGAGCACTCACTAGTAATTGGAACAACTATGAGAGAGGCAGCAGATTCCCAGAAAGTTTTACTTTCATCATATGTAAGTTTTTAACACTGTTACAGAACTTGTTGCTGAATGGTTGTTCCCAAAGTTATTCAAGCATTTCCCTCAGTTGCAAGAAACTGTTTTTTTCATCACCACAAAGCACAATTGCATTTTCCCTGAGCACACACAGTTATGTGCTACCATTCAGGAATTTAAAAGAAGAAAAAAGGAGAAAAAACCCATACAGAAACTCCAAGTAATTAATTCCGGGAAGACTGCAGCAGGCATTCTGCATGCCATGGGTGTAGCATTCACAAACACCTTTCCTGACCCTACAAATTTATAAAAGCTTAATGCCTGTAAAGTGGCTGCAAAACAGCCACCACTTGAAGCACAGCATCATTTCCACCTGGTTAATTTTTATTTAACTGCTCTACCAAACCAAGTTACAACTGCACCTGGAAAGGCTGTAGGTCACTATCCAAGTAATAGAGCTAGTTTTTTCTCAGGCTTGTTTCAGGACAGGCTTTCAAGAAAGCAGCTTTTTATTTGTTTTTTAATTATTCCTTACTACATTAAAATTTTATAATCTCACTTTCTCTGTAATTATATTTTACAATTTATTCCTCATAACTGGATGCAAAGTTAAGTCTTATTACCCTGCAGCTCATCAGAAAATACCAATTACATAGTATTACTAGACTGAGTATGAAATTGAATTTATGGATAGAAACTAGTTTTCCTGTTTATGAGTCTTACACTTTAACCTGTGAGGTGTTTTTACTGCTGTAGAATATTGGTTGTGCTGATGTTCTATTTACCTGCAAGTGAAAAACACTGTCCTCAGCTATCACAGGATGACTCCTCCGCTGAGTTAATCCAAATCAAAAATACAACTATTATTTGTTTCCATGCTTTATACAGTAAATCTTGAAAAGCTGTAAATAAAATTCCTAGCCATACCTTTCTTTATGGAAAATGCATTTCCCAGCCCTGGGGAAAGCCCTGGAAAGATTATCCTACTCTTATTTCACATAATGATGTGACATTGCTCCCCAGCCACAGAGATCCCAGTCTGTACTGGTTTAGGCTGTACTGGTTGCAAGCTCACTGGCAGCTTAGATCAGGGCATATTTTTCATGTTGCCAACGTTTGTGCTTGTGTATTATTAGGCAATAGCTATCAGCTGTTGAAGGGACAAGTACTTTGCCATTCACTGGGTGTTGGGAGTTAGGATTTTTTTCCTTTTGTTTCATTCTCTCATGGAATTTTGTCCCATCTTTTGCTATGAAAGAGTTAACAACAGGCACTTAAGAGAGACAGAAGAAATGGCCAAGGCAGGGGAAGAGTGCAGCTGGCTCCTTTCTTACCTGGGGGTTTTGTCTTTGCAAGGGCAAAGATACCCCGAGATTTTGGCCGGGAGGTGAGGGGCTGGGCTCAGCTCCTCGCTCTCTCTCGGCATCGGAGGAGAGACAGGCTGTGGTTGCTGCGGGAAGAATTCGCCACCACTGCAGGGTTCCGCCTCCTGCTGTCTTCTCCTACTGTGAGTGGAGCTTTGCTCATTAGATCAGCTGTTGTACTGGGACCTTATCAACAGCCGGTCTGACTGGAAAGGACCCTCACCATCTATTCGGGTGCCTTGGGAAAACCGGGACCCCGACCCTCTCCCCCTTCCTGGAGGGCGCATCTCCCTGGCTGCGTGCGACAGCTGCTGCAGAAGAGCCTGGCTGCTGCTGCCCAGCCCCGCCGCTTTCTGCCGCTGCCTCGGCTTTTTTGCTGCACTCTAACCCAGCACCCCGTGTCCACCTAACCCGCGCGGCTCCTGCTGAGGCTGTGGAGTTTTCTGTTACATTTTGTTTGCTACTCTGGGGTCTGCTTTGTCCCCGCCGTCCGAGCACCACTCCGGGGCTCCTGCTGCAGCCCCGCTGGCCATGCAGCCTGCCCACCATGACCCCCTCAGGGAGACGCGGCCGCGCCCGCGCACAGCGCCCCCTGCAGGCGTGGGGGG